>CM053590.1:162063780-162086709 GCA_028646515.1 Pseudochirops corinnae | reverse complement strand
TTCTTATATGAAAATGTTACTAGTATTCTTTAAACTGTTGTCACAAAAGAAAGGCTGGGGCCGAGCTGTATATTTTGGGTTCCTTCTAAAAAAAAAATGGGTAGGGAGAGGTAAAAAGGAACAGTTATCTGATACACATGAGGCATGAAAGGAAGAACCGATAGAGGAAGCAATTTGGAGTTGAGGGCAGCTAATATTGGAACCTTACTCTCCCTCTGATCATGAGGTATAGCAATCTTCTGAACCTATAGTGAAGTGAGAGGGCTGTGGGACAGGGTGAAGGAGTAACTTTTGGAAGAGAGCATTGATTAAGTAAATTTAGGAGGATGGGGGAAAGAGGATAAGGGAGGGACTTTTACAGGGGTGTGTAGAATAAGGAAGAGGAGGGGGTAAAGGGAAATGGTAAGGTTAATGGGGATAGAGTAAAAAGAGAAGCTCAGAGATAAAACAAAGGAAAATTCACAAATAGTAATTATAACTTTAAATACGAATGGGATGAACTCACACATAAAATGGAAATGGATAGCAGAATGGAATTAAAACTCAGAATCTAACAATATGTTGTTTACAAGAAATAAATTTAAGAAAGAGAGATAAACACAGAGTTAAAATGAAGAGTTAGAGAAAAACTGATTATGTTTCAGCTGATGCAAAAAAGGCAGGGGTAGCAATTATGATCACAAAGTTATGGCTAAAATAGAATTTTAAGATAATCAGAGTAACTATATTTTGATAAAATTTACCATAGACGATGAAACAAAATCAATTTTGAACCTATATGCACCAAATACTGTAGTATTTAAATTTTTTAAAGTTAAAATAAATTATAAGTGGAGATAGATAGTAGTGTTATAATAGTAAGGGGTTTTACTCTTCCGTTCTCTTTTTTTTCTTTTTAGAGGGGGGAAGGCAAGGCAACTGGGGTCAAGTGACTTGCCCAACGTCACACAGTTATTAAATGTCAAGTATCTGAGTCTGAATTTGAACTAAGGTCTTCCTGACTCCAGGGCCAGTGCTCTATTCACTGCACAATCTAGCTGTACCTAATCTTCCCCTTTCAGAACTAGATAAAGAGAACAAAACAAATAACTAACTAAATAAATAAATAAGACATGAAGGAAAGGAACAGAATTTTAGATTAGCTAAATATAACAGATATCTGGAACGAATGGAATGGAATTAGCAAGGAATATGCCTTTTTATCAGCACTTCAATGTACATTTACAAAGATTATATATTACGTCACATTATATATTAAGACAATATTAGGACATAAAGATTTTATAGTTAGCAGAAAAACTGTAACACATTACATTGAAAGTATCCTTTTCAGATCACAGTGCAATAAAAATTGTACTTAATAAGGGACCATAGAAACTTGTTTAAAAATTAATTGAACATAAACAATTTAATCTTAAAGAGTGAGTAGGTTAAAGAATAAATCATAGAAACAATCAATAATTTCATTAAAGAGAATGACAATAAAGAGATAACATATCAAAACCTATGGAATATAGCAAAAGCAGTGATCAGTGGAAAATGCCTCTCTCTAAATCATCAGTTCTCAACCTATGGGTCGCGACACCTTTGGGGGTCAAACAGGGTCACCTAAGACCATTGGAAAACACATATTTCTGATAGTCTTAGGAACCTGAGACACTGCTCCTATCTGTCTCCAGGTGGGTCTGCCCACATGCAGATACACCCACATAGGAGTATTAAAGGGTCGCGGCTTTAGGAAGGTTGAGAACCACTGTTCTAAATGCTTACATGAATAAAAAAAGAGAAAGAGCAGAACAATAAATTGGAAATGCAATTTAAAAAAAACTAGAAAGGGGCAGCTAGGTGGCACAGTGAAAAGAACATCGGCCCTGAAGTCAGGAGAACCTGAGTTCAAATTCCACCTCAGACACTTGACACTAGCTGTGTGACCATCTCAACTGCCTTCTCCCCCTCAAAAACAAAACCAACCCCCCCCCCAAAAAAACTAACAAAAAAAAACCCACTAAAAGAACAAATTAAAAATCCCCAATTAAATACTATATTAGAAAGCCTAAAAATTAAAGGAGAGACTAATAAAATTCAGTATTAAAAAACCCATTTAATTAATAAATAATATCTAAATAGAACTCTCCTTACAAAATAAATTGAATAGGCCATAAAAAAGCTTCCTAAGAAAAAAGCAATAGGACCAGAAGGATTTAAGAAGTGAATTCTGTCACACATTTAAAGATCAACTAATTCCAATATTACATACAATAAAAAACTATTTTTATAAAACAAATTGATTCTGATACCTAAACCAAGAAGAGTAAAAACAGATAAAGAAAATTATAGACCAATTTTCTGAATGAATATGGATGCAAAAATCCTAAATAAAATAGTATCTAAAAGATTACAACACTATATTTATACATTATGGCAAAGTGGGACTCCAGGAAGGCACGGATAGTTTAACATAAGTAAAACGATTAACAATTATGTCAATAATAAAAAACTTTTAAATCAAGAGTATACCAACAGATGCTAGCTATAATAATAAGAAAAGAAAAAGAAATTGAAATTGAAAGAATAAGCATAGGTGATGACGGACCACAATGATTGCTTTCTGCAGATGATGTATTGGTATATTTAGAGAACCTTACAAGGTTGACTAAAAAACTAGTCTAAATCAACAACTTCAGTAAAATTGCAATATATAAAATAAACACACACAATTCATCAGTATTTAGATATATCCAATAAAAACCAGTAGGAAGAGACAGAAAGAGAAATTACATCTAAAGTGACTACAGATGGCATAAAATTATTGAGAGTCTACCTGCCAAAACACATATAGGAACTACATGAACATTGCTGAAAAACACTTCACAGCACTCACTGGTAGGTCAAAAGAAAATAATAAGAATGACAATACTACCAAAATTAATTTACTTATTCAGTGCTATATCAATTAAGCTACCAAAGAAGTATTTTACAGAGCTAAAAAAAAGTAACAAAATTCAACTAGAGAAACGAAAAGTCAAAAATACTAAGAAATCAATGACAAAAAATGTGAAGGAATGAGTACGAGATCTCAAGCTATAGTACAAAATTGTAATTATCAAAACAATTTGTTACTGGACAAGAGAGTGGCCAATTAATAAAATCAAATTGTTATACAATAAATAGAAGCAAATGAGTAAAGTAACAAGTGTCTGATAAACCTGAAGATCCCAGTTATTGGGGCAAAAACTCACTACTTGACAAAAAGTGATGGGAAATCTGTGGTCTGGCAGAAATGAGGGATGGGCCAATTTCTCATACCATATACCAAGTTAAGCTCAAAAACAGGCATTTTGATTTAAACATAAAAAGTAGTACCACAAGCAAGGTAGAGAACAGGGAAGAAAATTACCTGTCAGATCTATGGATAGGGGAAAAGTTCATGACCAAACAAAAGAGGTTCATAGGAAGTAAAATTGTTAATTTCGGTAACAAAAAATTAAGGTTTTTGCACAAATAAAAACAATACAGCTAAAATCAGAAGCATGAAACTAGGGAAGATATCTGTGTAGCAACTTTCTCTGATAAAAGTCTCATTTCTCAAATACATAGGGAAATGAGCCAAAATGAGAACAAGAGCCATCTCCCAAATGATAAATGATCATGAGATATCACATGCAGTTTTAAGAGAAAAAATTCAAAACCATCAGTAATCATATAAATAATGCTCTGAATCATTAGCAATTAGAGAAATACAAATCAATGAGGTGCCACTTTATACCTATCAAATTGGTTAGTATGACAGAAAAGGAAAATGACAATGTTGGAGGGGATGTGGAAAAATGGGTTTACTGATGCACTTCTGGGTCCAACAATTCTTAAAAGCAATTTGGGACTATGCCTCAAAAGTTATTAAACTGAGCACACACTTTGAGCAAGTAATATAGCTCCTAAGTCTATACCTCAAAGAGAACAAAGGAAGAGTAAAACGATCCATATGTATAGAAATATTTATAACAGCTCTTTTTATGGTGGCAAAGAATCGGAAATTGAGAGGATGCCCATCAACTGGGCAACGGTTGAATAAGTTATGCTCTATGAGTGTAATGGAACACTAATATGCTGTGAGAAATGATAAAGTAGATGTTTCAGAAAAAACCTAGGAAGATTTATATGGAGTTATATGAAGTGAGCAGAACCAGAAGAACAATGTGCATAGTAATAGCAATATTGTAAAGAAAATCAACTGTGAATGAATTAACAAATCTGATCAACACAATGGTCCACCACAATTCCAAAAGACTCATGAAGAAAAATGCTCCAGAGTCCAAGCTGAAGCACATTTTGTTTTAATTTTTTTCCTGCTTTTTCACAAGCTATTTGTTTTTATTTTTTTTCTCCAGGGGGAACTGAGGTGGGAGGAGGAAAAAAAAATAAAATCTTAATAATTGAAAAAAAAATTTTAATAAAAAAATAAAAGAAGTTACTCACCTGCCACTCAGTACTAGCTGCTACTGGATGGATGTTGCATGGTTATACCATCACCCTTTCCCAAGAACTGCCTATTATGAGATGGATGATAGATGATGGTCACTCTTATAAGGTGGATATGGCACAGGATCTCTCAGTTCTTTGTACCTTTCATAACAAGTTGTGGGGAAACCAGCCAAGCTAAGGAAATAAAAGGAAATAGTATAGCTGACCTTTCCACCACAACTATTCCACAAAGATCTGGAAAATGCACCAGACCAAGTCCTGATTGAGAAATCCAAGAAAAAAGTCACAGTGAGTAATTACCTAGTCTAGCAGGAAACAGAGAGCTGTGGACACTGGGGACAAAGCCTAATCAGAAGAGGTCACACAGCCTTCACAGACAGAGAATGAATAAGGGAGTGAACAAAGTCCTGCCCCCCACTGAGAACTAGAGCAAGAAGAGGTCCTAGATATGGCACAGAGAGACCCGACCTTGTGTATGGAGCAGAACAGGTGCTGTCAACACCATCATTGACTTCCCTGTGACCCAGCTAGGTCCCAGATTCAGGGTGGACTGATAAGAAGACCTGTGACTCAAGACTAGCAGTTCACGGTGGGAAGTGTTTTTAGGCTATAGGCTGGATACTATGCAAGGAGCAAATAAAGAATTAAGCAGCAGCTACATGGTTCTGATCCTAGACCACAGACAGTGTAAAGCCTTCATTGGCATAACCAGGTCAGGGAGCTAGCAGTTGTTTTTCTGAAACTGCAAAATTTTTCCAGCTGGTTGTGACTGGCTGAGTCTAATAGCAATATAACGGAGCTCCAACCAAGAGGCAAGCCCACAGTTGTGCTGTCTAGTCCCAAATCCAGGTAAAGGATTACTTCCAGAGCTCAGATTTTGCCCTGGGTCAGACAGATTGTGCTCAAAACTTGCAGGTCCCCAGAATAAACTGTTCCCAAAATCCTGGAAGAACATAACATTTAATACCCTAAGAAACAACAGCAGGACCAAATAGACACAAAATAGGACCAAATATACCCCAATCATTCCTTCCCAAAGTACACAGAGCTTAGCCCTAACAAAGTCCAAAATCAGGAAGTAAAGCTAGAAGAATGAGCCAACAACAATAAATCTGTCCATAAAAAGCTTACCGTATTAGCAAGGACACTCAAGATACCAACCCAGAAGAGACTGACTTTGAAAGAGCTACAAGAAAAACATCATGAGCACAAGGACAACATTCCTAAAAGAAATGAAGAGGTTAAAAAGAGCTAAATGTGTTTTTTTAAATAAAGATTTTTTTTTTTAAAGGGCCAATAATGAGAGATCTAGAAGAAAAAACTGGAAAGAGAATCAACAGTTTAGCACAAGAGGTGCAAAATCTTACACCAGTAACAAACTTTGAAAATTAATATGTATTAAATAAAAGTTCATTACTCTAAAGGAAAAGAAATATTTTTAAAAGGTAACAGACTGAAAAAAATATTCAAAAGTACAAAGTATCACAGAGCAAAAACAAGTGAGCTTTCTTAGAAAACACACCCAGGAAATACAATTTGATAATCACTGACCTGCCTGAAATTCATAATCAAAAAAGGAACTGAGAAATCATATTTCAGAAAATCATAAAACTGTCCAGAAGCTTAGAAGCAAAGACCAAAACAAAAATAGAAAGAATCCACCAAGTCCCCCCTGAAAAACCCCAATATAAAAACTCCTAGAAACATTATAGCCAAAACTGAAGGTCAAAGAAAAAAACTGCAAATAGCCAGAAAGAAAGAAATAAAATACCAAGGATCCACTGTCAGACTCATACAAGATTTACTAGCCACTGCTCTAAAGGAGGGGGGGGTAACTTGAAATACAAAATTCCAGAAAGCAAAAGATACAAACTTAGAATAATTTCCTCAAAATTCAGTCTAATAATACAGAAGAAAAAAAATGGACCTATAATGAAAGAGAACACTACCAAGCATTGCTGATAAAAAAAAAGCCAGAGATGAGTAGCAACTTTGAAATACAAACACTGGAGTCAAGTCAGTCAATAAGCACTGAGTACCTATCCACACTGCCAAAAACCATTGCTAATCCCTGGGGATTTAAAAAACAAACAAGCAAAAGAAAACCCAAAAACAAAAACAAAAAACCCCAACCCAGAAAAAAACGCCATTATAAAGGACCAAAAAAAGATGAACTGTTTCATGGGGAGACAATAGGTGTATCCCCTCAGATTCTGTTCATCATCAGAGACTACAGAAGGAGTCTAATAAGACAGAGGGCCTAGAAGGTTTTTTTTTCATTTGTTTTTAATATTCTGATGATTTTAAAAGAAAGGAACAGGGGGAAAAGATTATAAACTAGGAGGTAAAGAGAAGATTAAGTGAGAGCAATTATATAATTTGGGTAAGGAGTGGGTAACACTTAAATCTTACTTTCATCTGAGCTGGTCAAAGGAAGGAAGAATATATCCACACGTAGAGGGGGGGTAGAAATAAATTTTACTCATTAGCTATACAGGAGAAAAAGTAGAGAATGAAAAGGGGGAAATAAGAGGCAATTCCTCTTAATCATTAAGGGAAGGTTAAGTCCTAAGCAAAGCAAACTACAGAACAGAAAGGATTAGAGCCTGTAACTGGGCTCTGGCAAAGGGAAAGAAAAGAAGGGTAGGGGAGCAGAAGCATTTGTCAAACCTAGCACTCTGGCGCTGAGCACACTGCTCTCACCAGCCTGTTCTTTATAAAAAAGGGACAGGAAACTGACCAATGCAAGGATAGCCAGATTATTTACATTTTCTACCTCCTGAAAAAGACATGATGGTTACATGGCCAAGGTAGGAACTTTTTTGTGGACTATGAATATTTGTTAGAAGGGTTTTGTTTTTCTTTCTGTTTCAATGGGAGGGGAGAAGGAAAGAAGACGGATTTTCATTAACTGAAAAAAAATAAACTAAATTTAAAAGGAAACAGGCTATTAACTACCAGAGATTAGAAGTCTCTGTAGTAATTTAACCTTATTTCTTCTACTAGTCTAATGAGATCTTTCTTATGAAGCCCATTTTGCCTATTCCTTCCTTCACCTTACCCTGGGCTCTCCAATGACACAGAGGAGGAGAAACTGTCTTTGTATAACTATATTGATTATAAATTTACTTGGAGAGCAGAGTCAAGATGGTGGTATAGAAGCAGGAGAACTCTATGAGCTCCCCCTATAACCACCTCAGATACCTATAAAATATGACTCTAAACAAATTTTAGAGCTCCAGAACCCACAAAGTGACAGAGAAACCAAGCTCTCGCTGAAGGCAGCCCAGCAAGGGGACAGGAAGGGGTCATTGCAGCACGCTGGGAGATCAGCCCGGCATGAACCCACAGCTTTAGCCACAGGGTGGCCAGAACAAACCATGGCTGGAGCATTCCAGAGAGTGGATCAACAGTAGCTATGGCGGTTTCCAGAATTATCAACCCATAAGAAACAAGTAAAAAGTGAAAGATCAGTGGAACTTGGCTCAATTTGGGAGAGAGAAGCAGTCTGGCGGTCTGCCCCCAGGGCAAGAAAGCAGAAGAAGCAGCAGCCCTGCAGCCGCTTCCATGTGGATGTTTCAGAGCTCCCGGCCTGCAGATTGCAGGGGGGCCAAGGGATCATTGAGAGGCTAAGTGCTCTTGCCTTAACCTGCCTGGATCAGGATCATGGTCTTGGATGGTAGTCCTGAGGTGCATGACCCGTGAGCCAAAGCTGGTGGGGGCTGCAGAGACTGTGGCCTCCTAATAGCTCTAGCAGCTGTGAAAACCCCAGCGATTTGGAACAGAGCTCTCCCCTCTGAAAGTAGAGTTCTACTGAGTCCAAAAGTCAAGTAACTGACTGGCAACATGAGCAGGCAAAGGAAGCAAAGCAAGCTCAGCAATCCAACTTTAGATTCCTTTTTTGGGGACAAAAAGGATCAAAACACAGAACTCTTGCACCAAAAGCTTCCAAGAAAAATATAAACTGGTTACAGGCCATAGAGGAGCTTAAGAAGGATTCTGAAAACCAAACAAGAGACATGGAAGAAAAACTGGGAAGAGAAATGAGAATGATGCAAGAAAATCATGAAAAGAGAGTCAACAACCTGACTGAAGAAAATAACACCTTAAAAAATAGATTAACTCAAATGGCAAAAGAGGCCCAAAAAGCCAATGAGGAGAAGAATGCCTTAAAAAGCCAAATTTACCAGATGGAAAAAGAATCTCAAAAGGTCACTGAGGAGAATAATTCCTTCAGAGTTAGAGAGGAGCAAATGGAAGCAAATGACTTTATGCGAAATCAAGATACTTTTAAACAGATCCAAACAAATGACAAAATAGAAGGCAATGTGAAATATCTCACTGAAAAAAACCACTAACCTGGAAAATAGATCCAGGAGAAACAATTTAAAAATTATTGGACTACCTGAAAGCCATGATCAAAAAAAAATAAATTTACTTGGAGAAAGGAGAACCCTTATCTGACCTGGTGGCAATCTTGGGTCCCTGAATGAAGGTGAGGGAGTTCCTTTCCCTTCACACCTTTTGACTACTCACAAGGCATAGGTGAGTTAGAAGTCAACCATTCTATTCCTTCTGATAAGATGGGAGACCCTCTAGGGCCTACGCCTTACCAATATTACTGCCTCCCAATATCCTCCAGGCCTTACCATGTGCCCTTAACTCTAGACCCTGCACCATCATTGGACTATTCGTAGAATCGAATGACCCCCCACCCACCACCCCCACCTAGGCCTTGCCATTTACCTCACTGGTTACTCACAGGGACTTCTGGTCCTTTAAATCCACCCTGGCACAAGTACATAGAATGCTGAACCTGGAATCCAGCCTTAGACACTCCCTAGCTATGTGAGCCCAGGCAAGTCATTTAACCTCTCTGCCTTAGCGCCCTCCCTCATCTGTGAGCACCTACTTCACAGGATCAGTGTGAGGATTAAAGAGACACTATTTTTAAAATGCTTTGCACACTCTGAAGTGCTATATAAATGTTAATTATTGTTATTATTGTTTTAAGTGTTGTCTCCTTCACTCATAGTTTCAGTTCCTAGATGGCAACACCGTCTTGCTTCTTCCATTTGTATTCCAGCACTCAGCACAGTGTTTGATATATGTGTTGAATGTGGCCATCAGATGGGCTACCTGACCTTGGCCCCCCTAGTTGGAACAGGTTTGAACCAACAGGAGCTGGTCTTGTGAGCTCTCTGCAAACTCCACTGCTGCATCTGAAACTTGATGCTCTCAACAGATGTCACCACTCCTGAGCCTCCCCAGCCTTCTCTATGGACTCTCAGCTGTTCCACAAAACAACTAAGAAACAGCTTCTCAAGGCTATACCTTCCATGACACTCCCTCCTTACTGAAAGTGTATTGAAACTCTGCCTCTCCTGTCCCTCCCAGGTAACTCCAGTACTCTGGTGCTGTGCAGTGTCCCAAACTGCAATTTCCTTGTCTTAATTAAAGACCGTTGTTACTTCAGTTTCCATAGTCTTTTACTTTGGGTTGACATTTCTCGTGTCAGAAGTAGGATTCGAAGACTCCTGCCCGGCTGGCCAGTTTCAACCTTGAATACCTAGTATCAGCATGGACTCTTTCTGTCCAGTTCAGAATTGACTTGATGGTTTGACCTGAGTAAGTGATCTCTCAAACCTCTGAACCCCTGTCTTTTTTCGTTGAGTCTCTAGCTCTTTAATGGAAGGTTT
The DNA here is from genome assembly GCA_028646515.1 of Pseudochirops corinnae. Taxonomy (NCBI): domain Eukaryota; kingdom Metazoa; phylum Chordata; class Mammalia; order Diprotodontia; family Pseudocheiridae; genus Pseudochirops; species Pseudochirops corinnae. Next base: position 162,076,528 of record CM053590.1, on the reverse strand, counting down.
GTTAAAAGACCCATGGCAATTGTGCATCCACTTAGGATGGGTGTTCTCCACCAAGGGAACAGCTATAGGGTATGTGTTTTCAACTTATGGACTGCAAGAACTTGGATAACTGGCAGAATTTAGCCAAGTCTTATGCCCATCACTTCAGGTCACAGAAGAAGTTCTTTTAATCACAACAGAATCAAACGGTATCTAGACAAGGTGGGGTCTTCCATCAAACCCCAATGGGACATGTTCTTTCTTTGGTATCTAGGAAAGTGTAAATGAAAATCTGAATCTAGATTAGCTCTGTGTGTGTGTGTGTGTGTGTGTGTGTGTGTGTGTAATTTGACCTAAAAATTTGGACTTTAGGTAATTAAGGAGAGAGTGAGAAGATAGGAAGGAGTGGCACCTACTGTAGCTGGCACTCTCAAAGGGTTTAGCCACAAGGTGCAGAAGAGAAAGGAGGATTACTATGGATGGAAGGATCAAGTGAGGGTTTTTTGAAGGGAGACACAGGCATGTTAGCATAAGTGAGAGTAATCCCCAGTCTCAGACAGAAAGGGCTTTGAATGGAGGAGACATGATGGGATGGGATCACTTGTGAAGGTTGAAAGCTTCTCCTAGGCAGGGAGTAGGGCCACTAATTCTTGCAATACAGGTGTGGTGAAGGAGACAGTGGCAGAAGGCCATTATCTGAGTGATAGAAGATAAGGAGGGGAGCTGAAGAAGGAGCCATTGGCAAAGATCTCAATTTTTTTTCAGTAAGTGTCTACTGAGGATTTGTGCCTTGGTTATCACTGGTATCATAAACGTCCTTTATATAGACAGAATTTTTCATTTACACATTTTTGTTATTCGAGGCCTCAGAAACTGAGTTCTGGGTCTCCCCCACTCTAGGAATCAGATCAAAATAAGGAAGTACCTTTCTTCCACCCCCATAGGGGAGGGGGGATACTGGGGCAGGGAGATATGTCTTTAAGTCAGACTCTGTCCTTAGGTTAGGGTTTCAACCAGTGCCTTCTCCTTCACCACAGACACCAGACTCCTCCTCCCCTTTATCTATAGCTAAAGTCTTTTTCTCTAGATGGGAAGCGAGGAGGGAGAGAGCTCTTCTCTAATTTTCAGTTCAATCTAAGGGTGCTCATGCCTGGTGGGAAAAGACCTAATTGAAGCCTCCTTATTTTTATTTATCTCACCACATTAAGGCCTTTGTATTCCCTGATCCACTTTTTCCCTCTAAGATGAACTGTCACCCTGAGTGGGCACTTATTCTTTACACAGATTTCTTTTTCTCAGCCATAGGTTTTATTTTGTTATTTCTTTTGCAGTGAAGTCTTTTAGTTTCATGTGAGTCCCCCAAGGGATCACTCCCTGCTCTAACTCCAAGTCTTTCATTTTTACCTCTTGTGGGATTTCTCACAGCTGAGTTCTGGGGCCTTTCACTTTTATCCCTAAGAGGATCTAGATTACACTTGCTACTTATAAAAAGGAGCTAAGAGATTTATTTAGTAACTGGTTTGTTTAATGGAGGGAGGGAGCCGGGCTATACAGTTTCCTTCGACTCTGCCATCTTAGTCCTGAAGGCAATCAAGAGCAGGCCATTAGTGCTGCCTGAGTTCAGGGGAGGAGTCAGATAGTCAGATCTGCCCTTAAGAAAAACTACTTTGGTAACAGGGTACACGAAGGACGGGGATAGTGAGAGATGTGAGTCAGAGATCAATTAGGAGGCAGCTACAATAATCTAGGTGAGAGGTGATGAGGGACTGAACTAAAGTGGCCCCTATGTGGGTAGAGAAGACAGATGTACGGCATATTGTGAAGGTAGAAACAGCAAGATCTGGCAAATCATTTTATATGAGTGGAAGGAAAGTGAGGAAGAGTGAAGAAAAAGATGGGGAAAAAGATAGGGAGGATAGAGAAAATGAGATCTGTTTGGACATGGTAAGTACGAAATGCCTAGGAGATACCCAGTTGGGAACGCCCAGCGGGCGGATTATGTGGACTTCTGTTTATTAGTTATATAACCTTGCGCTAGTCACTTACCCGCTCTTAGTTTTCTAATTTATAAAATGGGAATGCTATTTTTTTTTTTTGGTCCAGACCTGGGACTTCATTACTCTAGGAAACTGGAGATGAGAAAACCCCTTCAACCATGAAGATTAACAACTATTCTGCAATTTAAGTCTTAAGAAAGGGAAAGGAATCAGCATTTGCACAGAGTCTGCTATGTGTTAGTCACTATGCTAAGTGTGCTCCATAAATATTATCTCGTTTGATCCTCACAACAACCCCATAAGGCAGGTGCTACTATTATCCTGACAATACCATTGAGGAAACAGCGGTAAATACTGATTATGCAACTTGCCTAGGGTCACACAGCTAGCAAGTATATGGGACTGGATTTGTTCTCAGGTTTCTCCACAGTGGCCTCAGTGGCACTGAGGTACTAGGAGATTAAATAACCCACCCAAGGTCAGATATTGGCCCCAGAGTGAAGAAAACTTGAGTTCAAATTTGGCCTCAGATACTGGCCTCAGCTGTGTGACGCTGGGCAAGTCACTTAAGCTCTGCTTGTCTCAGTTTCCCCAACTGTAAGATGGGGATAATAGTGTCTACCTTGTAGGACTGTGAGATAGTATTTGTAAAGCACTAAACACAGTTCCTGGCACATCGTAGGTGCTGTATAAATGCTCATTCTCCTTCCTCCTTTCCCCCCCTTCCTGACTCTTAAGCATGGTATCACACTGCTTCCTGTCTTACACTTCTGCTTACACCAAAAATCTTACAGAGTTGTGAGGATAAAATTAGTTAAAAATCACTTAGTCAAACATGTCAAAAGCCAAATCAGCAAGTATTTATTTAGTACCTATAATGTACCTGGCACTGTGCTAAGTGCTGGGGATTAAAAAAAAAAAGCCCTGCTCTCATGGAACTCATACTCTAATGAGAAAGACTACATGCAAACAACTATATACAAACATGATATAAATCCTGACTTGAAGCAAGTCAGGAAAGCCTTGAAGTAGAGATGAGGAGGGAGAGAATTCTCCTCCTCCATGAGGGGGGCAAGTCATTGAAAACAAAGAGAAGTAGGAAATGGGAGTGTTTTGTGCAAGGATAAGTAAGGAAGGCTTGTGGCAGGGTCCGCAGAATACAAGGAAGAGAGTAAAATGTAAGCAGATAAAAGGAGACGGGTAATGAAGGGCTTTGAGTAACAAATAGGAGATTCAGGATTTTATATTTGATCCTAGAGGAAATATGAAGCTGTGCAATTTAATGAATGGGGCCTGGGGCGTGGCAGGGTGGGGAAACTGACATGGTCAGACCTGCAGTTTAGAAAGATCAATCTGACAACTGAGTGTTAGACAGACTAGAGTGGGTAAAGACTTAAGGCAGAGAAAATAAACAGAAGGGTATTAATAATAGTTCAGGCATAAGCTAATGAGGGGGGTGGTACTAGCGTGGTGGTAGTTTCAGAGCAGAGAAGAGGGAATATACTAGAGAAGATAAGAGATGGTAACAAAGATAGAATAATCGGAATTAGCTAATGGATTGGATATGGAAGAAGAAATAAAGTAAGGACTTGAAGATGGTGGTATCCTCCACTGTAAGAAGAGGGAAAGATTAGAGTGGAAAGATAATGGGTTCAGTTGTAGATACAATGAGTTTAAGATGTCTACAAGACAACCAATTTAAGATATGCAATAAACATAAGGTAAGGTTGGAAGTTAGGAAAGAGCTGGACACGTAGATTTTAGAAACATCTTCATAGAGGTGATAATAGAATACACGGGAACTGAAGAAATTACTAAGGGAAATAGTATATAGGGAGAAGAGAAAGGGACCCAGGACAGAGCCACGGGGGCCCTTTATGGTTAGTGGGTACAACTTGGATGAAGATTTAGCAAAGGAGACTGAGAAGGAGGAATCAGATATGCAAGTATGTAAAAGAATGTAGAGAATATGTAGATATGTAGAAAAGAGTGTCACAGAACCCTGGAGAGGAGAGTATCAAAGAAAGAGGGTAAATCACAATGTCAAAGACTACAGAGAAGTCAAAAAGGAGAAGGACAGAGAAAAGATAACTCGATTTGGCAACAGATTATGAATAACTTTGGAGTGAGAAATTTCAATTGAATGATGGACTGGAAGCTAGATTGTAGAGAGCTGTGAAGAGAATGAGAGGAAAAGAAGTGGAGACGCCAGCTGTAGACCACCTCCTCAAGGATTTTAGTCATGAAAGGGAGGAAAGACACAGTATGATAGTTATTAATGGATAAGTGGGTTAAGTGAAGGTTTTTGGAACATGTAAATCATGGCATGTTTGTAGGCAGCCCTGACAGGAAGTGATTAAAAATTGGTGAGAGTGGGTGTGACAGAGGAGAAAACCTGCTAGAAAAGATGAAATAGACTCAGATAACACTTACTAGCCATGTGACCTTGGGCAAGTCACTTAAACCCAACTGCCCTGCCTTCCCCCCTCCAAAAAAAGCAAAAAAAAAAAAAAGAAAGAAAGAAAAGATGGGATAAAATAGGATCACTTTTGTATATAGAGGGGTTTGCCTTGGAAAAAAGGGCACTTCTTCAAGTGAGACAGGAGTTAAAGAGGAGATAGTGGCAGAAGGCGTCTGAGTGATGTGAGATGAGGAAGTGGGGAGATGTAAGAGATATTAATAAATGGGCTCTATGTTTTCAATGAAAGATCTCAGCTAGGAAGATGAAAGGAGAGGGATTCATAGAAGATGTGAGAAGGGATCAAAAAGTTTCATTAAGTTTCTATGGGGATGGGATGGTGAATCAATGAGGGCTATGTGAAAACTGCTTTGCTGCAATAAGGATCCAATCACCTAAGCTTTGATTATTATAATATCTAAGAAACTGAAAGTTTCTAACAAAAATGTTCCTTGACCTAAACTCATCCCATGCCCAAAAAGGTCATTTACATAATACACATAAGATACAGCATTTTTTCTCATTTGTAGTTGTTCCTTACAACGACTTTCTTGAATGATGTAAGAGAAATGAGATTTGAGAAAAGAACAGAGAAGAGTTAAGGCAAAATTGAGGACTATGAAGAAATCATTGGATTATGGTTCCAGCTCACGTAACCCTGAGTAAATCATTTAACTTAGCCTTGCTTTCCTCATCTATAATACAGAGGTAATGATGCCTTCCTGTCCTAATTTACAGGCTTGTTAGAAGGATCAAATGAGATGCTATGTGAAATAGTTCTTTGAAAAGCACAAAGTGCTATATAAATACAAGGTAAGAGCAATGTCCTCATTATTAGGGCAGAGGCATAAACAACAGAGCAAAAGAAGTTATAATACAGACCATGTCAGAAGATGGTTATTCTTCATAGCAAATATTTCCTTACCTCTTTCTGTAAGTTGGAAAGCTGGGAGGAAAGGCTCTCGATCCTCATATGACTTTCCATCAGTTCTTCCCTGGCACTGTTGACAGTGGATGTGGTCATCTCGGAAGATAATCTAGCATTTTCAAGCTAAAACAAAATAAATAAAACAAAATTAGTTTCATCACATAAATAAGCACTAAACAAAAGCAGAAGCGTGAGTCAACAAGAGACATTGCATCAATAATTCTGCTTAAAGAGTTGCTGAAATACAGGAAAAGCGTCACAAAGTTTCCTCATCTTGAAACTGAGAACTAACAGTCTAAACTGGCTCTAGACTTGATTACTACTTGCTACACAAACAGTTTCAATGAGTTAATGACAAGGCTAGTGATGGCCCCCAAGCTTTTAATATTGTTTTTTCCATTCAATTTTTAACATCTCATGTAAACTTCTAATTAGATAACTGGGAAATATCAATTCTGGTGTCGCAATAGTAGTACTGTCCAAGTGGTTACTTGGACAGAAAAAAATATTAAGTATATCAGATCCTTAACCTACTAGGTTAACTAGCTAATTAACTAGCCTGATCCTATAGACTAAAAATAATCAATAGATAGTAAACTTGTTTAAAACCAGATATAAAGCACATTGTTATGGCATTAAGTTTTACAAACAGCCTTTGTTAAGAACAAACAGAAATCCCCAATTAACTTTGAAAGACTTGGGTTTCTCTATATTGATGAAGAAAGGAAGCAAGCATTTATTAAGTACCTATAATGTGCCATGCACAGTGCTAAGCACTTCACAAATATTATCTATTTAATCCTCACAACAACCCTGGGAGACAGGTGCTATGCTTAAGGAAAAGGAAGTGTATGTCTCTTATTTATCATCAGAGAGGATAAGTCATTTGCCCAGGACCAAACAACTAGTAAGTTTCTGAAGCCAAATCCAAATTCAGGCCTTCTGGATCTGAGGTCCAGGGCTCTACCTGCTGCATCATGATGAGACAGGTCAACGGGATATAGTTATCACTTATGTCTTTGTCTGAAATAAAAATATGATTCTTCTGGTGATTCCCAAAACTCTTTGATTTATATAACACTAAGAGAATCTGAAACTGCTTAAAGAGGAATAATTTCTCTACTGATTCAATATTTGTGATTCATTTCAGAAACGTAAAACTTAGCTGCAACTAAAAAATTCTGGCAATGACTTTATGCTGTATCTTGTCAAGTGATTAGAAACTTTTTAAACAAATATTTTTAAAAGGGAAAGGCATCACGCAGTAGTGGATGGAGAGCCAGCCTCAAGGAACACCTTGGGTTCAAGACCGGTTATGAGACCCCAGCCAAATGACTTTAACTTGCAGGGGCCTCAGGCAACTCTCTTAGACTTTAAATTGCTGAACAAATGGTGATCTGCATCAGTACAGAAGCTCCCTCATCATTAGTTCCTTATACTAATGAAATCACAAGTCTACTCCAAAAAATTTTTTTTTGCAAAGTATTTCTCACTTTGGCATGATAACTCTGTTCCAGCTCCTCTTTGTACAACTTCACGTGCTCATTCTGCTGCTCTCTCATCTCCTGGAGTGCTTGAGCCAACTTGTATTCATACTCCTTCTGGCGCCCAGAATCCACTTCTACTAAACGCGTTTCATGCTTTCTTCTTGTTTCATTGATCTCCTAGGAAAAGAGAAAAAAGCCACTCATCTCCCTCCCTAAGAACATGATACGCAAAAGTAATGTGAAATTGCATATGTTAGCATTCTCATGCCTAACCTTTGCCTGGTACACATGAACCACTTTTTAGCTATTAAGAAAACAACTGCCTGATCATCGGGGGAATAAACGCTAGAATTAACTACTAAAGCCAACGGTACGATCTCTAAGTCCTTGGTCAAAGCAAAAAGAAAATTGTGAATGACCATCATTTCTAGAAAAAGAAAGAATGAGTGAAAGAAACCATCAGCACCAAGTTGTTTCTGATAAAGTCTTCCGAGAATGTATGAACAAGATCACATCCCTGATTACCGTAATTTTGGTTCCTTGTTTGTCTGGTCAGCAGCAGTGAGTGGCCTTGAGCAATTTATCTACATCATCCCTTTTCAGATGAATAAAGGATGAGTCACCAATGTAAGTAAACATAATTTTTAAATGTCAATAGCTGTAAGAATATTTTTCATTCTGACTTGGAAGTTTTAAGTTATTTTTTTTTACCTCCTCATACATGTTTTTGCGAAACTCCAGGTCTTCAGTAAGGCTTTGACAATGGTTCTCAAGGTCTACTTTGAGTAAGGTTTCATCTGCTAACTGATTCTTGGTCGCTGCTAAGGAAGCTTCCAGCTAGAGAAAGTAAATATAATTAGGGACAATAAATACATATGGAAAAAAAATCATCTCTATCCATAATAATCATATCATAATTCATAGTAAGAAAATCTGAAGCTATCTATGAATCAAATCAAACTTACTAAATTTTTAATATATAATTGTATATGTTATAATGTGGGTATCTTTACTGAGCTAAATATTTAAGTGCCCACTCTAATTATACCAAGCTCAATCATAAAAGCAAAATGCAACATCAAGTGAATCCTCACTTCCTGCTAATGGAGAATGAGAAAGAAGAAAGAAATAAAATGTATCCTCCTTTTTGACTGTAAGCTTCATTAAGGCAGACACAGTATTTCAGTGATCTCTTGAATACAGCTAAGTATTCAAAATGTCTTGGCACACAGGAGTTTAAGAAATATTTTCTGAATGGAATTTCTTTTGAACTGAACTGGAAATTCAAGTTTTTAATTTTGGTCAAATATTTTGTCCTTTTCCTTTTACTGGAGCAGCAGAATTATGTCTCTATTTATGTCACTTTTGGAAAAGTAACAAAGTCAACAAGCATTTATTAAACATTTACTTTGTGCCAGGCACTGTGCTAAGAGTTGCACAGACAAAGAAAATCGGAACAGTTCCTGCTCTTAAGGAGCCTACAGTCTAATAGGAGAGAGAAAATGCACACAAAAAACCAAAACAAGACAATGTATCGACAAGATATAGGCAGAGTAACTTGGATAAGCTTAGGGAGAAGGCACTAGTATTAAGGAGGATCAGAAAAGGCTTCTTGAAGAAAGGTAGAATTTTTGCTAGGATCTTTAGGAAGTCAGAAAAGCCAGGAGATGGAGACAAGGAAGAATGGATAAGAAGGGATAAAAATGGAGTTAGCACCTGTGGAGTCTTAGAGTCATAGAATTAGAGCTGGAAGGGACATTATATGCTCTTATAATTTAACCCCCACATTTTACAGATAAGAAAAATGACATCCAGAAAGATTAAGTAACTTGCCCAAGGTCATACAGTGGCAAAGTTAGGATTTGAACCCAGGTCCTCTGACTCTAAATCCCAGGCTCTTCCCATTGTATCACAAGGTCACCTTAGGGGAAAGATGAAAAGGAAAAAAAAGAACTACTTAATCCATAAACTGGATGTTCAGTCCATGAATAACTATTTACAAGTTAATTATATTTTTCTTAGTTAATAACCTTAAGACTTTTTTTTTTTAATCCCACTCTGTGCCAAGGGCAGACTATAAAGAATTAACAAAGAACAAGAGAGGACAGTCAACCTGCTGTCATGTCCAGAATGGAGGACTTCTGCTGATCTCACCTGCACAATCTGGTCCCTCAGTTCCTCCAAGTCCCCCTCCAGGCTCTTCTTGTCACCCAGCGCTGTAGCCAAGGCAGCCTCTTTGGAATTCAATGAAGCCTCATATTCTCTAAGCTTAATCTGGGCACCATTAAGATCAGATTCCTTCTTGGCATAACTACAACAAATTTGAGAAAGCTGTGAAACAGGTTCAGGACACTCTAAAACGACTCTATATTGTCCAATTTCTATGCCTCCTCCAAAACGGTCAGTAAAAAACCCCAAGTTTATGCATGTTGCTGGGTTATTTTTAATGAATCCTGCTGAAACTAGACAAGTCTCCAAAGGACAACTTTTCAAAATTCAACCTACTTCAGAAGGGTTTTGTTATTTGGTCTCTTACGGGACCTCTCATTCTATTGGAGGGGAGCAGGGGAGGACATTTCCCAGGAGAAAACTCCCTCTACCATCCTAGATCAGTGCCTGCTTTACAACTTTTAATCTCAGAGCACTCTGGGCATTGAGACTTTCAGTGACATGTCATGGGTTACACAGAGAGCATATGTTAAAGGCTGGCCTTGAACCAAGGTCTTGCTGACTCTAAGGTTAGCTCTTTAATGCCATGAGTCCTGAATGACCAGAAGGGGGTAATCTATCAGAATTCTAGTGCATTTTCTATAAAGATGCCAAATTTACTATATATTGCCCACCTGCCCCCCACCCAACACACACACACACACACACACACACACACACACCACACAATTTAGGAAAACAAAAGTGGGAAACTAGATTGAACGAGTAAAAACATTTATTATAGATTTTTTCTTTAAAAAAAAATCACATTCCAGTACTACCCCATAGATATAAAATGGTGGTAAACAAAATATGATTAAAATAGGACTAAATGACATAAGAATAAAAGTTCATACGTGTAAGTGAACCTTCAAGATTTACAACACATTTTGAATGCAACTGTGAGCTAGACAGTGAGGATGAGGAAACTGACTTCTCAGTTTCCTTTCCAAGGGTGAGAGTGGTTGAAATGAAGTCTTCTGACCCTAAAAATCCAGTGATTTCCAATACTTTGTTGCCTCTCTAAAACGCAGTATACAACTACCATAGGGGACTAGAGAGTGGACTTGTAATTTTATTGGTATGGAAAACTCTGAATAAGGAAATTTATCATACCCATACTAGTCAGCACCTTCTTTGCAACTGATAGTTCATCCTAGAGAGTGAACCCGGCACACTTAAAGGCTAAGTTCCCCAGGGTCATAAGGACACTTCAACTTAGGTCTCTCTGGTCTGACAGCCATCTCTCTAACTAATATGGAACACTGCTTCTCCTGCCACAAAAAGAAAGGCCTTTAAGGAAAAATTCTGAACTCATAACTGAAAAAAACTTTCAATTTCTTAAATTCTTGCTTGGAAACACAATGGTTTTGGATTATCTTCTTATTTACAGATAAGAACCCAAAATATTTCAGAAGAAATTGTCAACCTATGCATATACTATTAGAAGTACTGCTGTAACTAATTTCAAATTAGTATGGTACAACTTAATGTGATTTTACTGTACTCCTACATTTATTCCTCATAAAACTGAATTATATAAAACCTAAGAATGGTCAGGATACATTTAGTATATTATATAACAGAAATTTTATGAAACAGCAAAGCTCATTTAGACTACTTGTACTCCTAACTAGTGCTGTACAAAAACCTCCATAATGTTAAATTTCCAGACTTATCGTTTTCTAGTACATTTCTACTACTGGTGCTTGAAGATAGGAAATGGATTTCTAGTAAATTTCTGTCATATAGAAAAATAAAAAAAAATTTGAAGAATCAAAATGATATCTAAACTAAATATGTAAAAAAATGCTTCTTATTCTGTTATTCAATATTAGAGTAACCAAGTGATAAATAAATATCATTTAATAGGAAATTTATTTATATTTATATTTTGCTCAAATTTTCTACTAGAGTTGCTTCTTCTTGCCAAAAATGATCTCAAAAAGCTCAATTAATGTGCTTAATATTTCAAATCCTGGATTTGTAAACCACACGATGGCAGACTTAACTGAAGCCTACCTGAAAAATTCCTAACCATTAAAAAAAAACCCAACACTATGTATATTAACAATTTAAAATCAGGCTACTTTATTTCAAATGAAACTGGATAATTGTTGACATTTCCTGGAGCCCAGAAATTATGGCTATGAAAGGACAATGTTTCCTATATCATCACATAAATGCTTCCTACAGTAACTCTAATGCATGAGAAAACTCCAGCCAACATGACTTCCTTAACAAAAGGCAGACCTACCTAGCTCCTACACAGGTACTGTAACAAAATTCTAAAATTCACACCAGAACAAATAACACTTAAGAAATCCATAAAGAAATTACAAAAGGGACAGCTATGTGGTGCAGTGAATAGAGCTCTGGCCCTAGAGGCAGGAGGACCCAAGGTCAAAGCCGACCTCAAACACTTAATACTTACTAGTCATGTGACCTTGGGCAAGTCACTTAACCCCAACTGCCCTGCCTTCCCCCCTCCAAAAAAAAGCAAAAAGAAAAAGAAGAAGAAATTACAAAAGGTGAGGTAGGCAGTACAGTGGAGAAAGCACCAACTCTGGGGTCAGGAGGATAGGAGTTCAATATGACCTTGGACACTTAGCTGTGTGACCCTGGACAAGTCACTTAACCCTGATTGCCTTTAAAAATCGGCAATCTCTTCCATACCAGGTCTTCACGTGGTCAGCCCTGGGCAACAGGAAAACGGACTCCTCTAGACAAGCAAGTATAAGTGCTAAGATGATATGTACAGCCTGCAAGCCCACCTTGGGAACCAATAACAACAGAGGGTTCTACTGAAAAAATCTCAATGTTATGTTGTCAGGGTTAGTCACTGCAGGGCTGAGACTCAGCCCAGGTTCCAATGGCTCTAACACAGCTAGTACTCATATCCTGAAAATCAGACAAAGCCCTGAAAATCAAGAATTGCAAAGTTCAAAGACCCAGGAGCAGGGGGGCAGAAGGGGAACAGAGGCCTGATTTCTCAGAAGCAGAGGTCAACACAAGAACCCAGGGGTCCCAGGGTGAGTGGAAGTAGAGTGAATATCCCATGCCAAAGTCCAACAGGGGTGGGGACACAGGGCCTGCCACAAAGTCACAATTTAGATCTAAAGCTAGAGAGATGCGTAAAACAAAAAAGACATCCACTAATATGAAAAAATTATTACAACTCAAACTCCATATCCACTGCAAGCAGAGACTCAAAAGAAAAAACAGATTTGCCACAGGACTACCTGACAACCTAGAAGAAATGGGAGTAATAAAAAAAAATTTGAGGAAAGAATTAGGAGAATAAATAGTTTAGAAGAAAAAGTGGTAAAGCTTAAGGTAAGTGATGAACAAGAAAGGAATGTCTGAAAAATAAGAATAGACCAAACAGAAATAAACGAGACTGTATGAGACATCAAGAGATTTAAAAAGCTGGAAACTGTCTGAAACAAGTGAACTGGAAAATAGGCCAAGGAAAGGTAATTTAAGAATCACTGGACTCTCTGAAAACCATGGCCAAATAAAGACGGGGGAAGCTTAAGAAGATGGACACTATATTTCTTTTATTTCTTCTCTTCTTTCCATGCTACTTTCCTTTTGAAAGTCTGGATTTCTCTATCTTACCCAGGTTGAAAGCATAGAGGCTTCTCATGGGCCTAATCCTTCTACTGACAGACACAGAAGCTTTGAGCTA
>CM053590.1:162042326-162063280 GCA_028646515.1 Pseudochirops corinnae | reverse complement strand
GGACTGCCCGCTTCTTGCAAGATTCTAATAAAGAGACCCTTCTGTATTCACCTTGAGCTGTCTCCAAGTGATTTAAAATCTTTTTATCACACATACTTTCATGCTGGATGGAAGTACCCTTTAGCTCTGCCAGTTTTGTGGAACTAGAGCATATCACTCCACTTGTCTAAATTTCACTATTTGCATCCATACTGTGACCTCTAACATCAGTTTTGACTCTAATTTCTTTGATTCTGGGTAGTGGACTTGAGTAGTCCTGTCAACTGAAAGAGGATCCTCACCTTACATCCACTGGGTCAGCAAACAGGACAGAAAATGACAACAGTCATAGTTGGAGGAGCTAAGGTACAATAGGCACACTAATGTTCTCTTGGTGGAAATGTCAATCAGTTCAACTGATCTGAAAAACAGTTTGAAATTATCTACCAAAAATATTACATACAATACAAAATTATATACAAAAAAGGAACTAAACTGTGTCTTTGACCCAGGGATAGCATTAGGAGGTTTATTCCACCCAAAATATCAAAGACAAAGGTAAAGGAAGCACGTCTACAAAAATTTTTATAGTAGCAAATTTTTGTTGTAGCAAAGAGCCTGAAGCAAAACAGATGCCCATCATCTGGGGAATGACTGAGGAAACTGCAGTATGTGATTGCAATGGAATATTACTGTGCCCTAAAAATGCCTAAATAATAAATCCTGAGGAACCCAGAAGGATTTGCACAGACTGAGAACTGAGTGAAATAAGCAGACTCAAGAGCACAATTTGCACCAAAAGGGGGAGAAAAGAGAAGGGAATAAGTATTTATAAAGTGCCTACTATGTTCCAAGCACCATGCTGAATCTTTTTACCAACATTATCTCATTCAATGTGCACAATAACCTTGCAAGGTAGGTGCTATTATCATCCCCATTTTACAGTTGAGGAAACTGAGTCAAATAGAGGTTAAATGACTTGCCCAGGGTCACACAGCTAGGACATGTCTGAAGCCAAACATACAATACAAAAGAAAACTACTCTGAATGACTACAGAATTCTGCTCAATGCAGTGACCAATAAGGACTTTAAAAGAATGATAAGGAAGTAATCCACTCGCCTCTTGGCATTCAACTGAGACAAGAAGTACAAAAAAAGACATTTTCAGGAATGGTCAGTGCAGTAAATTACTGCACTTGTTATAAAGGAGAGAGAGTTGGTAGGGAGAAATAAAGAGGAAAAAAGAGAACCAATAAAACATTTTAAAAGTATGGAGAGGAAAACAAAAACTCAGAAGGCTTCACAACCAGACAGAGCAATTTAGACAGCAAGGTGATATAGAGCGACAGCCCTGGAGTCAGAAACTCGAACACTTACTCGCTCTGTGACTCTAGGAAAGTCACTTGACCTCTCTGTGCCTCCATTTCTTCACATAATAAGAGTATCTGCCTCACAGAGTTGTTGCAAAGATCAAATGAGAAAATATGTAAAGCACTTTGCAGCCTTTGGAGAGCTATATGAAAGCTAACTACTACTGTGATTATTGTAGAACACCTTGAAAGGTAGACCTTTTAAGGAAAAACAGGTTTTACCTACATAGTAAATACTGTTCTTACCAAACCATTCAAGTGAAAATATAGACAATGTGATTTAATTCCTAGAGGAAGGGTGATAGAGTCATAAGGTTTTGTTGGAAGACATCTTAGAAATTATCCTGTCCAATCCCCTCTAGGTAATGAAACTGAGGCCCAGGAAAGTAAGTAACTTACCCAAAATCACATAAGTGGTGAGCAGGGTGGATGGTCAGAGGTCAGGCCTAGGTATATAGATTTCAAAGTCATGTTTAATTAGAGACATCTGCTTTGTTGTATATATTAAGAACTTAGTTCTGAAGGTCTTGTCACAACCACTGGTTTTGGTCATTTATTAACTGTGTGACCACGGGTAGAATTACCGTAAATCCTCAACTTTCATGGGGGTAATATTCCCAGAAAACAGTGCAAAAAGTCAAAAACATGAACATTGATGCATTGAACCTATGGAAAACAGGGGGTTAGGTTCCTGTGACCATCAAAAACGTTTTCACTAGAGATGGCTGAAAATATACTACTTTTCTGCATGCAATTCTTCATAGTTAAAACATTAATTCTGATAATATGCACTTTTCCTAACGCAGTAACCATGAAATAACCTGTAATATGCAGTACACAAAATAAAATTGGTAATATGTAAAACATTTTTTCTTGCTAGTAATTCTAGAATCCTGTGACCTTTTGTGCCAACATCTCAATTAAAAAAACAACAATGATTTTAAACAATATTCACTTTTCATGGCACATAAAATCTATTGTATCATAAATGCTGTACAGCAAATAAAATTCTTAAAACTAAAACATTTTTAAACACGAATTCTATCTTTCCCTAAGTCAGATGGTGGTATATGGGTGTCATACCGTATACTATACTGCTATAAACCTCTCTACCTTGGTCACCCTCGGAAAACCAAGAAAGAAATTCCTGGGACTTTAGCTGCTGCTGCTGGAAGAAGGTAAGGCTAGGGAGATCACCTCCAAAACTCCATACTTCATGAATGGGTGGATGGCACTGGAGATCGACACAGCAACCTGAAATAATCCATCACTGACATCTGCTTCCTGAGCTGTTCGAGATCCTTGAGCTGATGACGGCTACATACATTCTGGCATGAAATTTATCTAATACCTTTATTTTCTCACTATGCTACATCACTGATTTTTGTACACTTGGGCTTAGTGTCCCCAAAGGACTTGCACTATGCTTTGGGGGGCATAACTGCAACACAAAATGAGTTTTAAAGGCAATGAAAATATGCAACAGATGAACAAGGATCTCTCTACCAGAGCAGAGTGAAAAGACCAGTGAAGCACCTAGTAGAAAACTAGCCATTACAGAAAATTGACTTCATTATGCCTCATTTTTTTTCTACTGTGCATAGCTAGAAATGTGTGTGGCTGCAAAAGTAACAACGAGGCTGCTAATAAAATCATCAAACTGCTTGAAGTGTCCAAGTCATGCCACCTGCAGTCTACTCTTCTTATATACCTTCCAACAAAACTCAGACCAGAGGCTCTGAATGGTGAGCAAAACCATATAATATCCCCCCACACCCTGAGTCAGAGCTTTCCAAAGCTTATTCCCTATATGTGTAGTCTTCCTCTATTAGAATATAAGCTCCTTGAGAGGGGCAGCTAAGTGGCATAGTGAATAGAGCATCAGCCCTGGAGTCAGGAGGATCTGAGTTCAAATCTGACCTCAGACACTTACCCTTTACTAGCCATGTGACCTTGGGCAAGTCACTTAACCACAATTGCCCTGCCTTCCCCCCTCCAAAAAACAGCCTCCTCCCCAAAAGAATATAAACTCCTTGAGGATAGAGATCTTGCTAGATATATTCATATCCCCAGTCTTAGCATGGTGTCTCGACAAATAAATAGTAAGTACTCTAAAAAGGCTTTTTCATTCATTCATTCTGAAACCCCCTTTCCTCAACTGAAAAAAAGGCATAAACAATAATAGTTACATGACTTCAAAGGGTTATTGTGAAGGTCAGATAATGTATGTGAAAGACTGTAACAATAATGGACCAGATAAATGTAAGTAAATGTATAGACAGGTGGGGTTTTGTATATCACATTCAGAGTAACTGAAATAAATAATAAAATGTATCTCCGTTAATCTTTTCCCTTTAATACTTCCTCTTTATGCATTGTATCTTAGATCTGTTAACAGTGAGCAATAGAATACATTTCCCTGATGCATTTAAAGTTACTTTATTAAGTACACTGGCCACTATGCCAAGTTTAACTAGAACAGATTTTTCAATTTATTTTTAACCCCTTTTGCAAGCTGAAGAAGCCAATGGATCTCTTCCCAAAATAAGGTTTTAAAATACATAACATACATAGTATCACAAAGTAAACTAATTATACCGAAATAGTCAATCAAAATATTTAAAAATACAAGTTTACAGATACCAGGATAAAGAACCTGTGACCTAGACTGTGGCCTCCCTGCCCTCAACTCAATTCAACAAACATTTATTAAGCATCAACTATATATGTCACTGGAAATATATTTAAAAAAAAAAAAAAGCCCCTGCCCTATATTTTTATGCTGTCTAGGCTTCTAGCTAGCTAAAAGAACAACATCAATTCAACTACATAGAACATGTGACAGACAGACTGTTGAGCTTTCAGTCACAAGATCTGAATCTTGCTTCTGGTGCTAGTTTCATGATCACTAGTAAATCTCTTAACCTGGGCTTCAGTTTTCTACTGTAAAATGTGAATAAAACATATGATACCTACATAGGCAGCTGTTATAAAGTTCAAATGAGAAAATGTATGTAAAGGTACTTTGCAAACCTCCATGAGCTGTAGCAATTATTTGTGAGGACTAAGAAAATAAAATATTGGAAAAAATGTTTTTTCTTTATGCCCCAACTATCTGTATATATTTTAATGTAAAATTCTCCAGCATGCTTTCCCTATGTAACTGTAAGGTATCTAGCTTGTCTTTCATTCTTTCTGGTTTTTCCCTTTTCTTGCCAAACATCTCAGGGAGGTGGGAGAGACAAGTGACTTGATAGTCTAATCCAGTAGTTCTCAACCTTTGGGTTATGTTCAATTTGTAACAATGAAAATACATCCTGTATATCAGATATTTACATTACAATTCATAACAGTGGCAAAATTACAGTTATGAAGTAGCAATGAAAATAATTTTATGATTGGAGGTCACCATAACATAACAAACTGTATTAAAGGGTCGTGGCACTAGGAAGGTTGACAACCACTGGTAATCCTTTCTAGAACTCCAAGTCAATTGCAACATTATAAATCCTCACATCTGGGGCCTTCCTCTGCTATAGGCTGCTCATCCTTGAAAAAAATTTTCATCAAAAGACCTTAACATGAAACACTGGAGTTTTAGTATTGTACTCAGAGGGTGTGTGTGTGTGTGTGTGTGTGTGTGTGTGTGTGTGTGTGCATGCAACAGCAAAACTGGAATCTAAAAAACTGAGAGGAAAGGCAGCATACGGTGGTAGGTTTGCTATTTAATATATGATCATATACAACTGCATGAGTACACATAAGTTGATTTTATTTGTATGACATGGAAGTTAACACAGAGTTTAAAGTAGAATTACATGCTGATTATATTTAACAAAGTTATTAAGCTATCTTCTAAGGGAAGTCGTCTTCCTTTGACCCAGCAATACCTTTAGTAGGCATATATGTCAAAGAGATCAAAGAAGACCAGACCCATGAGCATAAAAATATTTATAGTAGTTTTTTTGTCATGAAAAAAAACTAAACAGAGAGGGTGTCTGTCAGTTGGGGACTGGCTGAACAAATATGGCATATGAACGTGATAAAGTTATTATTGAACCAGTAAAAATGACAAAAGGGATGGATTCAGAGAAACCTGGGGGCATATATATGTACTTATGCAAAGTAAGGAGAACCAGGAGAACAAGTTATACAATGACTACAACACTGTAAGGGCACAGCAGACAGAGTGCCAGGCCTGGAGTCAGAAGGACTCCTCTTCCTGAGTTCAATTCTAGACTCAGACACTTACTGGTTGTGACCCTGGACAAGTTATTTAACCCTGTTTGCCTCAGTTTCCTCCTCTGTCAAATGAGGTGGAGAAGGAACTGGCAAACCGCTCTAGTACCTTTGCCAAGAAAATGCCAAATGGGTCCCAAAGAGTCGGACACAACTGAAAAAATGACTGAACAACAACATTGTAAAGGAAAACATCTAAGAAATACTTAAGATTTTTACAATAATTGTGAAAAATAATGCGATTACCACCAATCACAAGTCCAGAAGATCGATGAGGAGAAGGGCTAGAAGAGCTGGAAATATCTATTCTCATAACCAAAGTATAGATTTGTTTTGCTTGATTATACTTGTTAGGAGGGAGAATTTTTGATGGGAATGAAATTTATGGGGAAGAACTAAAAGTGGTAACAAAAAAGAAAAGAGAAAAAAAATAAGTGTGCCAGAGAAACTTTTTTTTTTCTTTTAAATACACAGAACACAACAGAAGAAGTTCAGGAGATGCAGGTGAGCAGGACAGTATTGGAACTACCATGTTAAATTTAATGAGGAGAAGGACCTGTGATTTCAATGGTATGAGGAACATACACTGAGAAAACTCTAGCAATACAAGGTCATATCAGCTCTGTAACATATAATCTCAGATGGATGCCTAGAGCACTAGGAAGTTAGGTCACATCATTAGTATACATCAGGGGCAAGACTTGAATTCAAGTTCTCCTGGATATGAGTCCAGCATGTGTACCAAATGTTTAAAAAAATAAAAAAAAAAAGCTTTACATAACTGGTACAGTTTGACATACAATCCTTTTATCATTCTTTGCATAAGGAATTAGTTTTTGACATTAGCCCAATTCACAAAAAGAAGAAAGAAAAAAATTCAAATTATATTTAATACATCTGTAAGTTCAATGTCATAATCCTGTCCTTAAAAATTTTTTTTCACTTGATTACAATTAATTATGCCAAACTTTTCCTATTTTTATCCCACTAGGCTAAGCATCAAATATTTGCACGTAATTACTCACTATGTGAACTCCGCCAACATGGCCCAAATTATCCATTAAAGAGGTGTTTTTTATGCCTATTTCCTTCAATAGATAAATAAAACTTGATTACTCTGATAGCAAACAACAACTCAATGGAAAAGTCAGGCTAATATAAACATATCAACTTCTCATATAATTACATAAATTACCTACCCTATTGCAAGAAACACAAAGGATAAAACTTAAACCCATCATTTCTTTGGTTTTCCAAAACAAAAAAGAAACCAAAGTTAGTCCAAAAACATTCCTACTATGTGTCAAGCACAGCACTAAGCATTGAAGACACAAAAAGGCAAAAGACAGATACTGTGGTTTAGAAACTTATAATCTAGTGGAAGAAGAAAATATACAAAAGGAAGCAGAAAAGTAGGAAGTGGGACAGAAATACCCAGCACAGGGGCATGACGGATATATCAGAGAAGTATAGCCTGGGAGGATTTGGAGGGGAAAAGATGGCTGACTCCTCTGGGAGGAAAGGTATCAGGTGTCCAGTGAAAGAGAGGGAGAAGCACTAGCAGTGAGTATTGATGGCATGAAGAGGTCTGGGAGCCATGGAGAAGTCCAAAGCAGCTGGGTAGGAAAGGAATAAGTGACTATTATAATAATAATAATATATTATATATTATATAATAAATTATATTATATATAACACAATATATAATGCACATTATATATACTATATAATAATAAGCGGTTATAATAAAAGATCTATCCTTAAATGAAGGTTTCTAGGAGAAGAGACTGGATGAATGTCCACTGCCGCCCCAAAGGAGAAGAGTGATTTCCTTTACCAAAGATATTTTTATATAAAATTCCTGGCATAGTAGAAAGCATGCTGGTTCTAGAGTCTGAGGAATTGTGTTATAATCACAGCTCTGTCATTTATTCCATTGGTCATCTCAGGCAAGGGTAGCCAGGTAGTGCCATGGATATAGTGACAGGCCTGAAACAATAAACTCATCTTCCCAAGTTCAAAATTGGCCTCTGTTGCTGACTAGCTGTGTGACCCTGGGCAAGTCACTTAACCCTGTCTGCCTCAGTTCCTCATCTGTAAAACGAGCTGGGGAAGAAAATGGCAAACCACTCCAGTGTCTCTGCCACAAAAAGCCCAAATGGAGTCACAAAGAGTGGGACGTGGCTGAAAAGAATGAACAACAAAAATCTTCGGCAAGTCATTTAATATCTCTCGGTCTTGGTGTCCTAATCCAAAAAATGAGAGGTTTGTACTAAATGCCCCTTAAGTTCCCCTCCAATTCTAAATCTATGATCCTATGAACTTGTCTTTCATTTTCAGCAATAAAGATAAATCTGAAAATATGAAATTACAGCCGCCTAAGAAACCTTTTAAGCATTCTTAAACCTCTTTGGATTTTCCCTTTTTAAAATTTAAACAAGAGAAACAATCATTAATTTGCATAGGATGGAAAACGGCACCTTACCAATATAGATAAGCTGGGATCAAGCATCAGACACATCAACTTCCCTAAGCAGGAGTTTCAGCAATATTAATTTATATTCTTCAAAATGGAAAACTGTGTTTTCTCTTATGATTCAAGACCAAAAACATATTACAGTTGTTCAAGATCGGCAATCCTTTTCATGAAATCTCCTTCGTATGAAGCATGTGAAGCACATGAAGCATCAGAATTTGATGTGTCAAGTAAAATGCAAGAGAAGTTAGCTTATAGTGGAAAACATGTAATCAAAAACTAATTCTGCAAATCTACAGAATTAAGCCCTAAAAGGTTACCCAATTAACTTGAGTAATTTTTTAATAATTAATTTTATCATTGCTTTTCTATATGATTTCAACTTCATACCTACCAAAATAAATTGTGCCTCCTAACATTTTAAAAGTGGATTTTCTTGTTCTAATAAACTTTGAACACACATAATTAGCATCATCCACCATAAGCTCTTCTAAAAACTTCTAAATTAAAACCAAAAAATATTTAGACTTCCACTAACAGGGAAAGACTATACTTAGACTAGACATGTAGTTTTCTTGTTGATTCTGTGACTCTCCTATATGGGGGCTGTTCTGAGAGTACTGAGAGCACCAAAGGCTCTCCATGAATAGATCTCCTCATGTCTCTGTGGTAATACCCTGGTAGAGATACTTTAAAATGTCCAACTTGAAATTTTTAATTCTCAACACTGTTTTCCAGTTACAAACCCTCCTAAATGCAATATTAAAACTTAATTTATTAATTAATATTATTAATTTATTAATATTGAAACGTAATTTATTAATTAATCTATTTATAGCAGCATCTTCTATAGTAGCAAAAAACTGAAAACAGAATAGATGTCCAACCATTGGGGAATGGCTAAACAAAATGGACATGAATACAATGAGATATTACTAAACAGTAAGAAATGATAGCTAGATAGATCAGTGGATAGAGCCCTGGCCCTGGAGCTGGGAAGACCCAAGTTCCAATTTGACCTTAGACATTTCTGAGCTATGTGACCCTGGACAGGTCATTTAATCTTCATTTGCCTAGGAGGCAGTTAGGTAGCTCAGTGGATAGAGCCCTGGGCCTGGAATCAAGACGACCTGAATTAAAAGCTGGCCTTAGACATGTATTCTCTGTGTGACCCTGGGCAAGTCATTTAACCTCTATTTGCCTTAATCCACTGGAGACGGAAATGGCAAACCACTCCAGTATCTCTGCCAAGAAAACCCCATGGACAGTATGCCTGCTGGGTCACAGACAGTAGGAGAGGACTGAATACCACAATGAAGAAATGATGAATCTGAATACAAAGAAGCATGGGAAAACTCTAATGCAAAGAAAACCAACTGATGTGAAGTAAGTAAAACCTGAAAAATGCTATGCACAATGAAAAAAAAAAAACAAAAAACCAACAGAAAGGGAAGGTTATAAAATTAAAATGATCAAGCTTGAACCTAAAGAAGAGATAAGTATTTCCATTCTCTGCAGAGGTGGAGGTCTAGCACTACGGAACATTGTATATAATCAGAACTTGACTGATTCGTCAATTATTTCAGCTGAACCTTTTCTCCCTCTTATTCTTTATTATAAGTAAGGGTCCTCTAGAAGGAGAAGAGGAAATAATATTGGGAAATGGAGATAATATAAAAACAAAAGGTTTATGGCAAAAGGTCTGTGATCTCATTGATTTAGAAGCTACCTCCAGTGACGTAGATCACAATCAAGTTATGCTTTCCTATCCCTGAGGACTCTGAGCTATGACCTCAATGTTCATCACAGGAAGCCCTTCCTTGATGTCTTCCAAAACTGAAAATTCTAGTGGAGCAATCTGATTGTCCACCTGTCATTCCTTGATCTTGCCACATTACTCTATCATCTCCTCTTTTCACATAATTCCTTGATGTGTGACGCACATCACTCCTGTACTTCTTTGGTGACTGGTGATCATCAGTGGCTATGTGTTACCACCTGTTCATACCCACTATGTATCTCTCCACTGATTTGTCCAAACTTAATTTTTAGTTCTTTAGAAGCAGTGGTGTTCCATGTCTCCCTGCCATATAGCAACTCTGACAAAATATCAGCACTGAAAATATGGCCTTTGCTTTCACGGAAATCTTAGGGTCAGAAACAGTACAATGTCCTTAAAGCAATCCAGCCCATTCTCCTCCCAGGTCAAGTTCATTATCCCCCTGCATAACCTGTCCCAGAGATACAAAAAGATACATAATACACACACACACACACACACACACACACACACACACACACACACACACACAGAGCTGCATAAGCTATATACATTATTCAAATTTGGGCCATAGACATTCTTCATTCATTTGTTCTTTCCCATGTGGATGAATAGGCTAGACCTGTTTGGGTTCTTCTAAGACAGCAATTCTCAACCTGTGGGTTATGTTCAATTTATAACAATGAAAATACATCCTGCATATCAGATAGATTCATAACAGTAACAAAATTACAGTTATGAAGTAGCAATGAAAATAATTTTATGGTTGGGGGTCACAACATGAGGAACTGTATGAAAGGGTCACGGCATTAGGAAGGTTGGGAACCCCTGTTCTAAGCGGTTCTACAATATCCTGGGGTTTCATATAGTCATTAAAAGGAAATCTGAAAATAGGAGCTTCTAGAGGATTCTACCAGCTACTGGAAATTCCTCCTTAATCCAGACACTGCGCTGATCTCCACAACAATGACAAATATTTTTGATGAACGCTTACCTCCCTATTCTATGCCTCACCTCATACTCACTATTGACCGTTTATTTCTCAGTACATTTCCAAGGAATCATAATCATGTGAATGGTTGGGAGACATCGTGTGTGTGCCCCAAAAAACAAAAAAGTGAAAACAGTTTAGTGAATCAATTTTCTTAAAGAAAAGTAATTAATATCATTTCAGGAGAACTCAAAAAAAACCAGAACTTATAACAAAGGAAAATGGTAAAGAATGGAAAAACATGTTTTTTAACTTTTCTCTATCAATGATAATGGAGCTACCACATCCCTAACATAACAGTTCCCAAGATACTTAAAAAGGAAATAGAGGGGCAACAAGGCGAATGCTAAGTGGTGCAGTGAATAGAGTACCCACCCTGGAGTCAGGAGGACCTGAGTTCAAATCCAGCCTCAAACACTTAACACTTAATAGCCGTGTGAACTTGGGCAAGTCACTTAACCCCAATTGTCCTCCGAAAAAAGGCAATAAATAAATAAATGAAAGGAAATAGAAATGGTATTAAAGAGAACAAAGTCAGGGAAAGGAGCCAGAGAGAACAAAGCATGTATGAATGTATGTGTATGGAGTGAGACAGAGAGAGAGGAGAAAAGTGTTGAAGGCAATACAGTTGTGAGGACATTGAGGGACTAATATATAAGACAACAGAAGGGAATCACACAATCGCAGATTTAAGAGTGGAAAGGGCCTTAAGAGTTCTTAACATCCTCTTGTATGGATTAGGAAACTGAGGCCCAGAATGGCTAAGTGTCTTGCCCAGAGTTCCAAACCTAGAATGTATATGAGGGAGAAATCAAACCCAGGACTGCCTGGCTCCAAATTCATAGATCAGGGGAAGATACCAAAGGCATGAAAAAAAATCTCAGACCTTATTGATGCCTCGCACACCATAACTACTAACCTTTATGACTATTCTCTCATCTATACAGAATCTTTATGAAAATCACCTAAACACAAACGAAAGGAATCCTTGATGGAGGGATTAGAGAACAGGCAGCCTTACACAAGGAAAAAAATGAATCCTATCTTTGCCATCTCACTATTAACAGAGAGATGTAGAGACTACAAAATCTCACCGTATCTGTTGGTTGATTAAAAAACACAAGATGGCAATTTAAAAATAAACTTTCTTTTAAAAAACGAGAACTAAAAAGGCACTAACTTGTCTTCCAACTTTTCTTTCTTTCCATGTACCTACCTCCCAAGCTCAGCTTCCAACTGTTCTTCAAAAAAAAGAAAATAAGCAAAGCCACCAAACTTGGTCTTGCAAGAATTTTCACTGGAAATAGGAACTAATACTGTGAAATTTACTAGGACTAGGAATTAAGATAGAAAGTGCTTTTCAAATATTACTTCATTTGACCCTTATACTACCTATGTTTATTATCCCCATTTTACAGATGAATAAAATGAGGCTGAAAGGTTAAGTGACTTGCCCAGGCCAAAGAGCTAGATATCTGAAGCAGGTTTCAAAAAGGTCTTCCTGTGCGGTTCTCTATCAAACCACCTTGCTATCTTTTGTCAGGGCCCTGAATTTCTGAACCAAACCTGGCCTAACATAATATTCTATGTTTAATTAGCACTCAAGCATTTATTTAGTGATAGTGAATAATTTTTTTTTTTTGCTTTTTGGAGGGCAACTGGGGTTAAGTAACTTGCTGAAGGTCACATCGCTAGTTTTTGTGTCAAGTGTCTGAGGCAGGATTTGAACTCAGGTCCTCCTGACTCTTGGGCTGGTGCTCTATTCACTGTGCCACATAGCTGCCCCTTTTTAGTGATAGTTAAATTTTGCTTTAAAAAGAAAAAGCTACTCAACGAAAATGTGCTGCTATAGTTTTTGTGAAGTGTGCTATCAATTTCTAAGATCACAAAGTCCAGCCTGCCCTCAGTCCTTGCCCATTTTCAGTTCAATCCTCAGAGTTTAGTCTATTGCCCCAAATTACATACAGAAGGGTCAAGCAAACATCACAGTGACTAAATCACTAAACTACTGAGTTGACTGGAAAATGCTAGAACTCTCCCCATCCATTCCAAGGACAACTCTAACAAGAGGTGACAAAGGTGGCAGCAGGAACTGGAGGGGATTTGATAAAGTTGTGAGAGTTTATATTATAGCCTTGGGTCTAAGTTTATGGTCATAAGAATTTAAATCACTTCTTATAAAACAAATGCTGTGCCTGTGTTCATACTTGCCCAGCAGCTATAGGGATGTGGATAGGGAACTGAGTCTGAAGTCCAGAAGACCTGAGTTCAAATTCAGCTTCAGCCCCTTCTAGCTGTGTGACCCTAGGGGACTTAGTTAACCTATCTGCCTCAGTTTCCTCAACTGCAAAATGGGGATAATATTAGCACCTACTTCCCAGGATTGTTGTGAGGATCAAATAAAATACTTGTAAACAAGTCTAATCAATATTTCTGGGTGGAAAAACAAGTATTTTGTATACTATGTAAACAGTGAAGGCACATGCCCATGGTATAGTGGGTTCAACAAGCCACAGAAAGCAGAGATACTCAACTGGATAGACACATATTGATACATTTATTTAACAGGAAGAAATCTAGTGTCTGCTACACAGTAATAATACATGCTCAATTATAGGCATGAGATGCTAGGGCTTAGAAGAATAGTAGCAAAGGGTCCTTTTATTACTACCCACAAAGTAGGTAGAGGTTCTTTTATAATTATTCATCTCTTGGGAAAAGCAAAAGAAACAACAGAACTGAGTAAAGTCAGTGCCACCCTGCCCTTGGGGACTAGAATGATAATTTCTTATCCCCATTCAGACGTTTCTCCAATGCCACCTCACCTACACCTCTCTCCAGCAAAGAAGTGACCAGCTTATTGACTTTAAAACTACAGAAGAAAGTCATGTCTATTGCATAGCATCAGAGTTCCTGTCTTGACAACAAAACCACAGGACTAGAAATTAAGGTATAAACCTACCTACTCTGCTCTATCTGGACTTGGAGGGAGGTAGATTCACCCAAAATATTAGAGATGCCCTATCTCCTCCACCTGAAGTCAAGAAAAGCGAATGAGATGGCCCTAAATTTTAGTTTCTTTCCATGCCGGCAAAGCATGAATCCCAAGGAAGCAAAAAAGACTAAGACTGAGCACTTGTCACAGTTAGCTATAATTTTTGCTCCCTCTTCTCCAGAATCCTCCCCTCCCCACTCCAATCTCTCAAGAGAATCGTTTTCCTTACATCTCTCAAATTTTGTAGGTCAGCTTTCGCGTTAACACAGGTCACATTCCTGCTAGCCTAAGGGTGTTAGCCCTTAACACCATCACTAGTAAACTGGTGATAATTCAGAGTCTCTCTTTTAACCCCACAAAAGAGGGTCAAGTTCACAGCTTTGCAATTAGAGAACACGTCATAAAATCTTTTTCTTCCCTCCATCTCCTCAAATACAGATTTCTATCAGGAAGACTCACCCACCCCAACATGGGAATATTGAAAAGAATAAATATGGATGGCCCTTCTCCTTTCTAACTCTTGATGCAAAAATACAATCTCGAATCGCTTCAGATTCCCCAAAAGCAGAAAAGGATTTAACACAACTGCCCAGATCCATCTTTATCTTCAGTCCCCAAACCCAGATCCAATTATCCTTCTCCCAGCGTGCAGAGAAAACACTTACTTAAGCAGCAGCTGATCATGTTCTGCCTTAAACTTGCCCAGCTCGATCTGCAGCTTGGCCCTCTCGCAGGCCGTGTCGTCCAAGGCCCGGCGCGCATCCGCGAGCTCGGTCTCATAGAGCGTCTTGAGCCCAGTGAGCTCGCGGTCGTGCTCAGTCACCTGCAGCTGCAGCACGCTTTTCTCCAGCTCCAGGCTCCGCACTTTGTCTATATACACCGCCAACCGGTCGTTGAGCTCTCGCAGCTCCTCTTTCTCTCGCAAGCGGGACAAGCGGGTCGGGCTGAGCGGAGTTGCAGGCCCACTGGCCCGGCCGCCTGTTCTCTGCACCGTGGGAGTTGTAGTCGCCATTACCAACAATGTGAGACGGTGTGAACTGCAGTAGACGGTGGTGCTTAGAGTAGAGAAGCGTGGTGTGTTGGCTGTCTAGCCCTGCAGCAGTAAAACCGGGCAGAAGAGCGAGCAGCTGAAGAAAGAGGAGGAGGGAAGCTGCGAATGAGTGGGAGCCGAGACACGGGGGTAGGGGGTGGAGGCAGAGACCAAAAAGCTTGCAATCAAAGCTTATCATATTAACGCGGGCAGCGATAACAAGGATGCCAACCCACTAAAGCCAAGAAATTAGTACGCAGGGTTCAGACACCACAGTCTGCAAAAACTAAACACGTAAACACAACGGGGCAACCAAGCCTCAGGCGTCAAAGAAAAACACCTAGGAAAGCGTGAAAGGGAAACGTAACAGTAACAAAGGACTAGTTTGAAAAGATACAAAGGTCGGCAAAGAGAGAGGCTTGTTTACAAATAATTACTGATTTAAATGTTTCTTAAAAAACCAAGAACACCAAATAAAAGTATAATAGAGGGGTGATAGTAATCGCCACGCACTTACCGCCGCCGTCTCCTCCTCTGATCTGCAGCACTTCGTGTACTCTCAGGTGGAGGAGGGAAGGGGGCCGCCACTAGAAAAGACTGAAGATATGGACTGCAAGGGGGGCTGGGAGGAGAAGGGGGAGCAGATCTCTTTATTGGTCCCGAATCCCCATCGCGGCTTGCAAAAGCTCCGCGTGACGCTGGAAGAGCCAATACCAGCTCGAGACAGATCGGGCTCTTCAATCAGCTGGTGCCAAGCAACTAAATTCAAAATACGACCCCCAGCTGCAGTTCCAGGGTTTTCAGTTAATCTAGGCCGTGGGAGTAAGGGAAACCAGGGAGAGGAGATAGAATTAAGGGAGGGGTAGTGGCTGGGCTTGGTGTGGCCCGAGTCTCGCTAGGCCGGCTCATTCACGTGCTGCCCTGCCCGTCCGCCACCAATAAACAGTAGTGTAAGTCGGAGACAGTGTCCCCATTCTTTTAGACTATCCCCGTCCCCGCTGCTCCCAACTTAAATGCGTTACTACTCCATGAGGGTTCAAACAGAAAAACTAGACTACTAAATGGAGTGTGACATTAATCTCCACCAAAATGTGTGCAGTTGGGGAATAACGGTTAGGACACAAATAGTAGAGATGCCATAAAAATGTTACTGGTTGCATTTGTGGTGGCTCCTCAAAATGGGTTTATTTCATCATTCACTTTCCCATTACAACTTGGAAAATAAATTTTAAAATGTCTTTCAACTGACATGTACCTAGTACAACCATATCACGTTTTCTGTGATATCTAAAATACAATCTTTTATGAACTGATGTAAAGTGAAATGAGCGGTACCAGCAAGAAAGTATACATGATGACCACAATAAGGTAAAAACAACGTTGAAAGCCTTCAACATCCTGTAAACTCGGTGACCGATAATGACTTTAGAAAGCTGATGACAAGCACTTTCGGGAGAAAAGTTGTAGATGAGGTACAAACTGATTTTTTTTTAAATATTGGCAACGTGTCGATTTGTTTTGATTTACAATACTTTTGTGAGCCGATCAGTTAGTACAAGTGATAGAGATACCAAAAAAGAGGAAAAAAAGCATCAATCTAGCATTAAAAATATATAGAAGAAAAAGTTTAACAGGGGCCACGATAGCAATGCTGTTGACTCCTTATTCAATTTAATATACCTTTTAAAAAACTGTTTACTGAAGTTCAGAGGTTCATATGCAACCCTCTTTTTTGTCTTTTGTATATGGAAATGTTTGTTTTGTTGAATGTTAAGATCAAAAAATAAATAGGATTGTACAGTCAGAAATTGAGTTTGTTAGTTATGTGATGACTTACAATATGAATCATTTATATGTCATAGTTTTTTTTTAATTCTTTAGATAATAATTCTAAATTTGGAAGCACATTATCAACATTTTTGTAGCTTGGAAACAAAATGGGATACCCAGCACAATTTAAACACACTAGCTATGAGACTCAGGGAAACATGCAAAAATGAGTATTTCCTTTAAGAAAAGTTTTTTTCCTGGGGCGGATAGGTGGTGCAGTGAATAGAGCACAGCCCTGGAGTCCAGAAGGACTTGAGTTCAAATTATATCTCAGACACTTAACGAGTACTAGTTGTGTGACCCTGGGCAAATTACTTAATCCCAATTGCCCTGTCCTCCTCCTACCAAAAAAAAAAATAAAAATTTTTTAAAAAGAAAGGTTTCATACCCTTACAAAAAGAACCCACTACAATGGGCTTCTTTTTTTTTATTTTTAAAAATTTTTTATTCATTTTGAATTTAAATACAAAATGAGAAAAAAAAGAACATTTCCATGTATTTGGCAGAACATAAAGAAAGGATTCAATATAGAACAATAAATTTCCATTTCAAACTGTTTACATGTTTTCTGAAAACCTATATACACAATTTTCTAAACTACCCAGCTGTTCTGTGCTTCCAAGTTTTCTTTTGTTCTGTGTTGTACAGTTTTTATTTTATTTTTTTCTCCCTCCCTCTCCACTTTGCCCTAGAGAAAGTTACAGTTAAACACAAATATATGTATATATATATATATATTCATATACATGACAAAATTGTTAATACTACGACAGAAATTGTTAACACCAAATGTATTATGGACTGCCACTCCCTTAAATGTTTCTTGTAATGTCAGAATTTCAGTAACGTCCTTGCATTCCTACTCTTAAGATATTTACTCTTGCTTAGATTGAGCTGAACCCCATCCTAGGTCTCTCTATCCTGAGATCTTGCCTTGTGGGGGAACCTGGCTCAAATTGGATCTAGGCCTTTGATGTCTTTGCCCCTTTCCATTAGGATTCATGGCATAAAGGGCAAAATAGTCAGAATGAGGTGGTTTGCCTTGCCCAGATTGTCAAGGGCCACTATGGTCTCATGCTCATGCTATGCTCTCACTCAGGTCTTGCTACCTCAAACTGTCTTCACTCCCTCTCCTTCTAAAACTATAAAAATTTTACCATGGGTCTCTTTAAACGGGAAAATCCACTAGACAACCCCCAGGGTGGCAAGTTTGTTGCCCTGTTATGTCAATTAAAGACTTTTTATTCCTCAAGGCATAGTTTTGATTTATTTCACAACTTGATATATACATACATATATATACAAATGTATATATACATTCATGTAAGACCGTACTATACTAATTTCTATTGTCAGTTCATTCTCTGGAGATGGGTAGTATCTTCCTTCATAGGTCCAAATCTTTACATGTTTTTCTAAAATCAACCAGCTCATCATTTATTATATAACAGTAATAATCCATCATAATCATATACCTCAACTTGTTTAGCCATTCTCCAATTCAAAAGCAGCCATTTTAGCCAGTCTAATAGATATAAGATATCTCAAAGTTGTTTTACTTTGCATTTCTCTAATCAATAATTACTTAGAGCATTTTTCATATGATGATATGTAATTTTGATTCTTCATTGAAAAACTGCCTGTTTATATCCTTTGACCATTTATCAATTGGGGAATGATTAATACTCTTATAAATCTGACAATTCTTTGTGTATTTGAGAAATAAGACTTTTATTGGAGAGATTGTCTATGAAAACTTTTTCCAAATTTTCTGCTTTCTTTCTAATCTTGGCTACATTGATTTTACATGTATACAAGAAATTTTTGATTGAATATAAATCAAAGTTATCCATTTTATACCTCAAATGCTTTCTATCCTTTGTTTCTTCATATATTATTCTCCTGTCCATGAGTCTGATAGATAATACGTTCCATGTTCTAATTTTCTTGTGATAGCTCCCTTTATATCTAGGTCATGTAACCATTTTGATGTTATTGTGGTACATGGTTTAAGATATTAGTCTGTGCCCAGTTTCTGCCATACTACTTTCTAGCTTTCCCAATAATTTTTACCAAATAATGGATTCTTATCCCCGAAACTTAAATCTTTACATTTGTCAAACACAATGTTACTATAGTCCTTTGCTACTATAAATTGTGTGTCTACTCTGTCCCATTAATTTACCTTTCTATTTCTTAGCCAGTACCAGATAATTTTGCTATTTATTGCCTTATAATATACGTTAAGGTCTGGCATTGCTGAATTTACTTCCTTTACTTTTTTTTTCATTAGTTTCTTTGAAATTTTTGACCTTTTGTTCTTTCAAGTAAATTTTGTTATTTTTTCTGAGTAAAAAAAAAATTTTTTAGCAATTTAATTGGGATGGCATCAAATAGATTAGTTGGGTAAAATTGTTATTTTTGTTATATTGGCTTTGCCTACCTATGAACAGTTATTATTTCTACAATTATTTAAATATGACTTTATTTGTATAAAGAATATTTCATAATTATGTTCATGTAAGTCCTGGGTCTGTTTTGGCAGGTATACTGTCACATATTTTATACTGCCTGCAGTTATTTTAAATGTTCTAAAACCATATTAAATAATATTGGTGACACACGGTATAGTTTTCCTATCTCTTTTAATTAAATTTATTTTAGCTTTAACTTTGTCAGAGATCATGATTGCTAGCCTTGATTTTTTTTACATCAGTTGAAGCATAATAAATTCAGATTTTTAATTCATTATGCTATCCATTTCCGTTTTATGAGTAAATTCATCACATTCACATTCAAAGTTATAATTACTAGTTGTATATTTCCCACCATCCTATTTTCCTCATTATGGTTCTTACCCAATTTACCCTATCTCTCCTCACTCATCTAATCACTTCTACCTACTACCTTGCTCTTCTATTCCTTAACCTACCTACAGCTGAGTCCTTCCCTTATCCTCTCTCCACCCTCCTAATTCTTAATCTATATACCCTTCTAAAATTCCCTCCCTTATCCTATCTCCTCACCCTCTTATTTCCTTATAGTTTTAGAAGACTTTTACACTCTTTTTATATCCTTTTATACTTTTTATACTACATGTATATTTTGTTTCTTCTCTAACCCAGTTCAGATGAGAATAAGCCATCTCCCAACTTCTTTTCATGCTTTATTTATATAATTGCTCCTTTTTACCTCTCCCTATCCAGTTTTATTTTTCGAAACACCCCAACAAACTCTGCTCAGCCCAAAACTTTCTTTCAAACTGTACAAATAATGATGACAATTATAAGAGTACTGATAGGGGGCGGAGCCAAGATGGTGGCATAGGAACAGCAACATATCGCAGCTCTCACATAGCCACCCCAAAATACCCATAAAATATGACTCTAAACTAATCGTAGAACTCCAAAACACACACAAATATACTTTCCACTAAAGTCAGCTTGGCTACAAGGAACCATATCAGCACTGCGAACCAAAACGAGCCTGGCCTGAATCCCTGGCTGAGCTCTGGGGGCAGTTGGACGGGAGGAGCCTTGGATTAGCAGCAGCTGCGAGTAGCGTTCAGAACTAGGTCAGTGGCACTTGCAGAATCAGGGAAGAAAAGTGGTGGGGTCGAAAGGCCTCCAGGGGTAGAAAGCAAAAGGCAGAGGTTTTGCATTCGCCTCCACATTGCAGCTTCCGCTCCTGTGGCCTGCAGACAGCAGGGGGACTAAGCAATTGTTCAGAGGCCAGTGCTCTCGCGTTGAGTGGCCTGGATCCGGATCGCAGTCTTGGGCCTCGGTCCTGGAGTCTTCATTATCCAGTGAGCCAGAAGGAAGTAGGAGAGGGACCCAGCACTTTCTTGAGAGCTACGGCAGCTGGGAGGACCCCAGCTATTTGGGATAGAGCTTTCCCTTCTGGAAGCAGAAACCCACAGAGATTTAAAAAAAAAAATCACGGACTGAACAACCATGAGTAAGAATAAGCATAAGAAGCAAAGTAAGAACAGCAACCAAACCCTAGATTCCTTCTTTGGAGAAAAGAAAGATCATGGCAAAGAGAAGGAGGAGGAGAGTTCAGCCAGAGCTCCCCCATCAGGGGCCTCCAATAAACATGAAGAATGCCTTAAAGCTAGAGATGAGCTGAAGAAGGACTTTGAAAACCAAATCAGAGAAGCGGAAGAAAAATTGGGAAGAAAAATAAGAATGTTGCAAGAAAATCATGAAAAGAGAGTCAGCAATATGACTGGAGAAATCAACACCTTAAAAAATAATAGATTAA
>CM053590.1:161961702-162041826 GCA_028646515.1 Pseudochirops corinnae | reverse complement strand
GTAAATGATATGTTTGATTAAAGTAAGATTGTTAACCCATTTTGAGTTGCTTTCCTTTAGAAAAGCAGATCTAAGAACCTGTGCTAGTAGCGGCCCTAGGTATGCTAGGGTGCTTGCTGTTACAGGAACCTTGGGCCTCAAGGCCACATGTGGCCCTCTAGGTCCTCAAATGTGACTCTTTGAATCCAAACTTCACAGAGCAAATTTCCTTAATAAAAGTTTGGATTCAGTCAAAGAGCCACACTTGAGGACCTAGAGGGCCACATGTGGCCTTGAGGCCCCAGCTTCCCCACCCCTGTTCTAGAGTTTTTATTGTCAGTATTATTCATCTAGTAATCAGTCATATAGTACTATCTTGCTTGTCTAGTTTTTCAACTTTATGTGTTTCCACAGAAATAGTAAAGTCCTTAAAGCAGGATATTTTTTATCATATTCCTCATAGTGCCTAGTACAGTGCTCTATATATGGTAGATACTCAGTTTTTGTTGATTAATTTAGATAAATTAATGGATGAGAAGCTAGGCATATTTGGAATACTGTCCTAAAATTTCAAAGTTATTATAGATAGTAACCACAATCTCCCTCAAAGCATCCCTTTGTGCCATTTTCAAAAGGATTGTGGAGCTGCATGAAACATTGGCTTGAGTGGCACGATGCCACTAAGGTGATAAGAGCATGTAGACTAAGTAAGGGTTTCTTCTGAGCTTGATTCACATATTTAATGTTATTTCCAGCTGTTGTTTAGAAAATGTTTTTTAAAATCTCCATTGCATACTTACTAAATTAGATTTATCTGGTTTTCAAAAAAATTCTCGCCTATGATATTAAAGTCTAGTAAATGTGTCACTGTGTTTCTTTTCAGATGTATCTTAGATTATTAGGAATGTCATATGAATTCCACTAAGAATATAGTTTCTTAAGTTAGGGAGAACATTTTGTTACAGTATCTGTCAACACCAAAATGAGAAGAGGTCCAACTCACATAAATTACGTATATTTGTTATTGAAAAGGAATAGTAGTGTGTTGCAATAGTAGTGTTGCAAAATGCAACACCCAATTAGAAGAAATAGACTTGAGCCATCAGTTTTTTAAAGACTCTCTAACTCAATGAAGAAACATTTATTAGACTATGTGTATGCCAGACACCTTGCTAGGTCCTGGGAATAGAAATACAAAATCAAGATAATCCTTGTCCTAAAGAAACTTGAACTCTGCTGGAGAGAGGGAAGGGACATAACCTTTTCAGTCAATTAATCAAGAAAGATTTATTAAATATTTACAATGTGGCAGACACTGTGCAAAGCACTGCACGTTCAAAGTAAAAAAGTAAATGCAATATTTGGATATTACGTTCTAACGGGAAAGACTTGTCCCTAAATTTGTACCTACAAGATACATACAGAGGAGATAGAAGAGAATCTTAGAAGCAAAGTCTCTAGTTACCGAGTGGGTCTGGGATGGGTCTTCTACAGGTGTTGGTTGGGAATCCCCAAGGAAGCCATAGATTCTTAGAGGCAGAGATGAGGAAAAAGGGCTTTCCAGGCATTGGGGGAGAGCCAGTAGAAAAGCATAGAGACAAGAGACGGAGCTTTGAGTGTCAGGAGCAGTAAATACAATTTATTGCTCTGAACTAGAGATTTTGTATAGGGAAATAATGTGTTAAATGATTAGAGGGAAAAGGAAGTAGCCTGGTTGTAAAGAGCTCTAAACAAAAACAAAGTAGTTTGGTCTTAGAGGCAACAGGGTTATGTCTGGAGTTTTTTGAGTAGGGGTACTTGGCATGATCAAAACTGCCTTTTAGGAAAACTCATTTTAGCAGCTGTGTGGAGTATGGACTGGAGTGGAGAGAAACTGAGGCAGAGAAACCAGTGAGGAAATATTGCAATAGTTCAGTCAAGAGATAATATGGGTCTGAATTAGGGAGGTGTCTGTGTGAATGGGGAGAAGGAAACATCAATATATGACTACTGATTGACTACGTGGTATGGGAGTCAAAGTCAAAGATGACACTTGTGAATATGGGTGACCAGAAAGATGGTGGTGCTCTTAATATTAACAGGAAAGTTTGGAAGAGGGATAGATTTGGAAGGAAATGGAGGAGTAATTCTCATTAAAAAAAAAGAGGGCTTTAAAGGGAATGTTTAAAAAGAAGTAAAGTACATTTCTAGAAGTTTCTTTGTATTTTATGTGAATGGTTTCACCCAGTGCATAAAAATGAATAGCCTTAGCTCATCATAGTGTCCAGACAACCTTGAGGTAAATACCATTCCTCCCTCCCCCAACTACAAAGCAGACATTGTTCTCACTGTCAGTGTTTGTCTACATCTGAGAAGCTGATGTCCATTGAAAGAACCCCAAATGCCTCTGCATTTAACAGCATGAGAGGAGACCATATGAGTCTATAAAGCACAGCATGCTGGAGCAGGATGCAAGGGTGCATACTGGCTTTCATAATTAAAATAGAACTTGCAGGAATGGCCCTACAGTGAATACTTTTCTTAGAAGGAAATATTATCTGTGTGACATAGTTTGGAAGGGAGCATTTTAATTTAATTATTGTTAATGCTTTCTCCTCTAAGGCTAACTTCTCTCTACTCTGTATAGATTTTGTATGTACCAATTTATCTCTCCAGTTAGGATGTAACTTGAGAACCAAAACTTTTTGTTTTGTTTTGTTTTTTCCTTCATATCCACAGACCCTAGTACAGTGCCTGGGTCAGAGTGAGTACTTAATAAATTATTGGTGAATCGATTGCTTTGGACATAGTGAGTTTCAGATGCCAACAAGACATCCGACTTAAACCATTCTGTTGGTATTTGGTAATACTGGACTCAGGAAGACCTGACTTCAAATTCAGCCTCAGATACTACCTGTGTGATCCTCAGCAAATATAGTGGCAACCACACTGGCATACTCAGGATGGCTGCTAGCATGAGTTCTTAGATCTGCTTTACTAGGAGAGGTAGCTGTGTAAGGGGTCAACAGTCTTTTTAAAATTACATTAACTAGTTCAGGGGAAAGTCAGCATCCTGAATTTCAGAGAAAACACAAACAGAAAATACAAGCAGAGAAATAAAGAACAATAGACAGGGCTCTGACTGCCTGAATCAAAGCAGTATTGCTATACATTTTACATACACCCCTGGATTGAGAGAGCCTTTACATCTGAGCAGTTGGGGAGCTCTGAACATATGGCCACTCAGAATCTCGACAAGGGAATCACAAGATCCTTCTCAAACACATATTTCCGATGATCTTAGGAACCGAGACACCAGTCCTCTATCTGTCTCCACGGGAGTCTGCCCACATGCAGATATGCTCACATACAAGTATTAAAGGGTCACGGCATTAGGAAGATTGAGAACCACTGCCTTAAATGCTCAGTGGATAGAATGCTGGACTTCAAGTCAGGAAGACCTGAGTTCAAATTTGGCCTCAGACACTCACCAGCTCTATGACCCTGGGCAAGTCATTTAACTTCTGTTTGCCTTAATCTGCTGGAGAAGGAAATGGAAAACTACTTCAACATCTTTGCCAAGAAAAGTCATAAGGAGTCATGAAGAGTCAGATATAACTGAACCACTAAACAACAAATGCTGAACTGGAGCTCAAGAGAGAAAACAAGACCGGATATTTAAATCTGGAAATTGTCTAAAGGAGGTTACTTGAACTCATAGGAGATGATGAATTCAACAAATGGGAGCAT
The DNA here is from genome assembly GCA_028646515.1 of Pseudochirops corinnae. NCBI lineage: Eukaryota > Metazoa > Chordata > Mammalia > Diprotodontia > Pseudocheiridae > Pseudochirops > Pseudochirops corinnae. The sequence continues at coordinate 162,038,118 of CM053590.1, read as the reverse complement.
GTAAAGAAAAAAGAGAAGAGGGCTCTGTATTGAACTTTGAGATACACCAACAGTTAGTGAGCACGACAAGGATGTTCACAGATAAGTAAATATAGGGTATATATAAAATAAATGCAGAATTATTAGGGGAGGGACACTAATGAGTAGGGGAATAAAGAAAAGCTTGAGCTGAGCTTTGCAGGGAAATAAGTAGATGTGATGAAGAATGTCCACTTGAAGAATAGCCTGCGTGAAAGAACAGAATCAAAAAATGGTATGTCATGTGTAGGACAGGTTGGCTGTTGCAGAGAATATGTGAGGGGTATTAGTTCTGGGAACAACAGAGCAGTTGAGAAATGGAATTTGAATTAACTAGAATTTTTTTTTTTTTTACTGATTAGGATTTGTTGAATTCACTAGCAGGGGAGTCTCCCCTGAAGTGGCAAAGACTCCTCAAAAGAGCAGTACACAAGATTTATATAGGTTTCAGGGAATGAGGATCAGGATAAGGAGCCTGGTAAAAGCTGATTAGTCAAGGTCCCTCTTGTGGGGCTTGAGGACCACAGGCCCTATTCTGTGTTACTTGCATTAGGAGTACTAATTATTGATAGTCCTTGGTAGTCTTAGAGTACTGACAAATGTGTGTGAATAAAATGGAATGATTCATAAAAATGTAATAGCTCTGAATCCACAGAGGGAGCAATTTATGGTGAGCCTAGAAAGAAAGGCTAGAGCCAGATCATGAAAGACTATCGAGATGAGGCATTTGCATGTTTAACATAAAAGAACAATGGGAAACTTCAAAAGCTTCTTGAGCAAAAGAGTGACACCAGACCTGTGCTTTAGGAGTCTCAACTTGATGAATTGGAGGGAACAATGGATGCCAGAAGAACAATTCAAAGACTTTAGCAATAATCTGGGAAGAGGTTATGGATTAGGGCCATAGAGATCTATGGAGAGAAGGGGATGGATGCAAGATATATTGAAGAGGTGGAACGAAAAAGGCTTGGCTTCTGATTGGATGTGTGGGGTATGACAGAGTGAAGAGTTGAAGGAATGACTCCAAGTTTTTCAACCCAGGTCACTATGAGAATGGAGGCACTCTCAACAGAAATGGAGAAATTAGGATGCAGGGTCTGTTTAGAGGGAAAGATGATTAGTTCTGTTTCAGAAATGTTGAATTATGAGATGGAATTGTGAGTCAGGTCTGATTTAGTGTTTCAGGTTTGGGACTGGAAGAAAACAAATACACCATCTCACAAGATGGTAACAGAAGAATTACCTAGCCATAACATGGAAAGAATAGAGGGTTAAACCAGGTAAATGCAGCCCCCCTCATCTCCATTTGGAAATAGATCTTGTCAGAATGATGTGCTGATTCACATGGCAATGAGGGCAGGGCATTGACTCCTCATGGGTTGGCCCCTTTTTATTCCCTAGGTGACCAGGAAGCCCTTTCAATGATTCAAGCTTTAGCTTCCTAGACCAATCAAATCTTAGGAACAGCTTCCTTACCTTTTAGAGGAAAATGAGCCCACACGAAGTGGCAGAGCCTGAATACTGTCTGTTCTTGCCATGTGTATATATGAGATGTTTAGGTGAGAATGTCTGTTAGGCAGCTGTATATTAGCCTGGAGCTCTAGAATTCCTTTCCTCAGTGAAGAAATAAAGTCACTTCCTCAGCTTCTTCCCAGAGAATTCATCAAGTGACTTTTCATGTTTAGAATAGCCTGAAACAACATGTAAGAGTTTCCATTCCAATTTTTCCATGTTCGCACTGATAAATTGCTAGGAGGAATATAGCAAACTTCCTTGTGGAGAAAATTCAAGCAAATGTTTGAATTTTTGAGAATTTCAAGGTTTCATAAATAATTTTTTGAAAAATTTATTTATTTACTTTTAGTTTACAGCATTCAGTTCCACAGTCCCTTGAGGTCTAGGTTTTCTCCCCCTTTTTGTCCTCCCCCTTTCCCCACCATGGCAGCATGCAATTAAATATAGCTTCTACAGATACCTTCACATTAAACTTATTCAGGTTGTAAAGGAGAAATATAACCAATGGAGTGAACAATGAGCAAGAAAGGATAAAACAAAATAAAACACAAAAGAGAGAGAGAGCAAGTAGTTTGCTTCAGTCTGCATCCAGATTCTGTAGTTCTTTCTCTGGATGTGAATATCCCTTTCCATCATGAGTTTTTAAAATTAATTTTTTAAAAATAAAGGGCATCAAGTCATACTTGGTCAAGTTTGAAGTGTAGCTCTTTGTAATCTATATTTTAAAAATCACAACTAGATTGTGGGTGTTATGAGAGTTTTCATCAGAGAAAGAATTCTAAAAATTGTTGCTATTCCATAATATTTTATTAGCTATTATAGGGTGAAAGGGAACTGCTGTCCCCCCAACAACAACTAGGGCCTAGATTTGAGGTATACTTTTTTGTTGTTGTTTTTAAAGAAAGTAAAGAATAGCAGAGAAAAAAATGGAAGTTTTAATGGGGAAAGGGACTTGGGAATAAGAGTGGAAAGGAAGAAAACCTGGAAGTCATTTACAAATGTTCAGTTGATTTTGGAAAGTGATATTGGCACCAGAGATCATCTGAATTCAGTCATTATTCATTTGTAGAGGAATCAGATCATTAATTTATATATACATTTGCTAAGTGGTGGCTAATACCCTACTAAAACAGTAGATCTTATCAGAACCCAAACTATTTGTAAATATTTGAATGTCTCTATGTTCTCAACAATATGGGTACTCCCTTCATGTCTTCTCATCCTTCACAATTCATGTCCTTAAATAAACTCTACATGGTGGATCCATCCACTGGATGAATAAGACTTCCTCTTGTTCTTCAAATTCTATACAGATCTTGACATAGTCTTCTGACTGTGCATCTATTGAGTCTCATTCTTTCTTCATAATCAGCCAACTTCCTTTCCAGGTCATACAGATTATAAATACTCTTCTCAATTGACTCATTATTAAGGCTTTTGTGTTGAATTTTAAAAAGCATAGCTTCCCAGGAAAGCTGTACAATTAGGTAGACAACAAGAGTTAAATGTTCCAGCTGCATTTCCTATTGCAAATATCAACACTTCAGCAATGCTAATCACTTGTACTGATTTTCTGTTTTAATTTTCCATAGTAATTAAGTGAATGATCTTGAATGTAATCAGTTTTGCAGTAGGAGGCTCATGCAAATGTCTTTTCTTCTGCAAACATTTAAAATTTTATCAAACGGATCCCAAAAGAAAATTATTGAAGGTGGGGAAGGGAGACTCCTAATACACGATGTGCAATTGTATATATAACAACTACTTTTTTCCCTTATAAATTGAGGTCCAAGACAGAGAGACACATATGTGACCCATAAAGTCTGGACTTAGAATATGTATTGAATTTTCTTCCCCTTTTGACTGGCAAGAAGGCAATGGAATATTTCTAGGATGTTTCTATTCCCATAAAAAATAAACAATAAAGCAAAAAGGCTTCCTCTAATGTTATCGCAGGTTGAGATGTAGGTTCCAGTTTTCTGAATGTATTGAAAAATGTTGTTATCTCACTCTTCCTTGAAAGTTGTCAAAATGCACATTTATGCCTGGAAAAAGTCTACCACATTAAATATGTGAATTCATACAATCTCAGAGGATATCCAATTTACACTTGAACAGAAATCCCCTCTACAACATGACCAACAAGTGGACCTCTTCACTTGAAGACCTTCAGTTTTTCTCCAGAAGAGAAAAACACTATTTCTCAAATTCATCTGTTCCATTTTTCAACATCTTTAATTATTATGGAAATTTTTCCTTATATCAAACCTAAAATCTGACTTTCTGGGGCTTTCATTCTGCTTCTGCTTTTTGGGCCAAGCTAATCAATCTAATATCCTTCTCTCTCATGGTTATTTTTCCTTCAGAATTTTATATATCATTTCAATAATAAATTTTAAAAAACAAATTTAACAATAAATTTTAAATCATTTAATTGTATATTATATACACTTTTATGTATAATTTTTGTTACTCTGAAGTTGACAAACATTAACAAATACAAACATATCTATGTAAGAAGAATGGAAAAAAAGATGTAAAATTGTTCATCTCTATTTTGTACAGCTTGTTTTTTAAAGAAATAATAATGAATTCAATACCTTCATTCCAAAACTGGCTCACTTGCCTGCATCTCCCATTGAACTTTCTTCTGTTCTCTTCTGTACATTTTTTTTAAAAAGTTTCACACCTTTTTCCTTCTTTTTTTGGCATCACAGTTACTATCTGTTTTTTATCCTCTAAATCTCTCCCTCTTCCCCCAAAAGTCCTCTTGGAATAAATAAGACACATCTACACATTGTTTTTGAAAATGTATTCCCTCTTCTGCACCTCTAATCTACCACATCTCTATCAAAAGATAGGAATCATGTTGAATGAGTAAATTAATTTAGGTATTAGTATAATTTTTATTATTTGCATGATCAGACATGAATAAAATATTTCCCATTATTTAGTTCTAATGTTTTGTATTTGTATGTGTCTCTTGATAGGTGTACTCTAAATGATTTTATATGTTGGATACTTATTTTGAATGGAATTTCTCTTTCCAGCTTTTCCTATTGAATTTGGTTTGTAATATTCAGATGGGCTAATGATTTGGAGAAGAAAGCTATTTATATCCTACTTTGCTCAATTTAATAATAGTTACAATTAATTTTAGTTGAATCTCTAGGGTTCTCTAAGTAAATAATTATATCATTTGCAAAATGTGGTAATTTTGCTTCAACTTTGTTTATGTTTATTCCTACAATTTCTTTTTCTTGTGTTATGGTTATAGCTAGCATTACTAGACTATAATCAAATAGCTCTGTTGTAATAGGTAGCTAGGTGGTGCAGTGGATAGAGTGCTGGGCCTGGAGCCTGAAAGACTTCTCTTTCTGAGTTCAAATCCAGCCATAGACACTTAGTAGCTGTGTCTCCTAGGGCAAGTCACTTAACCCTGTTTGCCTCAGTTCCTCATCTGTAAAATGAGCTGGAGAAGGAAATAGTAAACCATTTCAGTATTTTTGCCAAGAAAACCCCAAATAGTGTCATGAAGATTTGGATGTTAGTGAAAAACTACTAAACAACAATGGGCATTTATATTTATTTATTATAGGGTAGAAGGTTAATTATGTAGCCCAAATTAGATGATGATTTATAGATTTACTTATAGTATTTAACCACATTAAAGAAAGTATCATTTATGCCTTATTTGGTTTGGGGTTTTTTGTATTTTTAACAGAAGTGAGTACTGTATTTGTCAAAAGCTTTTTCTGCATCTATGAATATAATCATGTGATTTTTCTTTTTATTGTCACTATGGTCTGCTATGTTTGTAGTTTTCCCACAATTGAACATGATCCTACAGTCTGGTTTTTTTTTTTTATTATGTTGCCATAGCCATTTTATTGATATATTATTCAACATTATTATCAATAGTCATTAGAAAAGTTAGTCTCTGGTTTTCTTTCCTTTGTTTCTCCCTGGTTTAAGTATCAAGGCAACATTTTCTTAATATAATAATGATAATTGTATGGAATAATAATAATTTGTATTATACATTCTTACTCAAATTTTGCACGTAGTTTGGATAATATAATTAGGTATGCTTTAATGTTTGATATAATTCATTTATAAATTCACCTGGTCCTGTTTGTGGTTTTTTTTTTAAACTTTGAAGTTAGTTTATAACTTTTTCTAAGATACAGCTATTTAAGTTCTCTATGTCTTATCCTGTTAAGCTGGGTATTTTATATTTTTGTATGTGTTCATCCATTTAAAAAGATTATTAGTTTATTTGGTATACAGTTATATGAAATAATTTCTAATATTATCTCATAACATTTCCCCTTTCATTTCCTATGTATTTTTCCTTTTTCATTTTTTATCTTGAACATTTTTTCCTCTTTTTTAATCAAATTCAAATCCCTCCTGCACAATTTAGTTGTGACTTTTGGCTATAGTTGCACTTTTTTAATGCCCATTCTTAGAAGTTTGAGAGCAACGAAGCTGAGGTTAAGTTGTAGTTTTTAGTTTATGTCACCTCATGGAGAACCCAGGTGTGGGGAGCCCTGCCATCTAGCAGCAGGGCTGAAAAAGAATTGCTTACCCAGAGGCTGAGAGAGAGAGTGCACAATGGAGACGGGACTCCAAGAGTGGTGGAAAGTAGAGCTGATTTTATTACCATACATACAAGCTTTTATAGGATGCTTGCTAATTGTTTTTCCCTGAGGACTCTGTGCACTTCCTTGTTCCCAGGCTGGGGGTGTATACCACACTTATCTTGAGGACATAATCTCACACCTGTGTGTTTGAGCTCCCTGCTGGGGCATGGGGAACTGATCCAGGCCCAATAGCAGGCTCTTCAGCTGAGAGGGCTTATTCAACCATCAGGGTCAGAGTCCCACTGGCCTGTGGTCCTCTACATCCAGGTATTTCAAAAGGAGATGCACAAGCTACCTAAGAAACTGGTTAGTAGGTGTTAATAATTTTTTTACATAAAAAGACGAAATAGTCCTTTGCTTGTCACATTGATTGGTAGTCCTAAACAATTTCTGAGTTTGCAGACTAAATAGTTATAATTGGTAAATGGAATGCTTAGTTTGGATTGGTGACTTGACATATAAACTTTCTAATTTGGGATAATTATGAGTGCATAGCAAATTAATGCTTACCAGATTTCCCTTTCTTGATTGGTGGGAAGAATAATCAGAGCCTGTGCCTTAAAAATTTGTCAATAGATATTTTACAGCATGATATATATTTTGCAGTAACCCACAGCCTCTGCTACTATAGTCAGACAAAAAAGGAGTAATTTTATCACCCATATTTTTGATGAGTTAGTGTTTCAGAGGTTTTCTTTCTTTTTTTTTATGAAAAGTATAAAAACTCTGGAGCCACTGACAGCTTATAGCTTCTTTAGTCATATAAGAATAAATTTTAATGTTTACTGCTTTATAATGTCTAAAGGGAAAGAGTAATAAACCTTTGAAATAATTAAAAAACAAATCTATAACTTATAATCTAATTTGAACTACATAATTAACAGCTTCTTTTGTTTTTAATATAGAGGGGGAATGTGGCATAATTGTTAGATTGCTAGCCTTGTGTGCAGGAAAAGCAGGAATAAATCTCATCTTCAACACTGCTGTGTGATGATGGGTAAATCCAGTTAGCCTCTCTCAGTCTGTTTCCTTATCTGTAAAAGAAGGTTACTAATACCTGTGATAACAACCTCATATGGTTGTTGTGAAAATCATTGAGATAATGTCTATAAAAGACTGCTGCTTGTAAAGAAATTCGTATAGGCCAACAATTATTATTTTCAAAACCTTGCGTAGTAATTGTGCATATAAAATACCCATTAAATGCTTGATAAATTGACCTATTTTAATAAAAATCCTATTTCCAAATATTTCTAAGTGTGGTGATACCACAATACCCTTTAGTACTTTTTAGCACTAGAATATCATAGTATGATAGAGTTTGAGCTAAAGTGGATCTTATGCGGCTTCCAATGTAACCTTTCATTTTACTAATAAGGGAACTAAGATCCTTTGAGTTAGCCAAGGCCACACAAGTAGGAAAATAGCAGAGTTGGGATTTCAACCCAGGTTTCTTTAGTTTTTCCCCTTTTAACCCTTTTCTCTAGTGATCAAACTCATGAGATTAAATTACTTCTTTGGTTTGACTTTGTAGAAAATGCACTTACTCTTTTAGACAATAGGGGCATCATTCAATACAGTATTATCATCATATACTAAAAAATAATTCCATTGTCTGGGCAGCTTTTCAAAATGCCGTCGTCATGCTTAGGAAATACAGGGACAGCTTTATGATGCTACCTGCTGGATATGTATGTAGAAGATGTGATCAATGATTGATGGGAAGACTTATGAGCCTCTGCCCCTGCATAAGAGGCAGACATTTTGGAAGAGATTTTGAGAGAGGTAGGCTAGGGATGCAAGACATAAACTTTTGTGTGGTTACTAAGAGTTCTCAGAGCCATAAAAATGTAGGGCAAGCCAGCCCCCAATATATTCTTTGACTTCTAGGGATAGGAATTTTTATAACTCCTCCTATTCCTGCCTATTCTTTGAAAAAGAGGTTTACTCGTTATTTCTGAAGATCTTTTGGGTAACCAGCATTTTCTGGGAGAAAGATGAGCTGTCTAAGTAAGCTAAGTGTCATCCTTCTCTTAAGAGGGACCAAGTAAGAGGCTTTAATTCTTAACTTCTCTATTGCAATCCTACACTATAGATATTTGATGTGTAGTAGGTAGATATAATTCTAATCTGATGCCAAGGATGTGCTATTAAGCTTTAACAAATAGTTCTCTGGGGGAAAAATGTACTTACAATATACTTTTACATGTAATCTATATTATTAACTTTTCTTCATTACTTTCTTAAGTCTAGACAATCAACAGAACAGTAAATCCAACCCTGCTGTGCCAATTTCCAAGGTATGACTGTTCACACTGAAAATTTAACGATTGACTCAAAGTCAATCCTGGATAGCTCCAGCACACCCCTACTTATACCATCCTCAGAAGAGAGTGTAGGAGAGATTGCCAAGTCATGGCAGGATCCTGCTTATCTTTCCCTAGGCTAGACAACTGATGATGCAGGTGTGGTTTTCCTCTTTTTCTTCACTAAAGCAGAAATCATAGTCTGCCTTGAAGATGGGGTAGCCTGGGTCCCAGATCAGATACTATTTATGTATAAGATGAGTGCCTGCTATATCTTTTATTATGTGGACCAGCTGCATGTTTCTGCATTTCTGCAGTCCATGTGATGCATTCCCTTATTCAATGAGGTCAGTTACAAACTTCTCCAATAAGTTGGATGAATGACATCTTTTTTCTAAGCATAGTATTACCCATGGAAAAGAAACCTCACCTTTTTCCCCCAAATTAAGCAACTTTAATAGATTATTTTGTGTTTGTATTGAGCTGTTCTCCAAGGAGCTCAGACGTTTAGTAGACATGATCTCTAATTAGCCCCAACAACCCTGTGAGGTAGGTAAATAGTTTGGATCGGTTTAGTCAGTCAGACAGTCAACAAGCATTTATAAAGTGCCTACTGTGTGCTAAACACTGTAGGAAGTGCCGGAAATATAAAGAAAGGCAAAAACCAGTGCTCTCAAGGAGCTCACAGTCTAATACAGAGACGTCAGACACAAAGGCTGTGCATGGCCTGTAGCACTCTCAAGTGGGGTGAGAACTAGATTAAAGTTTAATTTGGAAATATTTAACAAAATAAATAAAAATACAGTAAAACATAGATGATACTACATTATAAAACTAAGTCAATATGCAACCTGCAGGGATCCTTATGTGTGGTTTAATAGCCCATGTTTCCATTTGAAAGTGACACCAGTAATGGATGGTAGAACTACTTCTATCAATAGTTCAGCAGCTGCTCTGCATATTATGACTTAGAGTATCCTGGAGGTACTGAGAGAGCAGTGAAGTAATTTGACCAAGGTCATATAGGCAAGTATCTATATCAGAGGTAGAACTTAAACTTTGGTCTTCCAAACTCCCAAACTGGCTTTCTGTCCACTACTTCTCATTTTCTCTTATTGTTATAAATATTAGTGACTCATTTAGCAACCACTTATTTTTTTTCTAAATTAATTTTTTTATTTTCTTGTTTATATCATTCATTTCCATGAGATTTTGAGTTACAAATTTTCTCCCCATCTTTCCCCCACCCACCACCCCAAAACAGTGATCCCACTGTATAACCCCTGCCCCAATCTGCAGTCTCCTATGTCCTCCCCCATCGCCCTGCTGACTTTCTGGTAGGGCAAGATGGATCTCCCTACCCCAGTGCCTATATATCTTAATTCCCAGTTCTAGCAACCACTTATAATGGTATTTACACATGTGAATATTTTAGCTAACTATGGGCTCCTGGATTACTGGCCTTATATAAGAAATTCATCACTATGCTAAACCTTAAAATCAGCTTCTGTCTGTATTGCATAAATATGTGACTTGCTATTATTATTTTAGTTTGATATAATGATAACTGAGCCCTACTTGTTACTATCCTACAAAGAAGACTGTGTTGGTCATTTTGCATTTAAGAATTTGGGTATATATTTTTTCTTTCAGGTCATTTTTCTGGGGGAAAATGGAAGTTTACTTGAACTCCTTCTTGGACTTTCCTTTTATATGGTTTTACTTTTGGATTGGAATGACATTATCACTGAATCTTGAAGACCCCAATGTTTGCAGTCATTGGGAAAGGTAATATTTCTTGTAGTAATAGGAATTTAATGAATTCCAAAGTAGCAGTTCTGAGACATTATGTTCCTTTGTAGACCATGAATTCCGTAGACTTAGCAAGGAAAAAATCAGGTTTAGGTTTAAGTCTTTAGTTATTTTTACTTATGTAGATAGTAATTATAGTTTGCTCCTATTTCTATAATAGCATGTTTTGAAAAACAAATTTAATATAACTAAGTTTTAATTATCTGTGAAAATAGCACAGATATTGTGGATAATTCAATCTAATTGAGGGATTGTTACGTGCTTAGGGAGTGTGTTAAGGAAACAAAAACAATATATGATATTTTCTGCCTTCAAAGAGCTTATAGTAATTCTGGATAGACAAGCCTTATATAATACAAGATCATATGTTATAAGACATTTAGTTTATATAATTGAATATAGATATAATGCACACAGTATATGCTACAGTAGATTAGAGATAGGAAAGATCACTGTTGGCTGTAGTTATAAAGACAGGACTTGAGATCCTTTTTCTGTGTACCAAATAAAGGGGAAAAAGATAGAGTGGGAATTTTAGGCAAGGAAGAACAATAATAGCAAAAACATAGGAACAAGAATAATTGAAGATTATATTGAACCAATTGCTTAACTCTAAGGCTATGCTCTCATATCTTAAAATAAACTAAGAAGAGATAGTAATGTAGGGTCAGAGGGCCTTGAATGTTAGTATCAAGATTTTGGACTTGTTTTGATTAGAAGACATAAGTTCTTTTGTAAAGTTGTAGAGTAGTTGACATGATGAAAATAGTATTTAATACCTCAATTAGTTATAATAAATAATAAATATGAGCAGCATAGGTAAACTAGTCCCTCCCCTCATGGACCCAGAAATTTAATAGGAAGTAAAACAAAAATTCAAATAGCATTAATATAACCTGAATCAAAGTTTTGTAAGGAAAAGGGGAGAGGAGAAGGCTACTGGAAGGTTCACGAAGGCTTCATGGAAGAGGTGACATTTAAATCAGAATTTAATAAAGAAGATAAGGGAGGATACTGAAGGCATTTTTAAAACGGACAAAGAAACCACTGCACAATCCAAAAATATATTTGTATCTATGAATTTCAACATTCTTATGATAATAATAGATGATGTTATAATAGATGATGAATAGCTCTTCATATCTATTATCTTATTTATATCTTATAATCTACCTTTGGAGTGAATATAGAAATACTTATCCCCTTTTTACAGAGGAGAAAACTGAGGTATAGAGGAGTTGAATAATTGATTTACTTAAGATCACGAAGCAAATAAGAGGTAGAATGGAACTAAAATGTCAGATTCAAAATGAAGTACTCTTTACTGAACCCAGCTACCTATAAACATCCACCTCCATGGCACTTGTTATGGGCCTTAGTTTTTTCATCTGTAAAATTAGAGGGATGAATTGATTGACCTCTATGATCCCTTTCACTTCTCTGTCACTCTTATATATAGTAATAATAATGACAAAAATAACAGGTGATATATACATATAACTTTAAGGTTTTTTTTAACTCTTTTATATGCCTTATTCCATTGGAGTCTTCACATCTCAGTACAATAGGTACTGCAGGCTTAAATATCTCCACTTTAGACATGAAGATCAGACTCAGAAAGGTAAAATGACATGATCATACACCTATTGATGGATTGACTCAAATCCAGAGCTCCCCAGGGCTCCCCTGACTCCAACTCCATTATAGTATCCTGCCTCTGAGCGATAAAATTTGTGCTCCTGCTCCATCTTTTTTATAAATACATGAACATTGCTAGAGCTGGGCAGAAGGAAGGAGAAAGAAGTAAAGGAAAGAATTAAGATCATCTATAAAACATACAATTAACCCCTGAAAGATGTCAAAGAATGTAACAATAGGAGGATTATCAACCATTTCCTATTCCCACAAAAGCAAACCAAAGCTAGAATGCAGAAGGAAGGATTGAGATGTTATTAGTGGAGAGGGCTGATCTCTTCTCTGCAGGAGGTGCTTCCCGAGGTGATGGCTTAGAAGCAGGCCTGCTACAAGTCTGGGGGCTCCTGCCCCTCTCAAGCCTCCTGTACCTATCTTCCTGTTGGTGACATTTGGTCAGTAGTTACTGCTGGTGATGATGAGAAAGGTTGGACCCTTTTTCTACAAAGATCATTGTTTTACCTAATCCCCCTAGGGTAAAATCCATCAACAACATTAATTATGTCAGTAGTACTAGAACATAAAATAATAAAAGATCATTGTTGTTATATCAGATTAGAGTAACAAGATAATTTGATGAAAAAAATATAATTAACTTCTCTGGAATTTGGCCCAGTGTGATGATGCCTTTTCTTTGAATCCAAACTCTTTCTGGGTTCTTCCCTTCTCCCCTTCTCCCTCCACTCCAGATGATACTTTTAATGAGTTAAAATGTACAGGTGCAAATTCATTAATTCAATGTCTTTCTATTAAATGATATCTGGGTAATTGATTATGGAGTGTTTTTAGAGAACCTAGGAAGATTGAACAATAAGATCATTTTTTTTTCTTTTTGAAAGTAATGGCAAAGCTTAAATTCTTGTTATAATACATTGCTAGTCAGTGGACAAATTTAGCCAGTCACAGAATTAGAGAATAACAGAATTTGAGTATGAAGGGACCTTAGCAGCCATTTAGTCAGATCCATACCTAAAAGGAATCCCTATTATGGTAAGCCTGTCAAATGATCTTTTACCTTTGCTTGGAGATCTCTAAAGAGAGGGAAAGTTAACACCTCTAGAAATATCTCAGTCTACTTAGGGACAGCTTTAACTAGTAGGAAGTTTTACTTGTTTGTTTTTTCCTATTATCAGTCCTAAATTTATGTCTTTGCAATTTCCATCCACTGCTGAAGGACCTTTTAAATACTTGAGCATGGCTATCCTCCTGAATCTCCTTTTCTTCAGGTTAAACTTCACCAGATCCTTATATGACATAGACTTAAGACCTTTGATGAAATATCTTGATGGCCCTCCTCAGAATTCTTTCCAGTTTATGATTGTTCTTAAACTGTGGTGTCTATAATTGAACAAAATACTCTAGATGAGAGTACAAGTGAAGAAGAGTGGAGAAGAATTATCACCTCCTTATTTCTAGAAGATGTGCATCTCTTAATGTAGTCCAAGATAACACTGATGATTCATATTGAATTTGAAATCTGCTAAAATCCCAATTAAAAAACCCCTGCTATCTAACCGTGCCATCTTCATTTTTTACTGATGAAATTGATTTTTTTTTTTGTATCTAAGTTTAAGACTTTATTTCTATTGAATTTCATGTCAGTGGATAGAGTGCTGGGCCTGAAGTCAGGAAAATTCATCTTTCTGAGTTCAAATCTGGCCTCAGATACTTGCTGGTTCTGTGACCTTGAGCAAATTACTTGACCCTATTTGCCTCAGTTTCCTCATTTGTAAAATGAGCTGGAGAAGGAAGTGGCAAACCATTCCAGTATCTTTGCTAAGAAAAACCCAGATGAGGTCACAACAAGTCAGACATGACTGACAACTGAACAACAGCAAAAGATTCAGACATTCTTTGGTTGTATATTCAGTGTTAACTATCTCTCTAAAAAGTTCAGTGTTCTGATTACCTCACTCAGCTTTGGTAAAAAATTCTTCAAGGAGACTGGAGCAGAATCTGCTATTTTTTCAGAGAGAGAAATTCTTCAGATGCCTTTAAATAATTTTGAAGAAGATTTTCCATTAAATCAGCCAGTCATCATTATTAGGAAAGAAAAGAAAAGAAAAAGAGAGAGACAGAGAGACAGAGACAGAGAGAGAGAGACAGAGAGAGAGAGACAGAGGGAGACAGAGAAACAGAGAGAGACACAGAGAAAGAGAGAGAGACATAGAGAGACAGAGAGAGACAGAGACAGAGAGAGAGAGACAGAGAGAGAAGGAACAAGCATTTATTAAGAGTGTGCTGCTGAGATGCTGAGAAGTTATTATTCTAATTTTTTTTCTTTCTGAAATCAGAAGATACTAATAAAAATTTTGATCTGTGTAACAAAGACTTAAATTTCCCCTTTTTGTGAATTAATCTTATAGGTTTTTCTTTGGACTTTATGTTGAAACCCTTTTAGAAAAGCTCTTTTTACCCAGATGATTGATCTTTAATGTTAGGAATGCTCTAGTTTGTTGGTAAACATGACAATAACTGCATTTTACACTTGCGGTGCTTGTTAAATGTCTTATAAATCCTTTTACTTTCTCTTTCATATAAACAGTTAAAAAGGCTAGAAGATTCTCTGTTAATAAGCAATTTACATATGCACTAAGGATAATTTATCTAACACTTATCTCAAAGTGCTGCTACACAGACATCTGTGTCAAACAGGAAATTGCTGATTTATTTTCTTCTTTTTTTCTTTGTTTCAGTTATTCAGTGACAGTACAGGAATCATATCCACATCCCTTTGATCAGATTTACTACACCAGCTGTACAGACATCCTAAATTGGTTTAAGTGCACGAGACACAGGTAAAGAAAGTAAATATATGGTCCTGAGTTTGGTTATGCAGGTACCGAGGAATGAACATTCTGTAATCTATAATGTGAAAGAGTGACATAGAAAAAATATTTCTTATTCATTCAGCAATTATTTATTGAATGCCTACCACATTTCCAGTATTTTTCTAGACCTAGTGGGGTATACGGTGATTTTCCTCATGGAGGACATCATAAAAGAAAAAATAATTTTAATTATGTGTAATTAATGATATTGTACATTAATAAAATCAATGGAAGGAGAGAAATTTTAGAGTTGAAAAAATGTTTGTGTCAACTATCATCAATAAAAACCTTTTCTTCTTTTTTTTAGAGGGGGAAAGGCAGGGCTATTGGGGTTAAGTGACTTGCTCAAGGTCACACGGCTAGTAAGTGTTACGTGTCTGAGTTCATATTTGAACTCAGGCCCTCCTGACTCCAGGGCCTGTGCTCTATTCACTGTGGCACCTAGCCGCCTCCAGTAAAAATCTTATATATGCAAAATATATAGGAAATTGAAACAAACATATAACACTGAGAGCCATTCCTTAAGACAAGTGATCAAAAGACATGACCAGTTTTCAAAATAATTGTAAAGAGGTGACCATTTTTTAAAATGCCCCAGATCACTAATAATAAGAGAAATACAAATTAAAACAATACTGAGGTTTCACTTTACAGTTTGTAATTTGGCAATGATGACAAAAAATGAAAACAGTATTGGAAAGGCTGTGGGATGGCATACTAATACTGTCTTGATGAAACTTTGAACTGATCCAACTGGTCTTGAAATAATTTGGAATTATGCAAAAAAGTGACTAAAAGGTCTATCCATACCTTCTGGTGCACGAATACTACTACTGATCATATACACCAAAAAAGGGAAAGAAAAAAAATAAAACACCAGTATATACTGAAATACTCATTATGGCACTCTGTGGTAGTAAACAACTGGAATCATAGCAGGAAGTCATCAGGTGGTAATGGCTAAACAAATTTGGGTACATGGATATAATTTTATATTGCTCTGCCATAAGAAATGGAGAATATAATAAATTCAAAGAAGAATGGGAACACACATATAAACTGATAGTGAAAAAAAGATTATGAAAAGAATGTTGAAGTTCAAGTAACTGAAAAACTAATGATGTTTCAAGAGAACAAATAATCTAACATACTTCCTCCTAACAAGACAGCGAGACATGGGTCTACTAGAAGAGAATGTCATATTTTTGCTTAATTATTATTATTTGTAACAAAGGTGCATTCAATATGAAGTGAGTAATTTTCCATAAATGACTGTGATATGACAAAGGATATTATATTTACTATATGTGTGTATATACAGGTTTTTAAAAACTGGGCTTGTGATCTCATGGTATAGGGAACTCCCTTGAAGAGTTTCCTTGACAAATGCAGATTGACATTTTCTCTGCACCTTCCTGTCTCAGAGAATTTCCAAGTCACTGAGAGGTTCAGTGACTTCTCAGTCACATCACCTTGTAGATGAAGTAGTATTTGAAACACAGCCTTCTGACTCCAAGACCAGCTATCTATCTCCAAAACTGTGAATCTTGGTCTCTGCCTATCTGTGCACACACACACACACACACACACACACACACACACACACACACACACACACACACACACAGAATTTTCAAATGTTTGACACTCAGGCCTCCCTGATTTTGTCCCATTGTAGAACCAGAGTATATTACGCTAAATGGAGAAACCGTTTATATTTTATGGAAGACATTTATTCTTGTCTACACTTTCTCCTCAGTTAGATGAGCCCCCACCAGGAGTGTGAGGTGGAACTGGGGAGGCTCCCTCCTTTCTTCTGCCTGGCCTCAGAGTGGAGGGACCTACCTCCCTTTTCCTCATGTATTCTTGGCTTGTGTTTTGTGTCTGCCTCTCCCCTCAAAAGATCTGATTTCTGTGGACACTGCCATTCCTCAGTAGGTAGGAATTTTGAGGAGGTAATGGTCCCTGTACTTTTGACCACTAGCAATTACCAAGAATCATTGACATTCAAGGATATTGATATAGCTTTTCCACCAGAGGAGTAGGGATCTCCTAAACCCTTCTCAAATGGCATTATACAGGAATGTGACACTGGAAAACTAACTATAGGAAACTAGTCTGTTTGGGACTTGTAGATTCCAAACCAGATCTGATCTACCAGTTGAAATAACAGGAGTCAGTTTGGATACTGGAGAGAGATGCCCCCCAAAACACCTATCCTGAAAATTCCAACTTAGAAGCTCATTCCACCCCTGGGATTCACACTTTGGCAGAACCTTTTGAGGCCTCTCTCTCTGATTGGCTAGTTTTTTTTTTCAGCACCTCCATTTTAAGGACACTCAAGCCAACCTGGTCTTCATTCCAATCAAGTTTGTACTCCTGACTGATTAGATTTCTCTTTTATTTCTTCTCCCCTGCCCTTTTCATTTTCCTTCTATGTATTGTCTTCCCCCATTAGAATGCAAGCTTTTTGAGGGTAAGGATGATCTTTCTGCTTGAGTTTTTATTTCCAACACATAGCAAATAGTAACAACTCAATTAAGTTCTTGTTGACTTGATTGGACAAAGATGTATAAAGTAACCTGCCAAGCATCGTGGATAACTGATATAAGAAGGTGGAAATGGAAATTGTAGTGCCAGGAGATAGAGTACTATAGGTGAGAAATAAAGAAAAGACCAGGTTACTGGACCAAGAATTCAAGAGGAGAAACTGGGAAGAAAGGTTGGGGCTAGTTTGTGAAAATCTCTAAAAACCATAGGAGTTTATATTTTTTTCAAGAGGCAGTAGAGAAATCTCCTATTAGAATGTAAATGCCTTGAGAATAAGAACTGCATCAGTCATTCTTAGTATTTTTATCTGCAATACCACCCCAACTCCTGGCACAACACATGCACTTGAAAAATGCTTGTGGATTACTTGACTGGAGGAGAAATAAAATGAGTTTCATTTATGCATTTAAGAAATAATCTTAGTGAAGTTACGTGAGATAAGGAAATAATCTATTTTTAACATTGCTGATCTTTGAATTAATGTATAGATTAGCTTAAATTGACCAGATTGACTTACCCTTCTTAGTCAAAGAAGCAGATACTATGATATTGGTCAAAAATTCTATTTTTTGTTTCTTTCTAATTATTTTGGACTGTTTTGCTTTCAGTGTCATATAGTACATTTGATAGAATCCTAATCTTAAATGTTTAATTAACACATTATCCCAAATCAATCCAAATACAGAATAAAAAAATAACAACTTGAATTTTTTTTTTTCTCTCTATACATAGAATTAGTTATCGTACAGCCTATCGGCATGGAGAAAAAACTATGTACAGACGTAAATCTCAGTGTTGCCCTGGATTTTATGAAAGCATGGACATATGTATTCGTAAGTATGATTTTTTTCCCACTTCAAAATTCTTTGTTTTACCAAATGTTGGATTGCTTCTGGTAACAACCCTCAGATTCAGGTCAAGAGGAGTCAATGAGCAGTTGACCTTGCTTTTGATGCTTGTCTGGGGCATTCTTAGGTTTCAAGAATTGGAGAAGTCCAAGTCTGTTTTTCTAGACAGGCACTAAATTTCAAATGGTTTAGCTGCAGGCAATCAGTGAAAAAGCTAGGGATTGTTAAAAAAGATTATTCAAGACAGTGACCAGTTTAGCTACAATTATTTAACAAATATCTCTTTGAAAACTGATGAGCAGTCATTAGAATAGGTCATACAGCAGGTCAGTGGCCTGATTTTCCCTGACCAAGTGATATAAAGGAGCCTCGGATAAGCCAACTCTCTCCCTTAGAGAGCACTATTAAGACTGGTGGAATGTTATGTAATTATTCACTCAGTATCTCAAGTGGATCTCTTTCCCCTTCTTTGTTATGCCTCTCCCTCCCCCCCCCTTTTTTTTTTTTACCAATTTGTGCTGAGATTTTTAAAGATTACCTAGTTATGTAAATTAAGAACAACCAGCATTTCCATAGCACTTTAAGGTTTGAAAGTACTTATATAGAGCATGTGTAATGTAAATAACATTGTCTCATTTGAGCTTCACAACAATCCTGTAAAGTAAGGAATGTGATAGTCCTAATTTTACAAATGAGACAACTGAAGGTCAGAGAAATTAGGTGATTTCATCATGGTCACACAACTATAGAGCATCAGAGACAGAACTGGAATCTAGGTTTCTCCTGACCAAGTTCAGACTGCTTACCAATCATCGTTCTGCCTCTAGATACATAAGTAAATGATAAAAGTCTTTGTGAAACAAATGTTACCTTTTCCTAGGATCACACATTGAGAGCCAGAAGGGAGTTCAGAGACCATCTAGTTTTTTGGGGAGTTTTTGGGTCTTTTTTGTGTGTGTGTGTTTTTTGGAGGGGCGAAGGCAGAGCAATGAGGGTTAAGTGACTTGCCCAAGGTCACACAGCTAGTTTTGTGTTAAGCATCTGAGGTCAGATTTGAACTCAGATCCTCCTGACTCTAGGGCTGGTGCTCTATTCACTGTGCCACCTAGGCACCCCAAGATCATCTTGTTTAACTCTCTTATTGTGTATGTGAGGATAAGTGTCTTGTCCAAGTGCTCACAGTTAGTAAGTGGCAGAGGCAGATTTTGGATTCCATTCCTATGACTCCAAATTCAGTCCCCTTTCCACTGTACTATGCAGCCTCCTACAATCTCAAGAGTATATGAGCTGCTTGTAAGATTAATAAAGATTCTAGTGGTATCAACCAGTTTCTTATTAAAGGTCTTGACTAAAGTGATATCAAGCTAAAGAGACAATCTGTGAATAGTTGTTGGTAGGTGCATCGTGGAAAATTTTATGGCTTTGCATTGGGGAACTGATGTATTTAGAGAAGAGCCTTGTTTGTTTTAGTCTAGTAAGAAGAGCAATTCTTTACTAAAGACTGTACACAACTGTAAACAATTCTTTACTAGGTCAGTTTCCTTTATTGAGTTCAAGATGTTGAAGAAAGAAAAGGAATGGGATTATTTTTTTCTCTCTCTTTATTATCTTCTCCCTTCAAACTTCAGGCTAGAATGGAATGAAGAAGAACCTGGCAGCTTCTGGGGTTTCTGGTAGAAGTACTGTCAAGCTCAGTTTTAAGTAAATAGTGTAGAGGAGTGTTACTCCAGAGCTTCTGTTGGATAGCAGAATTGGCACCTATCAATGCATCTATGTCTTACCAAATGGAACTAAATAATACATATACAGTCATTTTTGACTGCTCTGGTTTTTTTTTTTAATTGTTAGCCAAAAAAGAATCAGCTAATTCTTTTTTTAAAAAGTGGTTATCCCAAGAAAACATTGGGAGTTATTTCCATCTAAATAGTTGAACCAGTTGAATCAGAACAAAAGTCTCCATCAAAATGTAGTGATTATTCTCAATTCTTTATATGATAGCTCTCCACGCAGATGGCTGCTTCTGCACCTTCTTTTCCCACAACTTATATGCAGATCATAGAATGGGAGGCAGCTACATTACCCCTAGTTGGGAATTTGGATTTCCATTATCTTTTATCTCTCCCTTCATAAAGCTTAGGGAAAATAAGACATAGGTTTCATCAGCAAAAGGTTGGGGGCTCCAGTAAGAAAAAAATAATGGTTCCTCTATCCTAGACTTTGATGACGTCTATATAGGACTGACCACTAGTCAATAGCCTGTATGGGGTGGACCCACCTAGGCTTACTTTAGAGAGTAAGCCTGCTAGGGTCGTTTACTGGAAACATACTATTGCAGTTGTTCCTATGATTGACTTTTTGATTCTTTCCCATTGTGATCTCAGGAATGTTGCTTCCCATAGTAATTTATTGGGTTGGTGTTGGGAGCAGTTTAGTTCATGAGCCAAAAACCATTTACTTGGTATTTCCAAAAATCCAAGAGAAAGGTAGTTGTAAAATTACATCTCAGTGATGAAAGCAATGGGTTTAGCTAAGGTTACAATTTTCATCATCTCCAACCACAAACATTTGTTACACACTTACCATGTGCCAGGCAGCAGCTAAGTATTGAGGATAAAAAGAAAAACAAAAACTAAGTCCCTGTTCTTAAGGATTTCACGTTTTAATGGGGAGAGACATGCAAACAACTAAGTACATGCAAGATATATATGTATATATGCATGTGTGTGTATATTACATATTTACATGTGTGTGTGTGTGACTACTTAAATACTACATTGGAAATCCAAAAATTAAAGGTAAAATTACTAAAATTGAGTGTAAGGAAGCCATTGAATTAATAAAACTAGGAGTTGGTTTTATGAAAAACTCAATAAAACAGATAAACTATTGGTTAATATGATTTTTAAAAAGAGAGAAAGCCAAATCACTAGTATTAAAAATGAAAAGGGTGACATGCCAGTAACAAAGATGAAATCAAAACAATTATAAAGTTATTTTGCTCAATTATATGCCAACAAATTTAACAATTTAAATGAAATGGAAGAATATTTACAAAACTCTAAACTGCCTAGATTAATAGAAGAGGAAATAGAATATCTAATAAATCTGTTTTAGAAAAAGAAATTAAATGGGCCATAGATGAACTTCCTAAGAAAAAAGGATCAGGACCAGATGGATTTACAAGTGAATTTTACCAAATATTTAAATTCCAATATTAAATAATTTGGAATAATAGGGAAAGAAGAGATCCTACCAAATTCCTTTTATGAAACAAATATGGTGTTAATATCTAAACCTGGAAGAGTAAAAACAGAGAAAAAATTATAAACCAATTTCATTAATGAATATGGATACAAAAATCCTAAATAAAATACCTAAATAACATACAACAATATATTACAAAGATTCTACATTGTGACCAAGTGGGATTTATATCAAGAATTCAGGGGTGCTTTAACATAAGGGAAATAATGAACATAATTGATTCCATCAATAATATAAGTAATAGTATTCATATGATTAGTTTCAAGAGATGCAGAAAAAGCTTTAGATAAAGTACAGTACTTATTCCTATTGAAAACACTTGAAAATATAGATATAAATGGATTATTCCTTAAGTTGATAAGAAACATTTGCCTTAAACCATAAGTAAACATTATTTGGTTTTGGTTTTTGGAGGCATTTGGGGTTAAGTGACTTGCCAAGCATCACACAGCTAGCAAGTGACTGAGGACAGGTCCTCCTGAGTCCAGGGCTGATGCTCTATCCGCTAACACCTCAGCAAGCATTATTTGTATTGAGGATCAGCTAGGAGTCTTCCCGGTATGATCAAGAGTGAAACAAATACACTGGTTGTCACCAATATTATTCAGTATTGTATTGGAAATCCTAGCAATAACAATAAGTGAACAAAAACAAATTGAAGAAATCAGAATGGGTAATGAGGTAATAAAACTATCACCTTTTGCAGACGATAATGATGGTTTTCTTGGAAGACTCTAAAGATTCCAAAGTTAGTTGAAAAAATTAATATTTTTAGCAAAGTAACAGGATACAAAGTAAACCTATATAAATCATCAACATTCCTATATATTGCCAAAAAAACTTTGTAAGAAGAGATAGTATTTAAAGTATATATTTAAAATAACTGTATATTTATAGATATATAAATATATATATATATAAAGATATATATGTAAATATATATATATATAAAGATATATTTAAAATAACTGTAGACACTATAAAATACCTGGTAGTACACCTGCCAAAACAAACCCAGGAGTTATATGAACAATTTTATTTTTAAAAACTATTTTATATAAATAAAATCGGATTTAAATAATTGGAGAAATATTAATAGTTTATGAGTAGGCAGGGTCAATATGATAAAAATGACAATTTTACCTAAATTAATCTGTATATTCAATGCCATCCCAACTAAATTGCCAAAAAATTATTTTACTAAGTTAAAAAAAATAACAAAATTCACTTGGAAAACAAAAAGTCAAGAATGTCAAAGAAATTAATGAAAAAATGTAAAAGGAAGGAGGTTTAGCAATACCAGATCTCAAACTGTATTATAAGGCAGCAATTATCAAAACCATATGGTACTGGCTAAGAAATAAAAAGATAGATCAGAGGAACAGAGTAGACATGCAATTCATAGTAACAAATAGTTACAGCAACCTTGTGTTTGATCAGTGCAATGACTTAAATTTGGGGACTGAGGGTTTGTTATTTGGTAAAAATTGTTGGGAAAGCTGGAAAGCATTCTGGGCATAAACCAATATCTTACACCGTTTACCATGATAAGGTCAAAAGGCATACACAGCCTAGATGTAAAGGGAGATATCACAAAAAATGAGGACATGGAACATATACCTATCAGACTTACAGATAACGGAACAATTCATGACTACATAATAGAGAGCATTGTGAGGTGTAAAATGGATAAATTTGGTTATATTAAATTCAAAAGGTTTTATACACACAAAGCCAGCATAGCCAAGATCAGAAGGAAAGCAGAAAATTGGGGGTGGGGGAAAATTTATAGACAGTATCTGAGATAAAGATCTCATATCTCAAATATCTAAAGAACTTTGTCAGAGGTATAAGACTGTGAGTCATTTCCCAATTGATAAATGGCCAAAAAATATGAACGGGCAGTTTTCCAATGAAGAAATTAAAACAATTTGGAGTCATATGAAAAAATGCTCTAAATCATTATTGATTAGATAAATGCCAATTGAGGCAACCTTGAAATATCACCTTACACCTATCAGATTGGCTAAGATGATAGAAGGGAAAAGTGACAAACGTTGGAGGTAACATGGAAAAATTGAGACACTGATTCACTATTGATGGAACTGTGAACAAATCCAACCATTTTGGAGAGCAATCTGGAATTATTCCCAAAGAGTTATTAAACTGTGTATACCCTTTGACCAAACAATACCACTATTAGGTCTGTTTTCTAAGATGATTAGGAAAAAAAGAAAAGAACCTATATATTCTAAAATATTTATAGCAGCTTTCTTGTTAGTGAAAAAGAACTAGAAATTGCAAGGATACCTGTCAATTGGGGAATGGCTAAACAAGTTGTGGTATATGATTGTAATGGAATATTATTATCCCATAAGAAATGATGAGCTCATTGACTTTAGAAAAATATGTAAAGATTTGCATGAAATAATGAAGAGCAAAATGAGTAGAACCAAGAGAATGTTGTATACAGTAACAGCAGTATTGTTTTAAGAACAACTTTGAGCAACTAAGTTATTTTGAATATTATAAATATTCAAATTAACTACAAAGGACCTGGGAAGGAAGATGCTATCTACCTCCAGAGAAAGAACTGATAAGTAGAAGTATGTATAGTATGGTTCTACATTATGTATGTATAAACACAGATTTGTGTCTAATGATAGCCATCTCAAAGGGGGGAAAATATCAAAGGATGAAGCAGAGGGGTGGCTAGATGGCGCAGTGAATAGAGCACTGACCCTGGATTCAGGAGGACCTGAGTTCAAATGTGACCTCAGACACTTAACACTTACTAGCCATGTGACTTTGGGCAAGTCACTTAGCCCAATTGCCCTGCCCTCCTACCTCCAAAAAAAGCAAAAAAAAAAAAAAGTATGAAGTAGAGAATGAAGGAAAATTTAGAAGGAGGCATAGAAAACAGAGTAGCTTTGAAAACTATGTGTAATATTTATATGATCTTTCAAAAAAAGTAAATAGTATGAAATGTAGATTCATGATTTTATAGTGAATCCTCTTTTTATGTTGCACTGTATACAGGGAAATGTTCTTTTTTTTTGTTTCTGTATTTAAGTTCAAAATTAATTTTTAAAAAAGACCATTAAAAAACAATTGCTGATGACATCATGTTCATTATGGGATCAGGGAAAGATCCTTCCCTGAACCCAGCTCCTTTTCTCAGAGCTGATACTGTAGTACTAATGCTTCTTTCTCTTATGTGAATGTGGCCTGAATGTGGCTACCTTCATCATAACTATAACTATAACTATAACAAAATAGCACTGTCTCTCTGGCTTTCTTTTTGTATCAGGATGTCTGGATCCTTCGTTCATTTGGGACTGATTTGTCCTTGGGGACATTTCTCAGTTCTCGATTTCTTTGAGTTCCTTCTGTTGACTGCACACACAGGCTTGTTCCCCTGTTTTAGTACCATGCATGAGAAAAATGTACTTGAGGTGATTGGAGTTAGGACTTTGTCATGTTAGTTATCTCATGGACCATAATCTGCATACTTTATCAAATTTATGCAATCTCTCAATTCATCCTAAGTCAATGTTTGTTTCATTGTCTTTAGAGGTGCCCTTTAAGTCCAATCAACCCCATGGTACCATGGCTACTTGAGTCTCTAAGAAGGTTGATATCCTCTATAGGTACTGTCTTCATTGCTGCTGTTTAAGTTGTTGTCTATGATAGGAATTGGGATGGAAGCTCCCCTTTGTGCTGAATGTCTTTGCCAGACTCAATTGGTGCAATTATATAGCCATTATGGTTAGGGCAAATGGACAATTTGAGTTAATATATGCATTCTAGGGTTTCATTTTCTTGTACCCCATAGGTATTTAAAAATAGGACCTTAAAGACTTACATCAAAGAATGCAGTTTTTCACTGACAGGTATCTTCCAGATCTGAAGCATTTCTTCTCCATTGCCCTGCCCAGAATACTATAGAGTTTTCCTCAACAGGGTTCATGATCTTCTCTAAAAACATTCCTATTTGGGGCTAACCTTTCCTGTTTGTTTCAAGGTATTTCTATTTACTTGTATTTTTTCATTTGTTTAGATCTGTTTTTATAGTGTCTTGATTTCTCATAAAGTCATTAGCTTCCATTTGCTCTAATCTAATTTTGAAGGAATTATTCTCTTCAGTGAGTTTTTGAAATTCCTTTTCCATCTGGCATTCTTCTCCTCATTGGCTTTTTGGACCTCTTTTGCCATTTGAGTTTTTTAAGATGTTATGTTCTTTGGTATTTTTTTGGGTCTCCTTTAGCAGGCTGTTGAGTTGCTTTTCATGATTTTTTTGCATCATGCTCATTTCTCTTCCCAATTTTTCCTCCACTTCTCTTACTTGATTTTCAAAATCCTTCTTGAGCTCCTCCATGGCCTATAACTAATTCATATTTTTCTTGGAAGCTTTTGATGCAGGAGTTCTGACTTTGTTGTCTTCCTCCTGTTCCATGCTATGATCCTTTTTATTCCCCCAAAAATGAATCTATGGTCTGATTATGTTTCCTCTGCTTGCTCATATTACCAGTCAATTACTTGGCTTTTGAGCTCTTTGCCCTGCTTCCAGAATGGAAAGAGCTTTGTCCCAAATCATCGGGGTTTTTGCAGATGCCAGAGCTATTAAGAGGGTGCCCTCTCTACAACCCTCACAATCTCTGGCACACTGGACACACATCCCAGGGCTACCACCCAAGACCACAATCCAGATCCTAGCAGGTTAAAGCAAGAGTGATTACCCTCTGAATGGTCTCTTGGTCCCCCTACAATCTGCAGGCCAGGAGTTCTAGAGGCAGCTATAAGGCAGCAGCCACCACTGCACCTCTGCCACTTCTCACCCTGGGGGCAGGGTCTGGATCACGCTCTTCCATCCCCCTGTTCTGACAGAGTTCTACACTGACCATTTACTTTGTCTTTAGCATTTATGGATTGAGAAGTCTGGAAACTGCCACAGTTGCTGGTGATTCATTTTCCTGAAGTCTGCTTGAGCCACCACTGGTTGGGGCTGCCCTGGGCCAGAACCACACGGCTCACGTGGGACTGTGCTTGGCTCCTAGCTTGGCATGATAGATCCTTCCCCACAGCCTGCCGGGCTGCCTTCAGCGGGAGATTTGTTTCTCTCTGTCACTTTGTGGGTTCTGTAGCTCTAAAGTTTGTTTAGAGGCATTTTTACATGTATTGGAGGTGGTGGGAGCCAGAGCCACGTGGAGGTCCTGTTTTTATTCTGCCATCTTGGCTCCGCCCTTTATTTCTATTTACTTGTGTATTTATTTACTTTATCTCTCATAAATCACAAAGTCATGAATACATTTTGCTATACTATGTGATAGTATATACAAATATACTTTTATATAGTACTTGTTTTACTATATACAAGTATACAGCCACACATAGAGAAACACACAGATCATAGACTGGATAAATGCTGATTACATAACTATTAGATACCGCATTTTCTCTTTTAAGTTCTCTGTTCCTTACTATGAAATAGAATTTATTTTATTTTGTTGTTTCGGGTAATCTGGGTTAAGTGACTTGCCCAGGGTTACATAGTTAGTTAAGTGTCTGAGGTCGAATTTGAACTCATGTCCTTCTGACTCCCGAGCCAGTAGCTCTATCCACTGTACCACCTAGCTGTCCCCTTGTCAACTAGAATTTAAAGAACAGAAATGAAGGACTATCCTTTGAAATCTTCAAACAAGGGTAAATTATGTGGTTATACAATGAATAAAAAGGCTACAGAATGAATGAGTTATCTATTCCACTGGTCTATCACTCTATTTCTTAGCCAGTACCAGATTGTTTGGATGATTACTGCTTTGTAATATAGTCTGAAATCTGGTATTGCTGAGCTTCCTTCTTTCAATGAAGAAAATTATCGAGCTTGAATGTTTTTTTAAGTGATTGTTGAGACTAAGGTATAAGACAGCTGCACTATAAAAGTGTTTTTGTGTGTCTATATTTCCTTTATTTTATTGATTTTTCTCTGATAGCCCACTGTGCTGATAAATGTGTCCATGGCCGCTGTATTGCTCCAAACACCTGTCAGTGTGAGCCTGGCTGGGGTGGAACCAACTGCTCCAGTGGTAAGTTGCCACCTGCTGTTTTCTGTCTTGGACTGTTTTTATTGTATGAACTTTCCTGTTTGGGAATTAGTAGAGCTTTTTTTTCTTTTTAAAGCTGGCTTATACTTGTACTCATTTTATTTCATAGATAGCATAGAATCTATCTCTCAAGTAATAAGTCCTTAAATCTTGTAGTTAACTCTTCAGAGGACTGTTGCTTTAATACAAAAATCTACATAAGTAATCTTTTAATTCTAGAGTTTATGCCAAACTGTTAAGTATCCTGATTTTTTTTTCCTCAGTAAGGTAATTGAAGTGACTTCTCCAGTCTCCTTTAAATTCTCTTTTATTATGCTTATTTTATAAAAAATACTTTTTTCCAATACTACATCTAAAATATTTTTCATATTAATTTTTTAAAGTTTTGAGCTCCAAATTCTATCCTCTCTCCCTCCTTCCTTTTGGTTGTAAGTTAGAACCTCACAGTTGCTTTAATTTTAATTTCTCTAATTGGTAATTATTTGGAGCATTATTATATGGCTATATATAGTTTGTGTTTCTTCTCTGTAGAACTGTCTACTCATCTCCTTAGACCATTTACCAGTTTGGAATGGCTTTTAGTTTTTTAAGCTTGAACCAATTATTTATATAGCTTAGAAATGGTGCCTTTATTATAGGAACTTGAAAAAAAGATTTTTTTAATTGTTGTTTAGCTATGTCCAACTATTCTTGACCCTGTGTGTCTTACTGTCCATGGGGTTTTCTCGGCAAGGATATTGAAGTGGTTTGCCATTTCCTTCTTCAGTTCATTTTACAGATGAGAAAACTGAGGCCAAGAGGATTAAGTGACTTACCTATGGTCACAGCTAGTAAGTGTCTAAGGCCACATTTGAACTCAGATCTCCCTGACTCCAGGTCTACCATTCTATCCATTGTGTAACACAGCTGCCCAATACCTATCTTACTTGTTGTTTATTTTGTTTCAAAAGTAAATGAACAAAATTCCCCTTCCTTGATCCCTCAGTGAATTGAAGTAGCCATATTCAATGCTTTATTGACCATTCAGATCTGCCTTTTCTCTCTTTAAAAGACATATGCATTTAGAAATATAAAATTTCCCTCAAGTAATGCTTTGGCTGCATCCCACATATTTTGGAATGTTGGCTTATTGTTGTCAATCTCTTCAATGAAATTATTCATTGTTTCTATGATTTGTTCTTTGACCGACTCATTCTGTGTTATCGTTCAGTTGTTTCAGTTGTGTCCAGCTCTTCATGGCCCATTTGAGGTTTACTTGGCAAAAATACTGGAGTGGTTTGCCATTTCCTTCTCCAGTTTATTTTATGGATCAGGAATTAAACAAGCAAGGTTAAATGACTTGCTTAGAGTCACGCAGGTAGTAAGTGTCTGAGATCACATTTGAACTCATGTCTTTCTGATTCCAGGGCCAGCACTTTATCTGCTGAACCATCAAGCTGCCCCAAGGGAGAGATTAGTCCTAAGCAAAACAAAATATAGAAAAGAATCTACAAAAATTTATTTATAACTCTTTTTGAGAGGGCAAAGAATGGGAATCTGAGGGGGTCCCCATAAATTGGGGATTAGATAAACAAGTTATGGTATATGGATGTGATGGATTACTATTGTGCTGAACTCTTATCAATGTAATGACCAACCAGGATTCCAGAATACTGAGGATGAAACATTCTTCCCACCTCCTGAAAGAGAGGTACAAGACTCTAGAAAACAGAATGAAAGATTTTTTGGGACATGGACAAATGAAAATTGCTTTGACTGACTACATGTATTTAAGGGCTTTGTTTTTCTTGTTGCTCTCAATATGAGGAGAAGGTTAGGGTAGGAAGGTGAGAAGGAAGATCTTGGCTGATTAAAACATATACTCACATGTATGCATGTATGTATGTATTTATTAAAAAAAAAAATTTGGGAACTCTGATCAACACAATGAGAATAGTTCCTGAGGACTCATGATGAAAGATGCTACCTACCTTCTGAGAGAGAGAGATGATGGTCTCAGAGTACAGATTTTGACATTCTTTTCAAAGACATGACTAATGAAAAATTTTGTTTTATTTTACTGTATATGCTCATAACTGAGGCTTTGTTTTCATAACTTTTCAAGGTGAGGCTAGGGGAGAGAAAGGGAAAGAAGGCTAATCTTTGTTTAAAAATTAAATTTAATTAAAAAAAGAGAAAAGTGGGTTGAGACCAAATTTTGGGGGAGTCTTGTTTGCCTTTACTTCTACTGAGGAGTTTGAACTTTACTTGGCAGGTAATTAAAGAAGCAACCAATTGATCTCAAAGAACCCCATCATAAAAATAGGAAGGAGAGAAATAACTATGTAATGAACTTGCCTTCATTCACTTGAGGTGATATACAGAATGACTCTGAAATTCTTCTAATGATTTCATTTCCTCTCCCTCAGCATGTGACCGAGACCACTGGGGTCCTCACTGTAGCAGTCGTTGTCAGTGTAAAAATGGAGCCTTGTGCAATCCTATCACAGGAGCCTGCCACTGTGCATCAGGCTTCAAGGGATGGCGCTGTGAAGATCGTTGTGACCAGGGCACCTATGGGAATGATTGCCACCAGAAGTGCCAGTGTCAGAATGGAGCAACCTGTGATCATGTAACTGGAGAATGTAGATGCCCTCCTGGATATACTGGAGCCTTGTAAGTGATGTATTGGGTGGATGCAGAATACCATTATAAATGGGGGTAGAGGGACAGAGAATATCGTTTAGAACAATTTTCTGACTCATCTTAAGCATCTGTTCATCTGAAGTATCTGTATTTCAACATGTTTTCTCTCTCCCAAATGACTGGTTGTTGAATTGCTGGAAGGCAATGTGGTAGAGAGGAAAGAGCACTAGATTTGAAATCAGAAGACCAATGTTCATATACTAGTTCTGATATTTGTGTAACTTTGGCCAAGTCACTTTATCTCTATGAGCATCTTCTGTAAAATGAGGAAAGCCTGTGGTCACGTAATCAATAAATGTCAGAACAGATTCAAACTCATTTTCCTCCTTATTTCAAGTCTAGCGATCTCTCCATTAATACCACCCAGCTACTTTACTTTCATTATACATATTCCATTGTGAAGATGGGCATTTTCCCGAATTTATCTTTATCAAAGTAGAGAAAAAAGTTTTCAGTATTCTTTGGCAGCTTAGTTGAGCAGGTTTTAGGTTGCAGAGTCTTTTTTTCTATTCATTTTTGCCCTCTCTGTTGTGTTTAATTTACATAGATTCAATTCATTCTTCAAAATTTGGGGATTAGAGGGCTGGCCTGGGTTAAGGACTATCTGGGTTCATATCCTGCCCTAACACATACTGGTTTTATGATCTTGGGTAAGGCATTTTACTTCTGTGTCCTTGGCATAAAAGGACTATAAGACTATAAGGTACAGAATGATTGCTTATCTGTTTTAGTAGAGGGTATTTCCTCAACAGAAGCTCCTTTCTTATATTGCAATCACAATGATCTGGCATGTCCAGAAAAACTGAAAAACTTTTGAGTGTTTGCCCAGGGATGAACTATGCCTATAATCTAAGAAGCCACCTAGCCAAGTTCTAAAAGGCTCAACCCCTGAAGTTGTCTGCTAGTTGATGTTTTCTCGTTTGGTTTTGGTTTTTTGCCTTACTGAAAGGAAGATCATTGAAAGGAAGAGTTTTGATGTATCATATCTGTGAAAACAGCGTCCATTTGCTTTACTACTTCAAAACCTGTGATTTCATTGGTGTGAATACCTATGAAATTACCGATCATTTGATGTGTTTTTTCCCATGTGGCATTTTTGGGGGCATTCTGTGGATACATTAGGAAATTGTTAAAGAATAAAAATGTCAGAATTTAACCCAGTGAATAAAAAAATACATGGTTTCCATGGGAAAAAAAGAAACAATTAGGTTAGAAACCTCTATTATTACTTCCCATTTGTAGCTGAGAACATTCTCATATGACAACATACATTGGCAAAAATGGAGTAGAATTATGAAAGGAGGAGGAGAGAAAATATTTTTACCTTTGTGAGAAGGAACAAAAAAGAGTTAATGGCTATAAAACAAAATCAAAAAAGAAAATTACTCCCTTCCCCTTCAAACTGTTAGAGTACTTTTTTCTCTATCTCATTTAACACTTCATTTCTATATATTGTATTATACTCATTAATGTACACACTGCATCCTCCAGTAACATTGTAAAGTCCTGGAAGGTAGGGACTATTTATGCACAGCCTAGTATTGTGCCTTGCACAATTTTTCTTTTCTGAAATTGTGATTTCAGCGTAAGAAAGGAGCTTCTGTTGTGGAAATTCTCTCTACTAATACAGATAAGTAACCATTCTGTAACTTAGAGAAGAAAAAAATGAGTAGTGATTAAAAGTAATTGTCAAAGATATGAAGGACTCTTTCACAGAGAATACAGAGAAATTGTTTGCATTCCCAGTTGAAGTCAAAACAGGAAGAGGAAGCTGGTTTAAAATAAAGTACAAGGGGTTAAGTTCAGTTGTAAGGACATTGGGCAGTGATCACCAAGGATAGTTATCTGGAGCTTATACAAATAGGACAAAATCTTATTTCTCAAGAAAGATCTAATTTTGGTCTTGCCTAAATATGAGAGAATGGAAGAGGTGGCAAGAATAGGTCCTGCCAACTCATATTATCAATACTTTTATGTTAACAATTTTCATTCATTCATTTTATGTTTATGTTAATTCAGTAATAATCAATTATTGAATAACTTGCTTACTTCAAAATATTCTGAGAATATTTTTCAGCAATTCATATCATGGAGCTTCAGCCTGTAACAGAGTATAACACTAGTATTAGGGGTTGAAGGTAATGTAGCTTTGCAAATAACAGTATCATTTGTTGGACCTTAATCCTTTAGCTGTGAGGATCTTTGCCCTCCTGGCAAGCATGGGTCACAGTGTGAAGAGAGATGTCCCTGCCAAAATGGAGGAGTGTGTCATCATGTCACTGGTGAATGCTCTTGCCCTGATGGCTGGATGGTAAGTTTTCCTTTTAAACCAAGTCAAAGATGTACTCTTCTTTTCTTTCAAGTATCAACTTCTTTTGAGCCAATTTCTAGACTCCCTAACTAAAGATGTGGAATACTGGAAGAGGGAAACCCTAAGAAGAAAGCTTGAGAGAGAATGTCACATAAAAGATAGGAAGCCAGACTTGGAGTCAGGAAGACCTGGTTAAGTCCTTCTGCTGAGAAATACTGAGATAGACAAATAATATAAGCTTTCAGTGCCCCCAAGTAATACCCTGAGATTATAGGTTTCTTTCTGGAAGAGACTGAGGGAGTTAGCTGTTATCTTTGAGAAAGATTAAAATGACAGTTCTTGAGAAAACTAAGTTTAACTCATTTTGCCAAGTGATATTATGAAGCAAATTATTGAGAAGAAACATTAACTTCATTCCTGAGGGAACCAAGTGGTGGGGACTGTGATTCCAGAGATGAGATGGCAATAATTGTAATTGATAGTTAGTAGTAACTGTAGCTGTAATATTTCTCACTCATATGTTATTTAAATATATTTTAATTATTGATTTTAATTGTATAATAACGATATTTACTTAATGAGAATAGAGTGATTAAAAGAGATAAAAGAGAGAAAGATTATGGGAAAAGAGATTTCTTCAGTTTATTTTATAACCTGGGATGAGGGCTCAGAGCTAATTGGTTAATTAGTTAAAGGGGCTGTGTATTTCTATTAGTTCTAATATTCTTACATTAAATAATAATTAAATTAAAAATTAAATAATATTTTTTATCTTAAATCAAAACCTACACCCTTGAATGCCTTAGAATCAAAAATGAAAATTTAGAAGGAAAATGAGCTAGGAACAGTTAAAGAGAAGGGATGACCATTGTATCAAGACCACATGTGTGGATAGTTTTAATAATTTCTGAAAAGGTGGGGGCATATCCAGGATTTTTTTCTTTACCATAAATATGCCTTCTCATTGCAAGGCCATTGTACTTCATAGAACAATAAGTTCAAAGTGCCTGATAATGCTCCTAATGACAAATGACATGAATTTGCTTATTTTTACTATTTTATTTGATAAATATTAATTAAATATAATTATTGTTTATTACTACATAGTCTGCATAATGATTTGGTTTAGCATTATTTGTTTGCTAAAAGTTTTTTTAGTTATAAATGATAAATAAGGTGATAAATGGAAGCAGATAGTAATTAGTGTTATGAAGTAATGGATATCAAAATGTAAAGAGGTCTTTTGTTCTTAGGAGTAAATACTAAGAATAAGAATTATGATATTAAATATTATTTAAAAGAACTTAAAGGAGTTGGAGAAATGTGGATTAATAAGGGGATATGACCAGGAGAAACTGCTTAGTCAGTATTTTGTTAGTTACCGGAGACTCAAAAATTGCTGATACAGTGATAGAAGAGGATAGTGCCTGGAGGATGACCTCTAAGCCATTTTCTGAGTCAAGGGGTTGATTTTTTAAAAAGTTTATTTATTTATTTATTTTTATGCTTCTTGGAGGGCAATTGGGATTAAGTGACTGCCCAAAGTCACACAGCTAGTAAGTGTTAAGTGTCTGAGGCTGGATTTGAACTCAGGTCCTCCTGACTCCAGGGCTGGTGCTCTACTCACTGCACCACCTAGCTGCCCCGGGTTGATTTTTCTATATGAGTAGATTTTAGAAAATGAGTAGTAGAAGAGAGAAACCCAGTAGAGAAAGTAGAGAAAGCCAAGACAAGCTTGCAAAAAAGCAAAACACCTAAGCCCCTTGCAGGTGTCAAATTGGAATTCCTGTAGCACAAATATGTTATTGGCTCAAATTAGGAATCTTTGCAGGACAATATGAATCCCTGTCTTCCTCAAGAAGAATTAGTAGTAATTTGGACTTGGTTTGCTACAATATTACTAAAAGCTAGCAGACATCTGAGCAAGACAAAAATGTGTAATTTAGTGAAAAGTACCAGAGGACTTGCTTTTGAATTTGTGAGGTTTATGTTAGAGCAGAAAAATTGAAATCATACCAAGCGCTTGCAAAAGCTAAAGCATCACTAGGGAGCTAGCCTAATTACTGAGATGGCATTTCCTAGGTTCAACAGTACCGAAAAGAAATATGAAGAATTGTTGTCCAAATTTGTGATGTATGTAGATAGCCCACTATTAACATTGGTAGTGATACAATCTGAGTGAGCAAACCTAGTTAGAATGACCCAAAGGGTACAATGATGGTCTGGGCCAAAGGCACATTTAGCAAAGATCATGTTAGAGAATGAATATTTTAAAGTATCTGAACAATGGACTTAGAATGTAATTAGTAGCATAATATTTTTTAAAAAATTTATCTTGAGTAGCTTCTAAACATCTTTTCCTGACTGTTATAAAGAAGCTTAGCAAGAGTTGTACTCACAACACAAATCTGAAGACATAAATCTATAGATATCTGTTTTAAAATGGAAGCACAGACAAAATTATTGGACTTACAAAGATGAAAGACCAAGAGAATTGAGTTCACAGCAATCTAATGCAAAACCATCACCACTACAATATAAGCAAAGAAGCTTTTCTTCTGTTGAGACTCTGTCGTGGGTAGACAGATATAATTAATCAAAGGACCAAAAAGAGGAATACAGATTTGTCCTGTCAAAAACTGAATTGCCTTGGGAAATGATGCCAGGGCCAGAGATAAAGGTCACCTCAGATTCCAAAAGCAGTAAATGTGACCAAATGGCCACAGATATGTTAAGTGAACTTGAAAAGGGAATTATCAACCTGATTCAGAAGAAGCTGATTCCCATGGAACCAGTATTGAAAAATAAATGATGTTATGAAGCCCACATATGTTATTGAAAATTAAAGAAAAAAGACAAAGTTTTGCAGAGTCACTTTAGTATTCAGAAAATATTGGGATTTTATTTTTTATTCTTTAAAATTAACTTATTTAATTTTAGTTTTCAGCATTCACTTCCATAAGCTTTTCAGTTTTAAATTGTCTCTGCCTCCTTCCC
This sequence comes from Pseudochirops corinnae, assembly GCA_028646515.1. Lineage (NCBI taxonomy): Eukaryota > Metazoa > Chordata > Mammalia > Diprotodontia > Pseudocheiridae > Pseudochirops > Pseudochirops corinnae. The sequence continues at coordinate 162,002,539 of CM053590.1, read as the reverse complement.
CTCCCACTTACCCAAAATGGCATGCAGTCTGATAAAGGCTCTACATATGCATTCTTATTAAACATATTTTCACATTAATCATGTTGTAAAGAAAAATTACAATGCGTGGGAGAAACCATGAGAAAGGAACAACAATAACAAAAAGAGAAAGCAAATAGTCTGCTTCGATCTGCATTCAGACTCCATAGTTCCTTCTCTGGATGTGGATGCCATATTCCATCATGGGTCTTTTGGAGTTGTCCTAGATCCTTGCATTACTGAGAAGAGCAAAGTCTATCAAAGTTAGTCATTGAACAGTGTAGCTGTTACTGTGTACAGTGTTCTCTTATTTCTGCTCATTTCATGCAGCATCAGTTCATAAAAGTTTTACCAGGCTTTTCTGAGGTCTGTCTGTTCATCATTTCTTATAGCACAATAGTATTCCATTACATTCATATACCACAGCTTGTTCAGTCATTCCCCAATTGATGCACATCACCTTGATTTCCAATTCTTGGCCACTATAAAAAGCTGCTAAAATTTTTTTGTACATATGGGTCCTTTTCCCTTTCTTATGATCTCTTTGGGATACAGACCTGGAAGTGGTATTACTGGGTAAAAAGGTATACACAGTTTCTAGTCCTTTGGGCATAGTTTCAAATTGTTCTCCAGAATGGTTGGATCAGTTCCCAACTCTACCAACAATGCATTAGTGTTCCAATTTTCCCACATCTTCTCCAGCATTTATAATTTTACTGTCTTGTCATGTTAGCCAATCTGATAGGTGTAATATGGTACCTAAGAGTTGTTTTAATTTGCATTTCTCTAATCAATAGTGATTTAAGGCATTTTTTCGTATGATTATAGATAGCTTTAATTTCTTCATCTGAAAACTGCCTGCTTATATCCTTTGACCATATCAATTGGAGAATGACTTACATTCTTATAAATTTGATTCAGTTCTCTATAAAATATTGGGATTTTAGACAGAAATTAGAATTGATAAGCAGAAAGAAAAAACTAGATAAACTTGCGCAAAGGCAGAAGTTTACAAGAAATAAAGATGTTACTATTATAGCTATAAAGAATCAGCTATAGTAAAGACTGAACCAAGTCATCCTATTGATGGGAAAGAATTATTAAAATATGCTCAGAAGTAAATTGCTCCATTGAAACAGTAGTTCAAAAATGTTGAAGCCCAACTTAACCCCCAGTCAGCACAGATAAGTCTTATAAAAGGTATTGCTTTGAATAAAGTAGATGATGTATAGTGTTTCCTAAAAATGTTGGGGTTATACACTTATTAAGGATTCTTACTGCCTTGCATGTGGATGTATATGTATATATGAATTTTACACATTCACAAAGATGAATACAAAGGTAATAAAGTATTTAAATTGTTTCCTAAATCATCCCACTTAAAGGTTCTTGAAGACAGGGTAGATTCTTATATTTCCGAGATGCTCCATGGATGGTCCCAGTTGAAAGCAAGAGGATGAATCTAAAATATGAAAATCTTTTAAGCTTGATTTTATGATATACCTTCTCTTGTTTTTAAATAGCAAGAAAAATTTTTAGGAAGATATCTAATTAGCATACCAACAACCCTTTGCTAGTAGCTAGAAGTCAAAAGAGGTATATATTTTCCTATGCCATCATGGAGAATCTACAGCAAACATTTATAATATGTTCATGAAACCATCTCATATTCAGTAACCTTTAATTCCAAATTGCCCACAGTTTGCATTTTTTAGAGAGGGAAAAGAAAGTCTCTAGCAGTAAAAAAATTTAGCAAGAAGTTGTGTCATTTGCAGTGTCAATGTCCATTGATGTGACTTCCTGTGTGAGCCCTTTCCTGATTTTCACCTTCTCCCAGTTGTTATACTTTCTTCCTCCTTAAATCAATCAATAAACATTTATTTAGCACCCACAACATGCCAGGAACTGTGCTAAGTGCTGGAAACACAGAGGCAAAAAACAGTCCCTGCCTTCAAAGGAATTTACAATCTATTGGGGGAGACAAAATGCAAATACATATACAGGATCAACAGGAAATGATTAATAGAGGGAAGGCACTGGAATTGAGAGGGGTTGGGAAAGGCTTCCAGTAGAAGGTGGGATTTTAGTTGGAACTTAAAGAAAGACAGAGCTCAGTAGTTGGGGCAGAGAAGGAAGAGAGTTGCAAGCATAGGGGACAGCCAGAGAGAATGCCCTGTTTATATGCTGTATTCTCTACCCTGCTCCCACCTGCCACTGCCAATTAGACTGTCACTGCCTTGCAGGTAGAAACTACCTAGGCTTATGTCTTTGTGTCAGTTCCTAGCATACATTTTGCACTTTGTAGGCACTTACATCTTGTTGAATTTAGTGCAACTATGTGCAAGGTATCCCTATGGATATACTCAAGCTTACTTCTTAGACCCCCTTGTTTGGTTAAGTTCAACTAACATTTATTACGTGCCAATTATAAATGTTAAATAAAAAAAATACATTCAAAGAGTGGCAGTGTGGTATAGTGGATAATATGTTGGAGTTAAAGACAGGAAGACCTTGGTTTTAATGCTGCCTCAGACATACTAACTGTATGACCCTGAGCAAATCTCTTGACTTCTATCCATCTCAGTTTCCTCTTTTGTACAATGAAAGCATTGTTATATGATACAATGTACACAATGTATTTTTCTTTTTTAAATTATAAAGTGCTTATATGCCTTTCTGATTTTTTCCTTCTGCTGTTATTGTTAAATAGCTTTCAAAAATTCTTAATCTTAAGTTTTAGTGCATTAAAAGAAATTTGACAAATGATGGTGTAAGCATGCCCACCTAATCCTTGAACACTTTCCCAGACCATACTTTGTCAGGCTCTGTCTATAGAAGGCAGTTGTTACTTCTCCCCTCAGGATTCTATGGGCAGATGAGGAGGATGAGGATATCCTAGTACTGGCATTTGTTTTTTCCACTAGTTATCAGCAAATAGCCTAAATTTGCTTTTAGGAAAAGAGTATTTATTAAAATGATATAATAAGAAATGTGATATAATACAAAACATTTCCTCTGCTTATTCAAGGATATACTTTCTCACAAATGTTCACCACGTCCAGAGGAAAAGTGGGCTCAAACTGAGAGTACAGTTTTAGTGAGGTACACATTTAGAGAGTATTTGACCAGTGGGTAATCTTACAACTCCTGGTTACTAGAAGTCATTTCTTGAGTCCGTAGTCCTCCTTTTCTGGTTCAAGGGACAGTCATGTGTCTTGAGGCTACTTCCTCCCATATCTATGGCTATGACTGTCCATGTCTGTCTTTGATGTGTCTCTTTCTGCTCCATGTTGGAATGCTTGTCTCCTTTTGTCCTTTTATGCCATTGAAAAGACAAAGAGGAGAGAGAGAGAGGGAGAAATTCTCTTTCCTCCTCCCCTACCAAGAACAATTCTCTCTCAGATGCTTGGCTCAAACTGGAATGTTTAGATACAAAACTGAAATCTTCTACCACTAGGCTAATCTCCTTAACAATGAACTGACTGCTATTTTCTGTATAAGCTCAATGGGAATACCATTTCTTCAGCTAATTACTTTCTTTGACCCATTGACAGAAATTTACACAATATTAACTAATCACAGAATTTAAAATAAATTTGCTTACACATTTAAAACTTCATTTTGTTGATTCATTGGAGTAGGGGAGAAACAATGGTGTATGCTTCCTTGAAACTTGATAAAGTATTTGGACATTCAGTTAAACTGCTGAATTTTATTTCTCTGAGTACTCAGGAAATATTGATAACTTCCTACAAATGGATGATGCAGAAAAAAGAAGATTAGTCCTTTTAAAATAGGTTTGTGATTACTATTTTGATTAGTTTCAATTTCCAGTATTTCTGTAGATTATCTCCTCATCAGCACTGAGCAAACGTAAAACAAGCTTTGAGCTTCCAATATAAAAGAAAGACTTAATGTATCATTTTTAAGAGAAATCTAGTACAAGTTCCCATTAACATAATTTCCTTTTACCTACCTCCCCTCACTCCATTCTTATCTTTCCCTTTTCCTCCCCTTCCCTGGCTGCAGTTCCATCTTATTTTCAGATTCTGTTTCAATGCAGGGCACAGTGTGTGGTCAGCCTTGCCCTGAAGGTCGCTTTGGAAGGAATTGTTCCCAGGAGTGCCAGTGCCATAATGGAGGGACCTGTGACTCAGCCACAGGTCAATGTCACTGCAGTCCAGGCTATACTGGAGAACGGTAAGAGAAAGGACCTTTTATCTACTTAACACTTGACAACAGAAATAAAAGGGAAGTTTTGATGGCCCAAGCAACCATGACCATCATCCCAGTTTTCAGTTATGTTTATTAAACATCTATAGCATGTCTTGTGATTCTTTGATCACCTTCCAGAAGGACTTAATAAGATGTCCTCCTGTTTATAACTTTGTACTGAGTGTTATTTAAAGTAGTCTGACAGGTTTGGTACCTCCTTAACATTCAGGAACAACATCTAAAATAGATAAGAACACGAATTTGAGGTATGTTAAAAGCATATTTAGACATGGAGACATTTGTAGATGTTAAAAATATTAAAAATAAAAAGCACCACGAAGGCGCCACATCAAAAAGAGTCAAAAGAGATCTTTCTTGCTAGAAAAGAGAAAGTTGGATGCCTCTGAGCACTATTCCAATTCTATATGGCACTGTTCTGCATTTTTAAAAATTTAGAAGGAGAATCTATTAAACAGTAGCAAGGAGGCTATAACATTCTGGGTTATCCATGTTTTGCATCCTAAGACATTTTGCTTCATACACTTCCTTATGATTTCATAAGAATGTGTTTGTCATATCAATTATAATTATCAAGGTTGCTTCCAAATGAAACTGGTCTTATTTTTCCTTTTTAGTACCATGAAATCATGGCTATTTGCAATTTTAAAGTAATAAATTATTCTACAGTATAATTTTTTAGTAACTGAGTATTTTGCCAATACTGGTGCTGGGGTTAAAAAAAAACCTTGGGGACTGAAATCTTTCTAAACTATATTATGTAATTCTCTGCCTTCTTAAATTTTACTAAATATCTTTTATCTTAATAACTCAAAGTTACTGTAAAGAAAATCAGCAAAATTGCTAGTCTATAATACATTGATGCCCTATTGTTTTTGAAGGATAATTTTGCCATTTTTTTCTAAATATTCCTCAGTTGCTAAACTTTTGGAGTTCTTGTGTCTAATTTTTATAGTTTTTATGTCTCCTTTCCTGTTGTCATACTATCATCATCTGCCTCTATTCCCAGCTTCTACCCCCTTCAAATTAATTTCCTCTAATCAGCTATAGATTTGGAAATAAAAGTTTCAAAATTGGTAGAATCACGTGTAAAATGAGTAAATAGGTTTTGAAGAAGGGTTTGGGAAACTTCTCTGAGCAAAGTGCTCAAGCTTTAATGCATAGATTGTGGTATCTCTTGTTATTCAGATGTCCTTTTTTTGCTTATGTCTTGGTTCAAGCCTATATTTCTTGATATAATGTATCAATGTACGCTATAAGTGAAGTTGCTAGTAGTTGTTTGAGATAGATAAGGTTTTAATATATTTACCTACTATAATATATAAAGATGAATCAAAAAGGGGGAGTTATGGGGGCGGCTAGGTGATGCAGTGAACAGAGCACCGGCCCTGGAGTCAGGAGGACCTGAGTTCAAATCTGGCCTCAGACACTTACTAGCCCTGTGACCTTGGGCCAGTCACTTAACCCCAATTGCCCTCCAAAGAGCAAAAAAAAAAAAACAGGGGGTGGTTATTAGCTTAAAAGGAGACTCAAAGAGTAGAGACAGTATAGCATAGTGGAAAGAGTGCTAGACTTCAGGTCAGGAGAGCTGAGTTTAAATTCTGCCTCTGGGATGTGAAGAGGTCATTTAATCTCTCTAAAACCTCTGTTTGCTCATCTGTAAAAAGGCAGAGATGGGGAAGAACACTTACATTAGTTACTTCGCAGAGGTGATCTGAGGATTTCTAAATCTTAAAGTGATAAACATACATACTATACCATCCATACTGAAATGCATGTACATTGTATAGGGTTTTAATAATTTAAGCTAAACAGGACCTTACTTCACCCTTGTAGAAGTCTGTAATCTTGAATTACAGATAACATGAACATACTAGATATATGAAATAGCAAAACCTAAGTAAACTGTAGAGAAAAAAAATTTCATATGCTTTCCTTTTGGAAATTTTGGAGAAAGGCAATAAAACTTTTTAGTTCTTATTTTGAATATAAAAAGGGAAAGATTTTGGCTGGGTGAAGAGGACAGTTAATGCTTTTCTCCTGCTTAAACATCCCAAGAGCACTTTGCTCTTTTTTTTACACCCTTCATTTCCTAACCACATATTATCCATTTCTGAGAACATGTGAGATAGCCGCCCCATCCCTGTAATATGTAAACCTTTTGAGAGCAAGGATTAGATGATCCTTGAGGTCTCTCTCTTCTTCTTCCTACATTCTGTAATTCTGTCTCATTTTAACCTCTGTATTCTAAGTGTCTAATATAGTATTTTAATATTAGGGTGCTTAATAAATGCATGTTAGACTAAATTAACTTGATGTGAAGTAAACCAGAGGGAGAGTGACAAGGTGCTTCAGTTGCGGCTGAAGAGGTAACGGTTGCTTTTTAGTGAAACAATAATACTCTTATTTATAGGCTTTACTGTTAATAATTGTATTCCCAAATAAAAGAATTACAAGATTTTTAAAAGTTGCTACTTAAAAAAAAGAATGAAGGGATCTAACATATGAAGTGAGGGAAATAGGAGAGATTGGTGGAAAGGGAGGATATAGGCTGATGGGTCTTTTACATCCCACTTAACCTGTTATGAGATGTCAGCAGGAACTTAATCACTGTGGTTAAACCACTGTGCTCTAGGGACTAAGTATTGCTTTACCACATGCATTTTCCAGCCATGCATTCCCAGGATATGAGGGAAACTCTTCCAACCAAAGGAAAGAGAGAAAAGAAACAAATCATGAAAAACAAATCAGAACAGAGCAGCACTAGAAATACCAAAATAAAATGCCTCCTCCTTGAGAAAAATTGGAAGGGAATGGTGGAGAGGGCATTTAATGATATCCAGATGAGTCAGAATGAAAATAGAGAATGGTTTTTCAACTTTCCATAGAATTCTTCTAAGGAAGTTACTCGGGGAATCTCCTAACACCATTAACACTACTGTGAACCTGGAATGTCATGACAAACATTGATTACCTAATATAGTGCCTTGTTATTAATACTTACTCTTTATTTCCTGTTTCAAACACACTTTACATACCTTATCTCTTTTGAGATAATATAATAACTGTGTGACGTATGTACTGCAGATATTATCTGCATTTTGCAAGTAAGGAAACGGCTTCAGAGAGTTTATAATTGCCCAAAGCTATTATTGACTGTTAGGTGGAAGAGCTGAGAATAGAACCAATCTGGCTTCGAGTCCGATGTTTCTTTCCATCAGCACATATACTCTACGTTCTGTAGAATGAAATTTGTTGTCTTGTATGTGGTTGGTGCACAATACGATGTAGTGAATAGACAATGGTGTCCCTGAATGGAGAGTCAGAGAACTTCAGTACAGCATATTTTCTGAGCTAATGTTTTAAATTAAAATATAGCAATAAATTAGGAACTTCTATGTTGTCTCTACTTAGGTTCTTTTCTTGTCTAGAAATTAAGGAAAGACTTTAAATAACTGTAATAAAAGAGTTGAAAGGATAGAAATTGCCAAAAGAGTTTTAAGATAGAGCCCTCTGTTTAAGTTGCAGTTAAGATGATAAAAAGGTGTGGGGAAGAAGAACAGGTGGTCATAGAGGCATGAATTAACAAGAATATAGTAATGATTACTAGTGAAAATCCTCATTTTGTCAGTGGTTGGGTAGGATTTTGATTTCTACCAAAAAAATTTTTTTATTTATCTACGGAAGATCTTTAATTCCAGATGCCTGAAGTTCTGATGTACGGTGTATTTACCATGCAGCTATTTATTAAGATATAACTACATGAATGCACATACTTAGGCCCCCAGGATTTGAAAATTATTTCCCCCATGAGAAACTATCCTGAAATGTTTGAAATTTACATCATAACTTGATTCATCACAAAGTTAATTCTAATTTGCCAGACTGGAATTCCCTGTCATTAAAATGCCCACTTATTTTAAAAATAATATAAAAAATATTTGAAAATATCTTCACCAACTGCTACCCTTACCCAACAGTACCTCTCAGTTGCTTTTACCTTGCCACCTCATAGACCCAGCTGAAATTTATTCCCGTTCAATGAATGAATGAATGAAGTACCAATGTATTTATTTCATGTAGTTTTATGAAATCTTATGTGATTCCAATGACACAAAAGACACTGGTAAATTAAAAGATAGATTTTTAAAGGATGATAAATATGAAGGAAACTCTTTAGCTTTCCCATGCAAATTCACTTCTTTTCTTTTATAAAATATAATTTATGATTTTGTGATTTTCATAAAATTATTAAAATGATACATGCTGTTTTGTGTACCTAAATTTGTTGTGGATTATCAATTTCCACTTTTTTAATAGGAAAGCACCTAATTCATCCCATTACCCATATATAAATCTTTTAGGCTGACTTAATGAATGTTTCACTCTATATTTTGAAGAAAATCAAACATGTAATTTAAGTTATGGATGAGTATTTTTAGAACTTAACATTTTAAAAGAGGGGCCCTTTTTCTTAATCTATCAAAGATTTAATGAGTTGATCCATTTTATTTTTCTTCCAACTGAATAAGCTCTTTTGAAAGAGGAATCTGGAGTCACCCGCAATTGTAACATCTTTAAAGCTAGTGTTAAAGGGGGGGTAGAACAGTTTAACAACCCGTCTGCCTATAGTTTCATGCCTTTTTAGACACTGGGAAGTAATGTAGAGGGTTTTTTTTTTTCATGAACAGGGTTGAAAAGATGCAAAAAATATTAGATTTTTTGGCCTGTTTCTATCCTTTAGGGTTACTAGCTTAAAAGTGCCAAATAAAAAACTAGCAAATTATAGGGAATTGCTGAATAGTTTTCATTCCCTGAAGAAGACCTCATTTTCTTTAGAAAACTTCTGTAACCACTGGTCTTCATCCAATTTTAGCTTCCTAATCTTTGGTTAAAGTACCACTAGTTTGTGTCATAAATGGCCAAAAAATCCCTTTTGTGGATAGGGAGTTAAGAAGCATCTATAAATTCTTATCCTTTTTTTCCCCCCAGCAGGTCTTGTGCAGGAGAAAGTTCATAACAGTGATAATACATTTTGACCCCAGTAAAAGCTTCAAAGATCTGAATCTTTTATATTTCAAACAAATAAGAGAAATGGAAAGGGAAGCAAAATGAGTCAGGTTACAACTTATTTATGTAAGCAGTGAATGAACTATTTTCCCTCTCTAGGTTTTGTGAAATGTTTATAATACCAACTTGGATTGGACTTCTTACCCTCATTTTCGTCAGTTATGAAATCCATATGTATCATTGCTCAACAGAAAAGTGAAATGACATTGGAATAAAGTATGGTCGTCCTTTTACACAGATCAAATTTTAAAATTTAGTCTTTAATGCTTAATTCTCCACTTTGATTAGTTCACCCATAATTTTCTTGTTATTCATAATTTCTAATCATTAAATATACTCAGACTTATAGAAAATGTCTTCCCCCCCCCATTTGGTATCTATTTTAGCATGCTTGATTTCTTTATCATTTTCTATTTTTATTCTTATTATCTTATTACTAGTTGCCTGAAAAGAAATTTAAAAAACTAAATTCTGGCCTACGTCTCCAGCTTGGAATTTAGTTTTACCTCAGTCTTATAGAAGTGTTTGTTCTAGTCACAATTTGTACCTTATTTGTGCTGGGCACTGTATTGGAGGAACATCTTGTTTTCTTTCTCTCATGCACATTCTTGGGAAGAAAGTACCTTTTCTGTTACAGACAACTACGGTCTTCTCACCTAGCCAAGAAATAAATGGGGCAGTGACGAGATCTTTACATAGAGAGATCATTACAATTTGTCCTCCAGCATGGTCCATGCTGCCACTGGCCAGCCCTGCCTACTTCCTCCTACTCCTCAGCAACACATTTTTCTACCTTATTCACCTTCACCAGAGCACGCCCTCCTACTGTGGCATGTCTGCAACACTAATTTTTTAAATTGCAAAGGAGATCAAATCATATTAAATTTGCATTCTGTTTTTCTTGTGCCACCTGGATGCCCTTTTCTTAAAGACAAGTAATATTACCATTTGCCAAATGTTATGTTTTTGAAAGTTCCAAACCTTTCTGCACTGGCAAAACTTGTCCTGCAATTTGACCGTAAAGTGTCAATAGAAAGTCTTAGCAGAGAGCGGGCATTTCTTAAGGGGATAGGTGTTCCTTAAGCTTAATGTTCAGAATTAAAATACAAAATTCTCTAAAGGAAGAGGAGTAATTAGGGTTACATTTCATTTGTGGAAAAGAGAATAAATCATCATGGCCTAATTTGAAGATCAAACATAGGAAAGGGATCCATGAGTATTGAGAATGAATTTCACAGTCACCGAAAATGCTTCTATTGGCAGTAGGATATTAAATTCGAATGTTTTCAGTGTTTTAGGTTCCATATTGGGTAAGTGGTGCTAATTTTTGGTCAGTTGTCTTTGTTCTTCTCTGGGCACCTGGAAGATACAATGTCTGTGTGACTCCTGATGCCTTTATGAGTACTTCATTTTTCTCTAGTAGGTGCTACAAAGATGTTTCTCTTAAATTGTCTTTTTGGTTCCCTTTCCTTTCTCTTGACAACTTAGTACTTATGTTGAAATAAAAATATAAAGGTAGGATAAATGATACTTTTCACATGAATAATCAGAAGAAATTCTAAATTTTTAAAAAATTTAGTAGGCAATTATAAAATACATGCAAAGTCCAAAGAGTCTTATAATTTAGGTACAATTTCCCTATCAGGGATGCTTTAAATTTATTATTCATTTTATAGCAATAATATATCCAGTTCCTTCAATTCCATTTCTCTCTCTCTTCCCAATAGGTGCCAGGATGAGTGCCCAGTTGGGACATTTGGAATGCAATGTGCTCAGATTTGCCAGTGCATGAATGGTGGGAAGTGTTACCACATCAGTGGGGCCTGTCTCTGTGAACCTGGCTACACTGGAGAGTACTGTGAGGCAAGACTGTGTAACGACGGGGTCTATGGCATCAAATGTGACAGAAGATGTCCTTGTCATTTCAAGACTACGCATAGGTAAGTTAGGCCTTTGGCATGTTTCTTCTCTTAGAAAGTTTTCATCTCTGCTGTTCTTTATTCTGTAAGGGATGTCTTAGGGATTGCTCTTCTTCTGAGAGATTTCTCATAGTGGACTATGGAAAACGGGATTCTACGTAGTAAGCACCAAGAATGAGCCGGATCAGGGAGGGACAAGAGAGTTCTCCACATGAGACATGGAATACCATGTGATGTGTGAAATCTTTCTCTTCATGTGCAACAGGATATTATGATAGGGATTCATGTGAAGCAATGACTAGGATAAAGGGGATAGGAGTGCACCAAGGCAATTCCCTCTCTTCTCTTTTCATCCTAGGCTTTTGACTCATTAACAATAGTCTAGGGAAATGTTTGGTAAGTGAGGAGCCCAGAAGTGCACCACTAAGATGTTCCAGAAGGGCACACCTGTCTTCATCAAATAACTCAATACTTATTTAGGGGAGAAAGTCTGTGGTTGTTTTCAAGTTCCTACTCGCTCTCTGCTTATCCCTTTGGGCTGGCTAAGGAATATGATGGCAAAGATGTTCTACTGGGTCAGTAACTTTCCAGGGGAGAAATCACTGCTTGGCTGCTCATTCACCCCCACTTGCCTCTGTACTGATTGAGTCTTCTGCATTATCCAGACTTCATTTGCTCCTAACATCTGTCAACCAAATAACAACATGCCTCAAAGTTATCACACTAATTTGTTTCATCTGTCTGTGAGACAGACACTAGCAAGATGGGACAGACTGGAAGCAGAGACAGGAAATGAAGACCAGCACACTTCATCAGAAATCATTTCAGCCACTGCAAAATGCTTCCGACTGCAAGAATATGAGAAGGATTTAGACCCTCTCTGTTGCCTTCATGGGGAGGAGAAAAAGGAATTTCAGATGGATTACTTGGTCACCAGATGTGAGGGAGGGAGATCTAAGGGGTGAAGATCTCAACAATCATAGCTTACTCTCTTAGAGTTTGTCAGCATGATCACAGGCCTGTTGGCCAAAGAGGTGGTTGCAATGAGGCTCTAAATAGAAGCTGTCACAGTCTTTGTAGAGTGGAGAACAGAGAAGAGAGGCTTGATGAGATGGTACCCATCTCAAAAATAGCTGACCCCCAACTCCCCCTGTCTTGAACTATCCTTTGCTAATAATCCCAGAAGCCCCTCTGCCATCCATGATCTCAGTGACCAATAGAATCCTCAGAAAGCAATTAAGTTCTTCCCTTGGGCCCAGAAATGCTATTATCACCTGCAAAAGTCAGCCAGAACCAAGGACAGACAGACATAGATATATGTATATGTATGTGTATGTGTATATGTATATGTATAAACACACACACACACATATACACACACACATATCAATCAGTCATTTATTAAGCAATTACTGTGTTCTGGGCACTGTGCTAAGTATTGGGATTACAAGAAGAGACAAAAGATAGTCTCTGTCCTAAAGGATTTTACAATCTAGTGGGGGAAACAAATTGCAAACAAATGTATGCAAAGCAGGCTATATATACATACAGGATAAATAGGAAGTAATTAACGAAAGGAAGGCACTAGAATTAATAAGGGCTGGGGAAAGCTTCTAGTAAGGGAAGGAAATGTAGTTGGGACTTAAAGGAAGTAGAAAGGCATGCTCGAAGGCCCAGGCTACATAAGTGTAAGATGACAACATGTCTAACCTCACCAAAGCAGTATCCTCTGTTTTTAGAAACTCATTGGTTTCATCATCTTTACTTTTTCCTGGTTTTGGTTATGGTTTGTTTGTTTTTCTTCTAGGGTCATGATTTCAGGGTAATTTTGGTTTTCCTTGATATACTTCAGTACATATTTTGTTAAAGTCAAAAATATATTACTTTTAAATTTCATTCAATACATGCTTCTGAAAAAAATGTGTAACAGATCTGTTTCTATCTATATTAGGAAGCCCTATGTATATATTTTTGTGGTGCCTTCTATAGGTCTAATAATAAATCACAAAGCCAGTATCCTTAGGATGGTGCCCTGTGTTAATATTTGATGAATACATATAAACTAAACATTTTCTGCAACATGCTTATGCCAGATATGTGCCAGATAGATTTGATTTAGGCAGAGCCAAGGTGTCAGAGTTGTAGGAACTAATATGCCAAGTCCCCCTCCACAAAGTTCCTCTAAACAGATCTAAAAAACCAGACCAAATCTTAATGGGAAATCCAGAAAAAGTCACATTGAATCATCATTTCTCCTATCTAGCTCAACATAGGGAGAGAGACAAAGAGGACTGTGAACACTAGGGATGGGAACAATCTAGCAGTGTACCACATGCTAGCACTCAGTGCCAAGGAAAAGGCTATGTACCAGGGAAAGAGAAGCTCCCAGACCTATACCAGGGCTCCGCCAGACTCTTACCTGGTCACTGTTATAGTGCCAAGTATCAACTGGCAGCTCTGTTTCCCACTATCCAATTCCATATCATAGACCCAGCTAGTAGCAACAGCAGTGGTATGATTCAGACCCCAGGCACAGATCAGGGTCTCATTTCCGGCATCTGGCCCAGTCTGGAGAGGAATAACCAGGGCAGAAATTTGATTCCAAAGGAAAGCCTACAGTTCTGCTACTCTGAACCAAAAGAGTTTTCTAGCTGACTTACAGGAACTGAATCTAGAGGCAATCTGTTTTTGCCCAGCCCCAGCCCCATGTCAGGAACTTTCTTAACTCATACCAGGTGGAACAGTAGTCAGATTTTTTTTTTTTTTCCCTAGCTCAGACCACTTTGAGAACATTCAAGGCTTTCAGGTCCCCACTCTGTCCCTGAGATGCTGGAAGAATACAACACTCAATAACCCAAGAAAGCATCAACAAACAAGTCCAGACCTTCCCTCCTGAAGTGCCACAGAGCCCAGCCATAACACCAAGTCCAGAGTCAGGGAGTAAGCTGATGGAGTGAACAAACAAAAAAATTCTGCCATAAAGAGATATTATGCAGGAAAACTCAATACACACACACACACACACACACACACACACACACACATACAACATTCCACTCACCTTATTTTAAAGTTTATAACAGGAAACTTAATACTTTAAGGAATCTCAAAATTAATAAATTAATAACATGAAACTTTAAATTTTATTGTGTAAGTGTACCAAAAACTAAGGATTATACTTCAATGTCTTATTATGACCTATCTGAGGAGGAGAGAAGAAGAAGGGGATAGAGAAAGATATGGAGAAGAAGAAAGAGTGGTAATAAGATACACACAAAAGGAGAGGCAATGAGAGAGGGACAAATAGAGGAAATAAAGAGATATTTTAGAAAAGTATGTAGCAAGAAAGAGGGAAAGAAAGAGAAGTGGAGAATTGTTCAGTAGATCTTTTTTAGGTGAATGGTAGAGATAGCACCATACCATTCACATGGGCTATTAACTTCAGAGTATTGCTGCTTATTACCACATCCACTATGCTCTGAAAGTTAATTAGCTGATTAACCATTGTTCACAGCTCTTTCACTGCCATAACGTTCCCACCTGAGAGTCTGCATCCTGGATCAGAATGGATCAGCATATTGTAAATTTTCCCCTATACTGTTATGGCAAAATAATAATTAATAATAACAAAAATGAAATTCAGAGGATCTATGCAATTTGAATTCTGTCTCTTAAAACTATTGTAGTTTCTTACGAATCATTTCTTCTCTTTTGATCTTAGTCTACCCATCTATAAAATGAGAGGTTTGATATCAGTCATGTCTTTCCACTCTAAATCTATGTGCTGATACTATGATTCTAAAAGGAGAGAGTGTTCAGAGAGATGGTTAATTTTTAAGTGCCACTCAGAAGGGTTTTTAAAAAATGTCTTTTTAAAAAAATATCACCTCAGTGTCCCTCCCTTCCTCTCAAAGAGCAATCCTGTCTTATAAATAGTGATTTTTTTTAAAATACAGAAAAAAAGAGGAGAAACTCAGCATAACTAATTGATACAGTGAAAAAGTCTGATAACATGTGCACTATGCAATACTTCTGAAGCTCATGCAAAGGGGTGACTTGAGAGTGTCTTCTTATATGTCTTCTTTTGAGGTTTGATTGTTCTTTGTCATTTTCTAACATTCACTTTTGATTTTTGTGTGTGCGTGTGTGTGTGTGTGTGGGTGTGTGTGAATGTGTGGCTGTGTGTGAGTGTGTGGGTGTATAGTTATTCCCATTTACATTATTATGGTGATTCTGTATATTGTTTTCTTGGCTTTACTTACTTAAATTCTGCATCACTTCATGTCGATCCTTTCTAAGCTTCTCTGTAGTCAATCCATTCATCAATTCTTGTAGTAAGGTTCCATTACATTCCTGTACCATCATTCACGTAGCCATTCTTCCCCAATTAATAGGCATCTGCTTTTTTCTAATTCTTTACTATCACAAAAAGTGCTGCTATAAATATTTTGGTGTATATGGAGACTTTTTTCTTATCAGTGGCCTCTTTGTCTAATGGAATTTGAGTCCAAGGGTGTAGATTTTTAGTCACTTTATTTGCACAATTTCATTTTTAAACTTTTTTTTTATTTTTACTTTTTTTTTGAAGGGCAATAAGTGACTTGCCCAAAGTCACACAGCTAGTGTGTCAAGTGTCTGAGGCCGCATTTGAACTCAGGTCCTCCTGACTCCAGGGCCAGTGCTCTACTCACTGCGCCACCTAGCCACCCCTATTTGCATAATTTCAAATTACTTTTTATTTATCATTTAATTTTAAATTGCTTATTATACCCGTGGGGGAGACTTACCCTATACTCTGTGCATGCCCAGATACCAGAGCAAGCCATATATACCGATTCACAGCTCTACCAACAATGCTCCAGTGTGCATGTCTTCCCACAATCCCTCCAGCATAGACTGTGAAATCTTTTGTCCTCTTTGCCAATTTGCTGGGTTTGAGATGAGACCTCAGGGTTGTTTTGATTTACATTTCTCTTATTATTAGTGATTTGGAGCATTATTTCATATGGTGGTTAATACTTTACAAATTTTGTCTTGAGAATGGTTTGTATATATCCTTTGACTACTTATCTATTGCAGAATGGCTACTGATCATAAAATATATGTCTATACATAGATATGTCTCTCTATATAGACACATATATGCACACACATATATATCTGCTAATTATTTATATATCTTAGATACCAAACCCTTTTCAGAGAAGTTTGATAAAAAAGATTTTTTTCCCATTCAACCACTTTCTCTTCTTATCCTAGGTACATAAATTTTATCTGTGCAGAAGCTCTTCAGTTCCTTGAATCAAAGGATCTATTTTATCTTTTGTAATTGCTTCTTTATCTTCCTTGGTTAAAAATGTATCTCCTACTCATAGACCTAAGAAATATATTATTTGTTTCTCTGCTAATTTTTTATTGCATGATAGTTAATCTTTTTTTTTTTTTGCTTTTTGGAGGAGGGAAGGTAGGGCAGTTGGGGTTAAGTGACTTGCCCAAGGTCACACAGCTAGTAAGTGTTAAGTGTCTGAGGCCGGATTTGAACTCAGGTCTCCCTGACTCCATGGCCAGCCAATACTCTATTCACTGCACTGCCTAGCTGCCCCAGTGATAGTTAATCTTAAGGACATGGATCCGTTTAGAATGTATTGTGGAATGTGATGTCTTGGTATTTTTTCCCTTAAACAGAAAAGGTTTTAATTTAAGCGGGTTCTTTAAGCCTTCTTAATTCCTCCATTTGGGAAGAAGTACCTATTCAAATAAGTGATTTTGTGGTAAATCAGTATCTAAACTAGGAAAGAAAAAGGAATGAGCCCACATACAAAACGATATATCCAAGTGAGATGTATTAATGGACTTTTTAATAGCCCATTGAGCTTCAGGAGATATGGAGAGGGTGAATGTCTCCAGTGCTCAGGTCTGCTTCTTGAGATGTGCTTCTCTTAGTTGTCTGAGTGACAGATCAGTTCTCGGGAAAGCTGCTTGCTTTTCCTCATACATCTCTGACCTCCTATGTCTAGAATCTTCTTCCTGTTCACCTCCAACTCTCGGAATCTCAGACTCCTCTCATGGCGTGGCTATGATGTCACCTCCAACATGAGGCCCCTTAATAAAAGGATTTATTCTAGGAAGTTTGGATTCAGTCAGTGTCTAGCACTTGAGGACCGAGAGGGCCACATGTGGCTTCGAGGTCGCGGGTTCCCTCCCTCTGCCTTATACCCTACAACAGTGGTTCTCAACCTTCCTAATGCTGCGACCCTTTAATACCCATATGTGGGCGTATCTGCATGTGGGCGGACCCACCTGGAGATGGATAGAGGAGCAGTGTCTCAGTTCCTAAGACCACTGGAAATATGTGTTTTCCCATGGTCTTAGGTGACCCCTGTGAAAGGGTTATTCGACCCCTCAGAGGGGTTGTGACCCATAGGTTGAGAACCACTGCCCTACAACATACTCTTCAATCTAGTGATGCTGGCCTCATTGCTGCTCCAGGAACAATATCCTCCATCTCTCAGCTGTGGGCATTTTCTCTGTCACCCATGCCTGGAATGCTCCCCTTCTTCATCTCCACCTCCAAGCTTCTCTGGCTTTTTTTTAAGTCCCAACTTAAATCCTGCCTTCTATAGGAAGCCTTTTCCAATTCCTCTTGCTTCTGTCTATTAATTTTTTCCTATTTATCTTGCATAGATCTTGTTTGTACAGATTTGTCTACTTGTTATCTCCCCTATTAGATTGCGAGTTCCTTGAAGGTAGGATTGTCTTTTGCCTTTCTTTGTATCCCCAGTGCTTAGCATAGGGCCTGGCATGTGGTAGGCACTTAATAAATGCTTATTGACTGACTAATAGCATATTTAATCCAGAGTTATTTGTTCCTTTTACTCCTTTCTCTCAGCTGTCATCCAGTTTCTGGAGAATGTTCTTGCAAACCAGGCTGGTCTGGACTGTACTGCAATGAGACCTGCGCGCCTGGGTTCTATGGGGAATCCTGTCAACAACTGTGCAACTGTCAGAATGGTGCTGACTGTGACAGTGTGACGGGAAAATGCTTCTGTGCCCCTGGATTTAAGGTGAATTATTTTGACTTTGGCCTGAGTCAGGGAGATCTAATAAGGTAAAGTTTAAAGGAGGAAAGAATTGGAAGTCTGGAGACTATGGAAAACAGCATCTTCATGCAAATTGCCACAATAAATCAATTTTCCAGAAACTATTCACCTTCTGAAAGAGAAGCAGCCTAGCATAATGACTGACTAGAGAACTGGCCAGGAAGACCAGGGTTCGAGGCCTATCACTAACAAATATTGGCAGTGTGACCCTCAGCAAGTCACTTAAATTCCCAGGGCTCTATCTAGGCAACTCTAAGTTGCAGAAAAGTTTCTGACCTGCATTAATAGAGGGAGTTTCCTCACCTGAGAGTTCCCTATATCAATGACAGGTCTAGTCCCTAACTCTGTGAAAGAGAGAATGGGGGAGGAGAAACACTAATGTAACTATAAATATTTGTTATTGAATAGAAAACAGAAAGTCTGATTTTATAAAAAGAAAATATACTAAAGCAAATTTGAAGACTTATTATTTGTTACTTATTCTTCTTATCTTTAAACAGTTGACGAAGTATATTTTAGGAGAATCTGAGCTTTTTCCATATTAAATTCACTATTTTAAAGATAAGTAAACTATAGCATGAAGAGTTTACATTTTTCAAGCATGTGTATAGAGAATCAAAGAGGTGGAAAGGCTAGCAGTGGTTTAATCTTGCTCATTCTACAACTTAAAGGCAGTGCCACATTTGAGTTATTCCAGGTCTTTCCTCTTCTTAAAGACTATAAAAGAAGGTGATTTCACAGCTTCATTTAAAAATTTGTCCTTGTGTTTAACAACATTCAGATGTCAAGAGATTAATCTTTATATGTGTCCTAAGCCCTTGGAAAAGCAGAGTGGCATGATACAAAGGTCCTGGACTTGAAGCTAGGAGAGATCTGGGTTTGTGTTCTGGCTCTGACCCTTAATTATTGGCCTTGCCAAATAGCTTCACTTCTCCCGAGCCTGCCTTCTCTAGAGAATGGGGATGATAATACTTATTCTACTTATCTCATGGGGTTACTATAAGGAAAGTACTTAGTAAATTTTAAGTCATTATATAAATTGAAAATATTTATATAAATGTGAGGTCACCATTCATATATGAAAACCTGTCTCTCATCACTATTACTTAACAAATCACTTCTCAGTCTTCTTATATTCTCTAAACTCTTTTTCTTTTTGTTTTTGGAGGGAGGAAGGTAGGGCAATTGTGGTTAAGTGACTTGCCCAAGGTCATGGCTATTAAGTGTTAAGCGTCTGAGGCTGGATTTGAACTCAGGCCCTCCTGACTCCAGGATCAGTGCTCTATTCACTGCACCACCTAACCGCCCCTATTCTCTAAACTCAAAGAAAAAAAACGTAGACCCTCAAATATTCACCTACTAATCATATTATTTCATTGGCAAGGGAGGTGGAACACTGTCATTTAAGATAATATTAATATTTATTTGCTCTGTTAAATTAACAGTGATATTCTAAATCTACAATCACATTGTCTCCTTTTAGTCCTGATAAAAACTGTTACTGTTGATTGGGCAATATGATCCCCCTATAAATGATACAAAACTAATTTGATAAGAGTTACCTAGCAACATGGGCTACACAACACTGTATCCCAAACTGGGGTGGAGCCAATGCCAGCTTAGATCGTATTAAAGTCTGTATTTAACAAACTGTATGCTGGTGAGAGTCTAACAACACTTTTGAAGGTAAGGATTCCAGAATTCTGTATTCTAGAACTCACACTTAACACAATTAAGATGTGTTTTTGTTAGTCATATTGTTTTTTTTTATTTGTGCTTTTTTAGGATGCTACTTGTTCTACACCTTGTCCTCTAGGAACATATGGAGTAAACTGTTCTTCTCAGTGCAACTGTAAAAATGACGCCACTTGTTCTCCGGTAGATGGTTCTTGTACCTGCAAAGCAGGTAAGAAGGTCTGAGTGACCCCATATGTGAGTCTGCAATGAAGAAAATATAATATAAAGTTGTATGAGCAGCAAAGTAATCAAAGAAGCATGGCACTGAAGTGTTAATTCCAAATTTTCTATTAATTAACTGTGACTATAAGTCTCTTTAACTCTCTAGGCCACAGATTTCCTCTTCTATAAAATGAAGGCATTTGGAGTAGGTGAGCTCAGCAGTCTTTTCCAATTTGAAAATACTGTGATTTTATTAACTTTGGAAGAAATGCATCTCTGTCCATGCATTAAGTTAGCCCGCCTCAAACCTAAAACTTATGGTAGAATCACTGTAAGAAATGCTTTGTACAAAGCCTATTTTGTGGGAGGGTCAGAGAGTACTCACTTATCTATAGGTGTGATTAATTGTGCGTTAAGAATAAAAATTTGGGGGTGGTTACGTGGCATAGTGAATAGAGCACTGGCCCTGTAGTCAGGAGGACCTGAGTTCAAATATGGCCTCAGACACTTAACACTTAATAGCCATGTGACCTTGGGCAAGTCACCTGACCCCAATTGCCCTGCCTTCCCTCCTCCAAAAAAAAAATAAAAATTTTTCTTTTAAATACATTTTCACTTTTTGTTTTGTGCTGTTTTGCTTTTTAAAGAAAAAAAACTTATTTAATCCCTAATAAAACTCAATATAGTACAGTGGATCTGACTGAATGTTAAGGGGATTTCTGTACCCTCACTCAAGTAGCCCATTTATGTTTGTTTCATGCTGGCACTTCTCGTAGAGAGAAAACAAATGCCTCAAGAAGAGTCAGGCCAAGGTGTTGCTTCATTCTTTTAGTCAGCCTTTCTCTGGACCTCTAGCACTTAGCATGATGCCTAGTAGTAGGACAGTTAGGTGGTGCAATGGATGGAATGTTGGATTTGGAGTCAGAAAGGCCTGTGTTCAAATTTAGTTTTTGAAATTTACTAACTGTGTGACCTTGGGCAAATCTTAACCTCTGCCTGCCTCAGTTTCCTTATCTATAAAATGGGAACAATAATAACACCTGCTTCCCAGACTTGTTATAAGCACAAAATGGGATAGTTGTAAAGCATTTTGCAAACCTTGAAGCATTATATAATGCTAGGTAATTATTATGATTTTTCAGGTGCTTAATAAATGCTGCTAGCTTTAACTATGTACATACAAGATATATTCAGAATAGAAGGAAGGAATTGTAAAAGGAAGGCATTGGGGAAGGGAGGGCAGAAACCCAGAAAGGCCTTCTGTAGAGATTTGAGATGAGTCGTGAAGGAAGCAAAGAGGTAGAAGTGAGAGATGGAGCATTTTTAAGTATGGGGACATCCAGTTTAAAGGCGTAATGTCAGGAGTCAGGGTGGAGGTGGGGAAGAAGGAGGAGGAACAGTGGGCAGTACAGTGCCATTGTATTTTAGAGTACATGGAGGGGAGTAGTAACTAAACTAGAATAGAGACTACAGAGTAAGAAGAGGCCAGATTGTAAAAGATTTTAAATGCCAGACAGAAGTCTTTATATTTTTATATTTGATTGTAGAGGTAATAGGGAGCCACTGGAGTTTACTTGGTAGGGGAGAGGATGCAATGGTCAAACATTCACCTTAGGAAAAATGACTTTGTCAATTATGTGGAAGACGGACTGGAGTGGGGAGAAATTAGAAGCAGGAAGACCAATCAGAAAGCTATTACAAGTCCAGGTGTGAAGTGGTAAAAATCTGTATTAAGGTGATGATCATGTGAGTGGAGAGAAGGGGATAGATCCAAGAAATGTAAAGGTAGAAATGGCAATATTTGACAAGCGATTGGATATAGGGGGTGAATGGGAGAGGAGACAGGGGTACCACTGAGGTTGCAAGCCTGGGTTCCTTGACAGTAGTGGTGCCCTCAAAAGTAATTAGAAAAGTCTAGAAGAGGGGAAGGTTCAAGGATAAAGGTAATGAGTTCTGTTTGGTGTAAGCTGAGCTTGAGATTCCTGGGGACATCTATTTTGAGATATCCAAGAGGCAGTTGGTCTTACAGAAATGAAACCCAGAAGAAAAGTCAGAGCTGCATATATAGATCTGGAAATCATCAGCATAGATATCAACAACTCTTTGAGAACTGGTGAGATCACCAAGTGGGATTAGTTAGAGAAGGAAGAGAGAGGACCTAGGACAGAACCTTGGAGGGTATATGCAGTTAACATTACTTGAATGAAGATCCAACAAAAAAGACTGAAGCAGCATCAGAGAGGAAGGAGGAAAACCAGGAGAGAAAAGTGTCATGAAAACCCAGGAAGACATTGTGATCTGCAGTATCAATGGCTACAGAGAGGTCAAACAGAATGGTCATTGAGAAAAAAAATATCATTAGATTTGACAATTAAGAAATCATTGATAACTTTGGAGAAGATTGTTTATGATGAATGGTAGGATCAAAAAGTAGAGGATTCATTGGTGAGTAAGAAGAGTGAGAAATGGCAGTACCTAATGTAGATGGCTTTCTCAAGGGGCTTAATCAAAAAGGGAAGAACAGATTTCAGACATGAAGAAAATGAAAAAGGGGAGAATAGATTTCAGACACAGAGAGTGGGCATGGTTGAATCAAATGAGGATTTTTTGAAAAATGTGACATGTTTGTAAACTTCAGAGAGATGATATACATAGGGAGAGAATGAAGATTAAAGATATTGGCACCAACCTGCTGAAGATGTCAAGAAGGGATGGGATCAAGTGTACATTCAAAGGGCTTTGTCTTGTCAAGGAAAAGATTCACTTCTTCATCTGAGATAGAAGTGAGAGACAGAGAGAGAGAGAGAGAGGGAGGAAGGAAGGCAAAGAGAGAGAGAGAGAGAGAGAGAGAGAGGGAAGGAGGGAGGGAGGGAGAAAGAGTATGGGTGATGTGAGATCAGTGTGGCTATAAATAGTAAGAATAGATGCCTTTATTTCCTTGGTATATTGATGACACTCTGCTGTGGCAGGTTGGCATGGTGTGGATTGCTCCATCAACTGTCCCAGTGGTAAATGGGGCTTTGGCTGCAACTCAACCTGTGAATGCCTAAATAGAGGAGCTTGCAGTGCTCTGGATGGAACCTGTACCTGTGCTCCTGGATGGCGAGGGGAGAAATGTGAATTTGCTTGCCAGGTAAAACTCAAGACATCTCAGTGTGAAAGGGTGTGAACGTCTCTCTTTCAAAGCATGTCTGCAAGAGAATTTTGGGCTGTTTTGCTGGATAGCTTGGGCCAATTTAAACAAAGCCCAGAGAGATAATAGAATTATTGTATTCTTTAGATTCAGATCCTTGGAAAGTATTTGTAAAAATGGGAGATATGAGTAGGGTAGAAAAAAGGAAATTGGGAAATTTCCATGTAGTCTGCAATATTTGAAACATCTGGATGGTGGCCGGCAATGGGAAAACATCATCCTTATCATACTTTCCTTTTATCTCCCCTTGATCTCCATTCTCTATTTATATCTCTTTGGTTTTTTTCTTCTCCATTTATATATAAAAGTCATAAACATTTAATAAGCATCTGGTCTGTGCTTATCATGGTAATCCTTAGGTTACAAAAGAAGTGCTAGAGCACTTTCAGATATTTATATGGTACTTTAAAATGTATAAAAAATGTCAAATATTATCTATTTGTGGGGTAATAAATTTACTTCGTATTTCCTAGTTCAGATATCTCAGCGGTTCTCAATCTGTGGGTTGCAACCCCTTTGGGGGTCGAACGGGGTCACCTAAGACCATCAGCAAACACATATTTGCGATGTTCTTAGGAACCAAGACACCACTCCTCTATCCATCTCCAGGCGGGTCTGCCCACATGCAGATACACCCACATATGAGTATTAAAGGGTCGTGGCATTAGGAAGGTTGAGAACCACTGGGATACCTAGTATTTCCCTAGTTCAAAAATCATGCTATTTACTTACTTAGAACATAAAAGCCTGTGTATTTTGTAGGCAGATAAAAGGTCATAATATCTTGAACTAGAAAAGCCCTCAGAGGTCATTGTATAGTAGGAAGAGCACTGGTTCTCAAGTTGGAGGATCTGACTTCAAATCTCACCCCTAATGCTGACTACCTTTGGGCCTATGACTTAATCTCCCTAGGCTTCTATAAATGGAGTGGGTCAGAATAGATGGCCTCCGAAATCCTTTCCAGCTCTAAATATATGCTTCTGTGAATTAGTTCAATCCTTGTGTTTTATAGATCAGGAAACTAGCTACATGCATTCTCTAATAATATAACACCCCTTTTATTTCCTTGACTCCAAGGAGTGCTTTGACACTTTCACACCTGTGAATCAGTACTTATTGGATAACTGACTTACCTCCATTTAGACCTCTTCTCTGAGCCTTTTCCACCTGAGACACTGAATTCCATCTACAGTATTTTTGTCTTCAAAGAACATGCTGTGATCATGATACGAAAGTAGCTGGAATGCAGCATTATTGAAGCATGCCCACTAGCAGAGGAGACACATTCTCCTCACCATTTCATCCAAGCAGAACTCTGTTTTCAAAGGCACAGAAGAAACTGTTAATAGATTACATGAAGGCTCTATCCCTGGATGCCCTAGATATTCACTAGGAGCTAAGTAGGTTTCACCAAATCGCGTCTAAGCTTTGAGCAAATTTTCAGTATTTTGAATTTGAAGATTTTCTTTCCTTTGCAATCCAGTTAGAGTACAGGCAAAAGGAAATTCTTGAACATCATTTTCTCTTTTTTACATCAAATCTATTAGCAAATTAAACTATTTTTTTGCTAAAGTTCCATTATATTGTTCTGCTCTGGAATTTTAAAATGGTTTTGATAAGACTGTGTATTCATCTTCAACCTTTAGAGGCAAGTATCAACCAATAGGCTTTGAAATTGGATACCCCTCTTCCCCCCCAACCTCCCATTCCCAAAACGTAAACGCTCTATCACCCTCAGATGTTCTTTGTCTTCCTAGGAATATCATTTTACCATCAATACCAACATCATGCATGTTTTCTGTTGATTCTATACCTTTTCCCCTTGTTAGCTGCAATTATGATATATTTTCTTCAGTTGGGAAAGTGCTACTGGTGTCCTTTCTTTGCAGCTACTTTATAGACTGACTTTAGCATGAGAGAGAAAAGCTATAATATCCTTCGCCCACAGACTTAAATGTCATGCTCATGAAACATTTTGATTTCTATTGTCCTACAGGAAAATGATGTGTTTATAAAAATAAAATGGCAGGATAATTCAGTAAGGTTTTGCATTATAATTTAGAATATACTAAAATTCATCATGTTATTTTTTAAAAGACAGGAAAAATATGACTTTTAGATAAATTATTTTAAAATAAACATGTAAGCAAAAAAGTCTGTAGAAACAGATTAATCTTTTCAGCCTATTGTATACATAGAACTGTAAAGAAAAGGAAGACTTGTACTTTTCCCTCTACTTAATACATTAAGAGGAAGCAGAGCATAGTGGGTAAAGGCCAGGATCTGGAGTCAGAAAGGCTTGGTTCAAATTCTTCCTCAGACATTTATTAACCATGTCACCCTGGTCAAGTGACTTACTCTTCCTGAACCTCATTTTCCTTATCTGTGAAATGAAAGGGTTAAATCTGATGATCTTTAAAGTTACTTCTAAATTTTTTTAGACTTGGTCTTCCTATCTCACTAAGTCTGGAAGTGCAACAGCCATTCACAGGCCTGATACTACTGCTGAATGGAATGGTGGCTTCAACTTGTGCCAATTTTCTAAACTGGTCTGGTTTGCCCCTCTTTAGGCAGCCTGATGACTCTCCTCTTCCAGGGGCTCGCTATATTGACGCTAGACTTAGTGTGGACACCTTTATCCCTCCTATAGCTTAGAACTCCGTACACAAGTAATTCACCAGCCTCCAACTGGCAGAGATTACAGGCAGGCACCATCATGCTTGGCCCTTCTGGTTCTAAATCTATGATTTTAGTATCTGGGGGAGAGTCTAATATCTGTTTCTGTGGGAGAGATTAAATACTATGAGGTTTTCTGATTCAATCTTTCCACATTTATCTGTCTCACTCTTAAATCGGAAAATTTCTTGTTGCTTAGACTCTTCAACAGAATGAAGATGCTAAGGAGAAGAAAAAAATAAGGTTTTTTTCTTTCACTTATGGTTTAGTGTAACTGATAGATGAACTGAAATAGTGACTGAACTGAATCTGAATAATTAACCATTATTACTTAATAGTTTACTTAAAAATTATTTTGGAAAGCCTTATTTAAAGGTCCTCATCTTAACTTTTTAATTTAACCAATTCCAAATTATATTGTAAAACCTTTTAAGGGGATATTATTTATGCTAAGGTAGGAAATTCTTCTTTCAATTAAGTGACTAAAAAAATAAGAAAAACAGAGGAGGGTAGTTATTTTCCACAATAACCAAAATGACATGTGCCTTATTGTTGCTTCTTTCCTCCTCTGAACCCTATGTTCTGTAATTTTCCATATCTTTCATTGCTGTGTTTTAACAACTGTATTGACAGGATGGAACATATGGGCTGAACTGCATGGAGCGCTGTGACTGTAGTCATGCTGATGGCTGCCATCCCACCACTGGCTATTGTCACTGTCTCCCTGGATGGTCAGGTAAGAATCAGAGGCGTTAGAGAGAAAAACTAACTAATAAAAAAGCCCTCACTGTCCTTTGAAGCCCCCTTTCTCTCCTTCAACGAAATGATATACATCAATCTGTTAGTAACGGAAGAAAACTAAAACCACCAGTACTGGAAGAATACTGTTGAACATCTTCACAAGCTTATCTCTTACACTTATCTGACAATCCCAATAAATCATTTCACCTCTCTGGGCATCATTTGCCTTATCTATAATGTAAAGGCACCATATTAAATGACCTCTATGGTCTTTGCCAGATTTGATCTTATGATTTTCTTTGAGAAACATAGAAAATAATACAAATGTAAGTAAAGAGTAAGGCAAAAGCTCTATAAGTGAGTGACTTCTGTTCAATTTATTAAGTGGCTACTATGTGAAAAGTACTAGATTAGTACTTTTAGTACTATACAGATAGATACACAAGACCTGTTTACACAGTAATATAAGGAAAAATAATACGATAGAAGAGAGAGTATGATAAATGTGGGAGGAGAGGGCCAAACAAAATGCTGTCACAAACTTGAGAAGGAGTGGAAATTAAATGGAGCTGTAAAGATAAAAAAAAAACTATAAAGCTGAAAGGTCTCCACAGTTTGGAGGGTAATTTTTTTTTGTTTTTAACAAACATGATCTTAAAGCATGGGAGGTCCAGACTGCTTGCTCTTTTGAGCCAATTAGTCAACTATATTCAGGAGTTTCCTTTTTTGTTATGTTGCCTTATGGCCTACTATTTTAATTACAAAGTCCATCAAGGTTGTTTTGTCCGTGAGAACAGTATCATTTGCTGATGGGATGGAGGTATTTAACATTACGTCTGAGTGTCTCAAGTGTGTTAAAATATTCCTGTTCTGTTCAAAATTTTTATTTGTACTTAAATCCAAGCTAAATGAAACATATTCAAATAATTTTAAATTATCAAAAAAAAAAACCACCCAAAATTTCATACATTTAGAAGGATGTCTTGTAATGACTAGAATAGAATCATTAACAATTTTTAAATGTGTAATTCCAAAAATATAATAAAAACATCACAGAATCTTTAGTAAAATGTTGCAGTTTTAAACTAGGGATTGAATGAAAGATAGGTTAGCTATTCTCAAACCTTTAAAAAAAATCATAGGGGTGGCTAGGTGGTGCAGTGAATAGAGCACTGGCCCTGGAGTCAGGAGGACCTGAGTTCAAATCCGGCCTCAGACACTTGACACACTTACTAGCTGTGTGACTTTGGGCAAGTCATTTAACCCCAATTGCCCTCCAAAAATCAGGGAAAAAAAATCAGTAGAGGGAAACCAGTAGTGCTAAACATTTTTCAGCTTTAAATTCAGTTACTGTTATATTTAGGAAACCATGGGATTACCTAGAAAGTTCTGTTTTAACTTGCTGCTGCTTATATTTTATTTTTCTTGCTTTTTGGAGTGGAGGGGGGGAGGCTGGGCAATTGGGGTTGAGTTGCCCAAGATCACACAGCTAGTAAGTGTTAAGTGTCTGAGGGCAGATCTGAATTCAGGTCCTCCTGACTCCAGGGCCGGTGCTCTATTCACTGCGCCACCTAGCCACCCCCACTGCTTATACTTCTAATACATAAATGAGAGTTTAAACTTAGGACTTGAAAAAAAAATATTCTCCCATCATATCTTGAAACAGAATGATAGTGGGTGACAAGTCAATGAGTTATGCTACTCTTTTTAGAAGAGAGAACTTAGTTTGCATGAGTGAATGAATGAATAAAAAATATTAATAATACTTAATTATTTATTTATTTTTGTTTATTTATTAATTTAATTAATAAATCTTAAGCTCGTCAGTCAAGTACTGAGGATACAAAAAAGATACAAATGACAGCCTGCCTTCAAGAAGGTCACAGTCTAATCCATGAGACAACAAACAAATATGTACAAACAAGGTATATGGAGAAAAAATAGGAAATAATTTAAAGAGGGAAGGCACTAAAATTAGGAGAGATTGGGAAAGTCTTTTTGTAGAAGATGGCATTTTAATTAAGCTAAGATATGTCAGTATACATACATGCCAAGCACTATGCCACATTTGCTGAAAATACAAACAAGCAAAAGTGAGAAATCAGACTGAAATGTACAGTAAGGGAGAATGAGCAGGCAAGTTACATCTTCAGCTTCTTAGCTGGGTTTTTATAGCTTTTTAGACTCATTTAGAGGACATAGCCAGTTAGTGGCATTCCGTGGCAGAAAAGGAAATAGAGGAGCGTGCAAGCCTTGGAGACATAAGAATTGTTAGAAGTCAGATTTGTTCCTCTGGGAAATGCATTTCTCTGAGGTTCATCTTATCATAATTTCCTATGTTGGAAGGAAATCTTTAAGATGGTGGAGGCCCTTTTAAAATAGAATCGTTCTTGTACATTCCATTTTAGGGAAGTTAAGTACAAACCTTATAACTCTGTTTCCTTGATCTCAGAGGTTACTTTATCTGAGAGAGTGTTTTTCCCAGACCCATAGAACTCAGATGCAACCACCTTTTCCACAGGTCCAAAGATTATGCTTTTTTTTTTTTTCTGGTGAATTCAGTAAAGGCCTTTCTAATAGGCAAGTGAGGTAATTTTTTGAACTCTTTCACACCAAATATGCCTTTGTTGTATTAATGTCTTAAGTTGTATTAAGAGGACATCAGGATATTCTTGTATTCACTGGTAGTTATGTGGCAATCTGCTTTGGTTGAGAACCAGACTGTAAAAGCCACATCCTAAGTCTGCATGAGAGAGGACGCAAATGTTGGCCTGCGGCCTGGAAGAAAATGCT
This sequence comes from Pseudochirops corinnae, assembly GCA_028646515.1. Classification (NCBI taxonomy): domain Eukaryota; kingdom Metazoa; phylum Chordata; class Mammalia; order Diprotodontia; family Pseudocheiridae; genus Pseudochirops; species Pseudochirops corinnae. Next base: position 161,972,897 of record CM053590.1, on the reverse strand, counting down.
GCATTCCACTGTCTGGGTCATGAGAGACAGGAATTGGCAACACAAATCATCCTGTCTGGCCTTAGACTTGTAAGGATTCGGTAGGAAATAACATTGATCCTTCCATACAACATAATGGTGTAATTAGGCTATCCATCATTATGTAGCTGTGTGTGTATTTAGCAAGGGATATCATGTACTGATGGAGTCAATTTACCACATGAAAATCTATTGTTTTTTTAGCTTTCAAGTAATTGCTACTTATAGGCAGCCTTGACTGACTCATCTTGGTATTTTTCTAAGCCTTCTGAGCTGGGATATTAATCTCTAGTTATTTTAGCCCACAGTATGATGTTTCTTTACGGGTGTATTTCTTCCTAAAATGTACCCCCTACTAAATGTAAGAGCACCTATTGTGAGCTTACATAGAGATGGGTGAAGAAGGTGGCTGAGGTTTCAAAAGTATATTATACTTAGACTAAAAACTTTAGTCAAGGACAGGAGTAAACACTGCTAGTTAAAAACTCTATTCTTTAGCCCAAGTCGAAATGTTTAATCATCTATAAACCTCCCATGAGTATGTGCCTTGTAAGGGATATCTATTATGCAAAGTGTTGTTTTTAATTTGAACACCAATTTTTGAGCCAAGTCATTAACATCAATGAGAGAGTTAAGTTACTTTATTTCTCCTCCCATTCCTTGTTCAGAAGGTTATGTGACACATTAAATGTCATTTGGCAAGGAGGTGGTATTCATGGAAGCAATGTGATTTTTGAGAACAACTCTCTTTACAAATCGGTGAAAATCTTACAAGTACTTGAACTCTCTGTGACGTCATGAAAATGAAATATGTGTTCCAAATAGGGCTTTACTGTGAGAGAGGCTATTTTGATGGGGGAGATGACTGTGCCACAGTCTTAGAATTCAATATCAGTATTTTGGAGTCTGTTCTCTTTCCTTCCAGTATTCCAGATTTTTAATTTGAGATCATAATTCTCTGACCTGGTACACTTAAAAAATTTCAACTTTCTTACTTCATTGGGACATCTGCTTCTTTTTTTCCTCAAGCTTCATGTGGTTTTCCCAATCATATTTTAACTCTTCTGATAAAGAACCTGAGATACGGCTTTCATTTCTTCTGTATCTAGTAGACTCTTCTTGTTGGGAGAGTGGACACCACTTCTCTACCTCCACAGTTGTGTCTCTGTTTTCCTTGTTCCCCAGAAGAAAATATAAGTAAGGAAGAGAAATTCCTGATTTGTGAATTTGTGTTTCTAAACTAAATTTAGGATTTCTACTAAAATCTTCAGTGAGCAGAATTTTTCTTCACAGATTCTGACCAAAAAGAGACAAATTACAGCAAAACAAACTAAAATGAAAACTGAATGGATATGTTGGTATACATTCAACATAAAACAACCCAACCCTTTTCTGGCTACAGTAATGTTAATGGATTTAAAATCTTCCCCACCCATTAACAGGCCTCAGGTGGACCCCATTAAGGGAAGCTTGCTTAGGGGAGGCTTTTACACCTTTTGCTAATTTATAGTTAGGCACTGAGTCACAGAGGGTGGTGATGCCTTCTGGCTGTGAGGAGTGTATATATACTCTGAGTTGGTATTTTGCTTTGGGGTCTCACTTATGAGAAGGATCTTGTGATTCCCTGGTCGAGATTTTGAGTAGCCTATGTCTGAGGCCATATATGAACTCAAGAAAAGGAGTTTTCCTGACTCAAGGGCTGGCACTCTATCCACAGCTCCACCTAGCAGCCCTATCAATGCCTTACTTTCTACTTAATTGTCTCTGAAATAACTCCTACCCTTTATTCCAATTACTTGAAGGTATCCATTGTGACAGTGTGTGTGCTGAAGGGCACTGGGGCCCAAACTGCTCCTTGCCGTGTCACTGCAAAAATGGGGCATCCTGCTCACCTGATGATGGAATCTGTGAGTGTGCCCCAGGTTTCAGAGGCACCACTTGTCAGAGAAGTAAGTAATGCATCAGGATTTTATTTCCTCCTTTTCTCTGGGGTCTGTGTAGAGAATAATTCTCTCTGTTAAACTTTTTGCATGGAAGCTGGGGAAGATACATAATTTGACTTTGGAGATTAGAGAATAGAATTAGAGGTTAGAATAAACAGTGTAAGTTGGTTCTCTGTAGGCCTGGCTGAATTCACCTCAACTGCAGTTTCTCTACAATGCTTTTGTTGTCTTTCTATCCTTAATTGCTGATTTAAGTAATCAGATTTCAAACCTTTACACAGGGTAATTGCAAAGCCATTCAGATACTTTAATCGATCTTTACCTCAGTCTTGCAGAGAGTGATCAAAAATCATTTGACCTGCAAACATTCTATTCAGTCCATAAAATTCGAATTGACCCTGCCAGTACCTTACTGCCTTAGCAGTCATTCTTACCTCTTATCGCCATTCCTCATTAATTTAGTGTTATCAGTAGCAGTAGCATAGAGGTAGATTGCTATTGACAAATGCAATTAGGATCGATGGAAACAATCGTCTATTTAAAAGTTTTGTGTTGTGAAAATAATTTGCAAACTTAAAATAAACTTTAGCTAAATGTGAACCAAACCACTAAAAATCATCACTTTCTGTTAACCTGAAACCTTCTGAGCAAGAAAAATCTCTCATATATATTCTTCATTTCTTTTTCTGCTGTTATAGTTCTTGAAGAACATGTAAATTGCAAGATAACTCAGTTGCATTTGAAATGACATTGTTGTTCATTGCTTTATTATTATTATTAAAAGCCATTACAGATCTTTGGTTCTGCTCTCTGTAGAATTCCATCAACAATTTCTGGCAACATGGTCCTTTTCCCCTTCTTTGCCATTAACCTAAAATTTGATATAGGAAATAAGAAGAAAAAAGTAAAATGGAAAACTACTATGATTTTTCTCTGATTTCAGTTTGCTTACCTGGATTTTATGGACACCGTTGCAGCCAGAAATGTCCTCAGTGTGTGCACAGCAGTGGACCCTGCCACCACATCACTGGACTGTGTGACTGCTTACCCGGCTTCACAGGAGCTCTTTGTAATGAAGGTAAAGGCAATCTATCAGAGGTAAATACAGGGACCAGAAATTCTCAAAGGAAGTACTTACACCTAACCATGTCATTTGACAATTATTTAGGTACAATTAAAAAAAAATTTTTTTTCTAGTTTAGGAGAACCTGGCTTATTGCTTGTTTTAAAATATATGTGTATGTGTGTGTGGGTGGGTGTATGTGTTATGTATGTATGTATTCTTTGAACTGTACTATTTTAATTTGAGTAATAATCTCAAATGAAAAAAATATAAAGAAAAGCAAATTTTCTGGTATTGGTGGTCTCTCACTGTGTTTTTAATTTATTATTGAGTCCCCTTGTCTACTTTCATTTATTTCAAAAATGAAAGTTAGGAAAACATAACATACTTCAATTACTTAATAATAACTTTTGACTTCTCTGCAGTTTGTCCTAGTGGTAGATTTGGAAAAAATTGTGGGGGAATCTGCACGTGTACCAACAATGGGACCTGTAATCCCATTGACAGATCTTGCCAGTGCTACCCCGGCTGGATTGGCAGTGATTGCTCTCAGCGTAAGTTTAATATATTTTCTTATTAGTAGGCAATATCTTCTTAGAACAATTTATTATTATCAATATTTGATATTTCCTAGTCTGCGCTATAGTCTACATGTTGCAAGAACTAGTATGGGAAATGATTTTTTTTTAGCTAGTTAATTCCTAAAACTTTAATTATTTGATTAAGCCATTATCTGTGCTGTAGTAGGTATGTTCCTGAAAAGTTGCATACAGATAATATTTTTGTAAATTGAATCACTTCTCTGGATTTATTATTTTGTAAGCAGTTTAGCCTTATTTTCTAATTCATCTTTTGCTTTAGAACTATTTTTGGTTCTTCTTGCCATGTCTCCCCTTCTTTTCTTTTTTTAAAATATATTTTATTTTTAATTCATGGAATAAAACAAGCATTTCCACAACATAGCACAATAAAAAAGATGATTGCACAGGAATTTTTACCAATATATTTTATATTTAATATTTTTAGTTAATTTTCTTTAAATTCTTTTAAATTTTCTTTAAACAAGTACTTAAATACAGCAGGAAGTTTTAGTATTTAAAGAAACCCTGGGGTGTATCACCCTCTAATTAACATAGGTTTTAAGTTTAAATGTTCATGTAAGAATAGCAGCTCATTTTTCTATAGTGCATTAAAGCCTGCAAATATTTTCCCACAACACCTCTATGGGATAGGTAAGAAAAGTATTTTTGTCCATTTTATAGGTGAAAAAACTAAAGTTCTAGAATCTAGATGGTTGCTTAAGGTCACCAATGAAAAGTATCTATGGTGATGTTGGGGTTCAGAGTGGGGAGAGCTGGTTCAGATTTTTTTTTTTGAAGCTGGTTCAGATTTTTGAAAGAATTCAATCAGACATCTTTAGCCAAAGAGAGCTTTATTAAAGCAAAAGCATGCAGGCTTGAGACTTGGCAAGGAGCTAAACAAAGGCAATGACTAGGACAAGGACCAGACTATATAATACCGCTATATAAATAGCCAGAAAGCTATACAGCCTATATGGTTTTAGGGTTTCTAAAGGGGGTTGGAAATTTAGGGACAAGATAAGTCTTGCAAGATAAGGATACAGGATGAGTATAATGAATGACACAAGATAAGGGAAACACGGGAATTTTATGACATAGACACAAGATAAGGGAAACACGGGAATTTTATGACATAGGATGGGAGGAGACGAGGAATTTTAGGATAAGGTGAAGTTTTGTGGCGTTTCAAGATAAGGGGAGACTTTAGGACGGGAAGGTATGACCAACTCAACCTTTAGGGCACCTCTGTATTTTAGGGTGCCTCTAGAAGATAAACCAGTGAAAGGGCAACTCAACCTTAGGGGTACCTTTGTATCCACATCAGTGAGACTCAAACATGTCTCTTACCTCCAAGTCCAACTGTCTTTTCACTGTGCAAGTGGAACAAAGTTATATTTATTTGTGGGAAATTGGGATATGTTAATGTTTTTATTTATTTTAAGGTAACATTCTCCCTATCTGGGGACTGTTTTAGAAAACTGACACATTTCTTTGATTTCAGCCTGCCCACCTGCCCACTGGGGCCCAAACTGCATCCATACGTGTAACTGTCACAATGGAGCCTACTGCAGTGCCTATGATGGAGAATGCAAATGTACAGCAGGCTGGACAGGTCTCTACTGCACCCAGAGTAAGCAAGTCATATTGTCTTTTGTTGGTCATGGTGCTAAACAGAAACCGAGGAAACAATGTTCATTCTTTGTATGCCCTATATATAGTTACTAATTCTACAATATGGAGACTTCCCAAATTATGAGCAAGTTGTGCTCCATGAATTTGTTTGCAAGTTGGTTATTTGGAAATCAAAATTCACTTTCCCAAAGGAACAATGTTATTGATTATGGTTAAGATCCTAAGCTCTCCCCATACATATGCATGAAAAAATAACTACAATAGAAGAAAGTTATAAACATTCACCATTTTAGTTTTTTTTTTTTCTTTTTTGGATTTCATTTCTTTAGGGAAGTTCCTTTACAAAGGAAGATCAGCTTATAGTCTTAGAGAATTTCCTAGGGCATTAAGAGATTAAATCATCTGTCCAGGATCTCAAAATCAATGTGTCAGTGTCAAGACTTAAATTCAGGTCTTTGGGACTTCATATGCCAAATTTCCTCTTGCTATAATAATATCAAGGATTAAAGTTAATTTGTAATTAAACTTAATTAATAGGTTGAGTTGGAAGCTCCAAGATGTAATAGCCATGTTTTGAGTATATGAGGATGTTTGTAAATTGGATGTTCATATTCCTAGACTTCTTTGACTTTCTTAATTCCAGTTTCATTCATGCTTTCTCAAAAGATATCCTTCTATAAAGAGGCAGGTATTTGGTAGGCTAGAGGGGATCTTCCAGAGTTCTAGAAAGTGTTCCTTATATAAATTCATTTTAGATTTTTTTTTTTTTTTTGTAATTAACAAAACTTTAGACCAAAAAACATGGTATATTCTTGGGCATGCTATAAAATGAGTGTGTAATGATACTAGATCTGTGTGACTTAGACAACAAGTTACTTGACTTTGGGCAGGTAATTTTAACTTCCCTGAGCCTCAGTTTCCTCATGTGAAAAAATGAGGATCATCCAACTTGTCCAAACTATCTCACAGGGTTGTGAGGAAAGCACTTTCCAAATTTTAAAATAGTGTATAAAAATGAATTGCAATTGCTGTGGGGACTGTGGGTGCTGCAGATTGTATGGGTGTGTGGGTGTAATTTTTACAGTGTCTTACCACAAGATAAATCTCTAGACATGAAAATAAATCTAGTTTAGGGAAACCAAACCATCTCACACAAGATGGATGTAAACTTTACTTATAGAAGAGATTTCTAAAATTCTGAATCTGACTCTTGAAACTCAATTTACTAATCTGTATAAGCCAAAGGGGTTTCTACATAACTTGAGCAAGAGTTCTCTCTCACATAAAGACTATTGACAAGCACCTGCTGAATTGACCACATCTAGCCTTTTTTACAAAATACCTTTTAATATTTGTCTTCATAAACTGAGTATTCTATCAATATGATAGTCTTTTCTCATAGTGGATGATACTTGATAATTTCAACATTGGGAGAAAGGGATTGGACAGTAATCATTGCTTAAAATAAAGTATTTTGAGGGATTTTAATGGCAAAGTGATGAAGTGGCAATCCCACCCCCAACCTCCACTCCCACATACTTCCATGAGTTTGAGTTAGTATTGCTTTAAAAGATTATAGGAGCAATATTAATAGTTAAGCTATTATAACAATAGTGACACTTCTTGCTAGTGAATAGTAATGTGCTGGTAAGAACTATGTCTTCATACTCAACATCCGTGAGAGGTTATGTGCATTATTGTTCTTTTTCTCACCCTTTCATCACTTTGTATTCACTGAATTAGAATCATTCATTCTGGGCTGTATTTCTTCTTAACTCCTATTTCTTCCTCTAATCCCCTCATACGTATTTGTACCAAAGGGTGTCCTCTGGGGTTTTATGGAAAAGATTGTGCGTTAATATGCCAGTGTCAAAATGGAGCTGATTGCGACCATATCTCAGGACAATGTACTTGCCGCACTGGATTCATGGGGAAACACTGTGAACAGAGTGAGTATAAAAATATTTAACACCACTACATCATATTTTTAATGAGACTTATTTTAACTTCCCACTTGCACTTAAAAGACTTAAAGGCAGAGATCTGGGTTGTTTTTTTTTAAGGTGATTGAATTGGCATCTTTTTTGCCAGTATCGTTTGCATCACTTTCCTTCCTGAGCTGCCCCTCAGATTCTTGTTGGCTTAAGCTTGTCATGATCCATTCTCCTGATCACTCCCTCTCATTTTGTGGCTAGAGGAAATAATGAACAAAACTGAATTCCAGTTTTTCATTCTGTTCTTGAAGCCTTGGTGTCTACTGTCTCATTTTATGTGCTAGGCACATATGCAGAAAAGATAAGGACCAGAGAACATTAAAACCTGAGATGATAGCAACTTTGGTCTTTAGCTTAATTTTCTGGATTCCTTTGTTGGTGACTTTAGTTGCTTGATTAGGATAAGTTAGGACAGAGTGGTGAGAAAAAAAACAACCCAAAGCCTCATCATTGTCTTATAATGAATGATATACCCTTATGCATGCCACCTTTCCTTACCTAAACTCTCCTCTGTCCCCCTCTCAAAGAAAACATGCTATCCTGCTCTGTTGGCCTGCCATCATCCCCCAGTCTTAATCTCCTAGCCCTAAGATATGTCTGTAGTCTTTTCAGTCATCAGGAATAAGGCTGATACCATGAAAAGGGGGTTCTGAGAAAAAAGTCTGAAGGACATTTGATACACAAGGTGACAACACTGAATTGACTCAGAACAGATGATTTGGCCTTCCTGCACGCTATTTTGGTTCAGCTGCTGAATTACATGCATGAATGCAAGCACAGTCTCTTCAGATCTTGAACTTCCAGTACAATGGGAGGTCTGATAAGCATTTAAAAATAATACTTTTTGATATGTACTCTATTTTAAAAATCTTTTCTCTGTGTGTGTGTGTGTGTGTGTGTGTGTTTGTAAACAGAGACCTAACTAAACTTTGAGTGAAAACCCTGACAACAGTAGTACATTGCCCCCTGCTGCTCAGTTATAAAAAATTTCTGAATTTTTAGAATGAATTTTTAGATTCCAGTGTAGTAGATTAGAACTACTGTTGCAAGCCAAGATCCCATTAAAAGAAAAAATTCCACATTCAAACCTATTCATAAAAATCTAGTTTTCAGATTTCTAAGTCAAAAATTAAACTTCAAATTCAAATCATTCTCTGTGAAATTAAGACTCTGCTTAGCTGTTCTTCATGTTTTTTAGAGTTTATAACCATTACCTTAGAGTTGACAAGTAACACAAAATTCCCCTATTGTAGAGCCCCACTTCATAAAATAAAATATTTGGGGGGTTTTCCTAAGCAAAGCAATAGGTTTTCCTTTATCATATCTAACAAAGCTCCTACTAATTTGTTCACTTTCCCATTTGATTTTTCATCTTCTTCAGAGTGTCCCTCAGGAACATATGGCTATGGCTGTCGACAGATATGTGACTGTCTAAACAACTCCACTTGTGACCACATCACAGGAACCTGTTACTGCAGCCCAGGCTGGAAGGGTACAAGATGTGATCAAGGTAAATGGGCAATTGATGGGCAATAAGATTTAGAAAATTTCTATGACATTATACAGTATTTATATATATCACTTCTTTTTTTTGTTTTTTGAATGAACTTTTCTTAATTAGCATGTTTTTATACTCTTTTTCCTTGCTTATAGTTTACTGTAATTAAGTTTAGCTTAAGATGTTCCTTGATCATATTATTTATTATTCACTATAACACTATTCACTATTATCCACTATCACTATAACATTTTTGGGTATGTGTGGAGAAGGGAGAGAGAATCTTTTCTATGCTGTTTATAAAAAGATTCTTTTTATACTAGAACAATTTAATGGAAACAAAAAATGCTAATGCGGAAAAGAGCCTTATATAAAATCTAATCTAACCCCTCACTTTACAAATGAGGAAATTTAGGCCCAGTGAATGTCTTACCTGAGGTCATATGGTTATTAAATGACAGAGAAGGACTAAAACCTTGATTCTTTATTCCAGATGTTAAGCTCTTTTCACTGCCTTCCCTTTGAATTGATAGACCTATTTTATTCTGAATTTTGATTCCTAGCAATTAGCATTCTTGTGTAATATTATTAGGCTACATCCTTCCAGTTAGTTACCATGCAAAAATAATTTAGGAATTAGGAAGGATACTATCCATCTATTGTCTTGTCTTGCCATAACAAATTATTTTTGCTTCATCACAGCCCCCTTCTTGGGCAACAGTCTGACCTGAAAAATAATATGGCCAGGAACATTATCTTTCACAAGAAAGGATAATCATATGTATTCATTAAGGCAGCTAGGTACAATGTACATACAGTGTGCATTGCTGGACCTAGAGTCAGGAATACTTGAGTTCAAATCCAACATCACACTTACTAGCTGTGTGACCGTGGGTACATCTTAACCTTTGTTTGCTTCATTTCCTCAATTGTAAAATGGGCATAATGTTGTGAAGATCAAATGAGATAATATTTGGAAAGCACTTAACATAGTTCCTGGGACAAAATAGATGCTATATTCTCTTTCCCCTTCCTTTTCCTTCCATGTGAGGGTGGAATAAGGTAGATAATTTGTTATCAGATTTTAAATTATATTATCCTTACAGAGAGAGAGAAAATAAAAAGCTTCCATGTTTCCAGACCTACTTAAGATAGAAATAGGTCTGATATTAGTAATTCTAGGAATTGGATCACTTAAGAATTTTGTGATATGTCATACCATCACAAATGTATAGTAAATAAAACAGTATCTCAATCAAATTAAGCTCTTCTGGGTTTTAATCTCAGGGTAACTCCTTTGAGGGGAGGGAGCAGAGCCTCTATTCCTTTGCTCTGGACATAGCTACATTCCTGGGGATAAATGAAATGTTATATTTTTTTTTTGCTCTTCTGTTTTCAGAAACTTCAGAGTGAAGATTTTAAGAATTAAAACCAACAAGAAATCATTTGTTTATTTTGTGCATCATAATTACTTGTTTTCTTCTTTCTTCTTTTTCTAGCTGGTATTTTAATAGTTGGGAATTTGAACAGTTTAAGCCGAACAAGTACTGCTAATCCTGCCAGTTCTTATCAGATCGCGGCTATTGCAGGCATCAGTATTCTTGTCCTGGTTGTACTCTTCCTGCTGGCACTGTTCATTATTTATAGACACAAACAGAAGGAGAAAGAATCAAATATGCCAGCAGTTACCTACACCCCTGCTATGAGGGTCATCACTGCAGATTATACCATTTCAGGTAAGACTAATAGTATGTTGGGGATTTTACTCTGTTAAAGTATAGTAAGTCCGGGGGGCGGAGCCAAGATGGCGGTGTAACAGCAGCAACATATCGCAGCTCTCACATAGCCACCCCAAAATACCCATAAAATAGGACTCTAAACCAATCCTAGAACTCCAAAACGCACACAAAGATACTTCCCACTAAAGTCAGCTTGGCTAAGAGGAACCATATCAGCACTGTGGAACCGAAACCAGCCTAGCCTGAAGCTGTGGCTGTGCCCCGGGGGCGGCTGGGCGGGAGAAGCAGAGAAAGCTCTTGGTGAATGGATTAGCGACAGCTGTGCGTGGGGATTGTGAAAGGGGGAGATAAGCAGTCCTGCCGAAAGGTCTCCAGAGAGGAAAAGCGAAAGGCAGAGGTTTTGCACCCGCCTCCGCGTTGTAGCTTCCCACCCGTGGCCTGCTCGCGTTGAGCGGCCTGGATCTGGATCGTCGTCTTGGGCCTCAGTCTTGGAGTCTTCATTATGCAGTCAGCCGGAACTCTACAGCAGCCGGGAGGACCCCAGTGATTTGGGACAGAGCTTTCCCTTCTGGAAGCAGAGCCCCACAGAGATTTAAAAAAAAAAAATTCACGGTCTGAACAACCATGAGTAAGAATAAGCATAAGAAGCAAAGTAAGAACAGCTCCCAAACCCTAGATTCCTTTTTTGGGGAAAAGAAAGATCATGGGAGAGAGAGGGAGGAGGAGA
>CM053590.1:161937503-161961202 GCA_028646515.1 Pseudochirops corinnae | reverse complement strand
AGAGAATAGACTGGGGGAGGGGGGACACACTGGGATGGCTGTTTTGGGGCGGTGGGTGGGGGAAAGATGGGGAGAAAATATGTAACTCAAAATCTTGTGGAAATGAATGATGTAAACTATAATAAAATTAAAAAAAAAATAAAGTATAGTAAGTCCCATCTTAGATCATTAAAACAAGATCTCTTAAATTTTTTTTTTCTACATACCATCTCAGACTCTCCAAGATGTAAAGGACTTCAAATCTTTCCCAGCCTGTACTTGAAAGATCCCCTCTACAGTATACAAAACAAATGGTTCATCCAACCTTGAAGTATCTTGAAGTACCTCCTCACTAGGGTAGAGTGGAGAGAATTTGGAACTGAAAATGAAATATTTTTAAAAGACTTATTAGGAAGTCTTTCCTCTACATTAAGCCTTTTTATGAATTCCCCTAATTGTTCCTAGGTCTGTCCTTCATGGACAATTAGAATAAGTCTGATTCCTCTTCTATGTGACAGTCCTTCAAAATCCTATTTTCTACTACGTCTTCTTTTCTATAGGTTAAATATACCTGGTTCCTTTCACTAATCCTTATGTGGCATTATTTCCAGGCCTTTCACCATCCTGGTTATGCTTCCATACCTTCCTCCTGTTTGTCAGTGTCCCATTCAAAATGTTGCACCCTGACCTGAACACAATATTCCAGATGGAAGTCTGGCTGATTAGTATGGAGTACATACTGTGAGGTTGCCTACTCTTGGACACTATGCCTCTCTTAATGCAACTTAATGCAACATGCATTAGTCCATTTTGCGACCATATCACACTGTTGACTTCTTTTTTTAACTAAAACCATGATTGCTATCTACCTACAATTGCCCCCTTCTTATCCTTCTGAAGTTGTTTTTGAAACCTAATATCTATCCCTCATTAAATTTCATTGTATTAGACTTGAGAATTATGATTCCATCATCCTGTGCATTAACAATTCCTTTTAGCATTATGTTATCTGTAGATGTATAAGTATGCCAACTATGTCTTTATCCAAAGCATTAATTAAAATGTTAAATAATAAAAAGCCAGCACAGATTGCTGGGATATTACAATATAGACTTCCTTTTAACCTGAAATCTAACAATTATAGACTACTCTATATGAACAGTCTTTCAACCGGTCCTGAATCAGTCTAAATATACTATCCTCATCCCTCATTAAGAGGGCAAGCAATTTGATAAAGACTGTATGTTTGCAGTCATGCAAAACAAATTTACACATTTGTCATGTTGTGAGAGAAAACACAGACCAAAAACAAAAATAGAAGGAAAATAAGTAAAAAAAAAAAAAACCAAAACAGTACACTTCAATCTGCTTTCAGATTCCATCAGTTCTTTCTCTGGACATGGATAGCATTTTTCATCATAGCCTCTTCAGAATTGTCTTAGATCTTTGTCTTGCTGGAAATAAGTAGGTCATTCACAGTTGATGATTATACAATATTGCAATTAATGTGTACAGTGTTCTCCTGGTTCTGCTCACTTCACTTTGCATCGGTTCATTGAAGTCTTTTCCAGGATTTCTTGAAAGCATCCTGACTATAATTTCTTATAGTATTCTATCACAAGCATATACCACAACTTGTTCAGCTGTTCCTCAATCAATGGGCATTCCCTCCATTTCCAATTCTTTGCCATCACAAGCTACTACAAATATTTTGGGACATATAGGTCCTTTTCCCGTTTTTAAAAAATAGCTTTGGAATATAGACCTGGTAGTGATATTGCTAGATCAAAACGTATGCATAGTTTTGTAGCCCTTTGGGTATAGTTTCAAATTGTTCTCTAGAACTATACCAACAGTACAATTGTGCCCTATTCCCCATCCCCATCTCATTGAATATTTGTCATTTTTCTTTTCTCTCATATTAGCCAATCTGATAAGGGTGAGGTGGTACCTCAGAGTTATTTTAATTTGCACCTCTCTAATCAATAATGATTTTTTTATATGACTAGTGATAGCTTTGTTTTCTTTACTTGAAAGCTGCCTATTCATATTCTTTGACCATTTTTCAATTGGGAAATGACATATTATTATAAATTTGACTTAGTTCTGTATGTATTTGAGAAATGAGGCCTTTATCAGAGAAACTTACTATAAATTTTCCCCCCAGTTTTCTCCTTTCCTAATCATATCTGAATTGGTTTTGTTTAGACAGAACCTTTTAATTGTATGTAACCAAAATTATTCGTGTTATATGCTGTGATGTTCTTTATCTTATTTGGTCCTAAATTCTTCCTTTATTCATAGATGTGACAGGTAAAGTATTCCATGCTCCCTTAATTTGCTTATGGTATCACCATTCCTGTCTAAATCACATACCTATTTTGATCTTGTCTTGGTATATGGACCTAGTTTCTGCCAAACTGTTTTTCATTTTTCCCAGCAGTTTTTGTCAAATAGTGAATTCTTGTCCCAAAAGTCTGGATCTTTGCATTTATCAAACATAAGATTATTATGGTCAATTAATACTGTGGATTGTGTACATCATCTATTCCATTGATCCACCACTGAATTTCTTAACCAGTACCAGATTTTTTTTGATGACTACCATTTTATAATAAAGTTTGAGATTTGGTATGAGTGGTCTACCTTCCTTCACTTTTTTTTTCATTAATTCCCTTGATGTCCTTGACTTTTTATTCTTCCAGATGCATTTTATCATTTTTTCTTAGCTTTATAAAATATTTTGGTAGTTTTATTGGTGTGGAACTGAATAAGTATATTAATTTAGATAGAATTGTCCTTTTCATTATATTGACTCAGCCTACCCATGAGCTATTAATACTTTTTGGATTGTTTAGATTTGATTTTATTTTTGTGAAAAATGTTCTAATTGTGTTCATATAGTTCCTGAGTTTGTCTTGGCAGGTAGACTTCCAAGTGTCTTGTATTGTCTGCAGTTATTTTAAATGGAATTTCTCTTTCTATCTCTTGCAACTGGATTTTGTTGGTAATATATAGAAATGTTGATGATTTATGTGGGTTTATTTTATATTCTTCAACTTTGTGAAATTTGTTATTTCATATAGTTTTTTAGTTGATTCTCTGGGATTGTCCAAGTATACCATTATGTCATCTGCAAAGAGTGACAGTTTTGTTTCTTCATTGCCTATTCTAATTCCTTCTATTTCTTTTTATTCTCTTACTGCTATAGCAAGCAGTACAATTCTAGTACAATATTGAGTAATAGAGGTGATAATGGACATCCTCGTTTCAACCCTGATTTTATTGGGAATGCTTCTACTTTATCCCCATTACAGATAATATTTGCTGTTGGTTTTAGATAAATACTGCATATCATTTTAAGGAAGGTTCCATTTATTCCTTTACTTTCTACTGTTTTTAATATCAATGAGTGTGATATTTTGTCAAAAGCCTTTTTCTGCATCTATTCAGATGATCATATGATTTTTGTTGTTTTTGTTATCGATATGGTCATTTATGCTGATAATTTTCCCAATAGTAAACCAGCTCTGCATTCCTGGTGTAAATCCCACCTGGTGATAGTGTATGATCTTTGGGATATATTGTTGTAATCACCTTGGTAGTATGTTATTTAAAATGTTTGCATTAGGGAAATTGATCAATGGTGTTTTTTTTCTCTGTTTTTGCTCTTCCTAGTTCAGGTATCAGCACCATATTTGTGTCATACAAGGAATTATCTTTTCTTTGGCTTATTTTCCTGTTTTTCCAAATAGTTTGTATAGAATTAGAATTAATTGTTCTTTAAATGTTTGGTAGAATTCACCTGTGAATCCATTTAGTCCTGGGGATTTTTCCTTAGAAAGCTCACTGGTGGCTTATTCAATTTCTTTTTCTAAAATAGGACTACTTAAGTCTTCTACTTTCTGTTCTGTTAATCTGGGCAATTTATATTTTTGTAAACATTCATTTTGTTTAGATTGTCATATTTCAGTGGTTCTCAACCTTCCTAATGCCACCACCCTTTTAATACTCATATGCGAGCATATCTGAATGTGGATGGACCCACCTGGAGATGGATAGAGAAGCAGTGTCTCAGTTCCTAAGACCATTGGAAATATGTGTTTTCCGATGGTCTTAGGCAACCCTGTTTGATCCCCAAAGGGGTTGCGACCCACAGGTTGAGAACTGCTGTCATATTTATTGGTATTTAATTGGGCAAAATAGCTCCTAATAATTGTTTTAATTTCCTCTTAATTGGTGGTGAGTTCACCCTTTTAATTTTTGATAGCAGTAATTTGGTTTTCTTCTTTAAAAAAAACAATCAAATTAACCAATAGTTTATCTATTTTATTGAGCTTTTTAAAAATAGAAGCAGCTCCTCGTTTTATTAATTAATTGAGGGGCGGCTAGGTAGTGCAGTGAATAGAGGAGCGGTCCTAGAGTCAGGATGACCTGAGTTCAAATCCAGTCTCAGACACTTAACACTTACTAGCTGTGTGACCTTGGGCAAGTCACTTAACCCCAATTGCCTTGCCTTCCCAAAAAAAAGGAGAAAAAGACAAAAATTAATTGAAAAGGATTTTTTGTTTTATTAATCTCTGCTTTGATTTTCAGGATTTCCAATTTGGTATTTAATTGGGATTTGTAATGTGTTCTGTTTTTAGTTTTGTTTTTTTAGTTGCATGCCTAATTCATTGATCTGTTCTTTTGCTATTTTATTGATATGAGCATTTAGAGAAATACATTTTCCCCTAAGTATAGCTCTAGTTACATCTCATAAATTTTGGTATGTTGTCTCATTGTTGTCATTCTTTTTTTTTTTTTTTTTTTTGGCTTTTCATAGGGGCAATTGGGGCTAAGGGACTTGCCCAAGGTCACGTGGCTATTAAGTGTTAAGTCTGAGGCTAGATTTGAACTCAGGTCCTCCTGACTCCAGGGCTGGTGCTCTATTCACTGCACCACCTAGCTCCCCCTGTCATTCTCTTTAATGAAATATTTTATTGTTTCTGTGATTTTTTTCCTTGATTCACTAATTCTTTAGGACTACATTATTTAGTTTCTAATTAATTTTCAGTCTAAGTTTCCATGACCTTTTATTGAATGTAATTTTTATAGCATTATGATCTGAAAAAGATCCATTTAGTATTTTTGCTTTTCTGCATTTAGTTGTAAGGTTTTTATGCCCTAAAACATGATCAGTTTTTGTGTAGGTGCCATGTGCTGCTGAGTAAAAGGCATATTCCTTTCTATTCCCATTCAGTTTTCTTTGGAGATTTACCATATCTAACTTTTATAAAATTCCGTTAATCTCCTTAACTTCTTTCTTGCTTAGTTTTTTGGTTAAATATATCTAGTTCCATTAGGGTAATATAGTTTATTGTCTCTTTCCTCCTGTAAATCATTTAATTTCCCTTTTTAAAAAATTGGTTGCTATACCATTTGGTGCATATATGTTTAATATTGATAGTACTTCATTGTCTGAGATACATTTTACCAAGATGTAGTTTCCTTCCTTATCACTTTTAGTTAGATCTATTTTTTGCTTTGTCTAAGATGATGATTGCTATTGTGGTTGTTGTTGTTGAATTGTTTCAGTTGTGTCCAACTCTTCATGACCCTATTTGTGAATTCCTTGGCAAAGAAACTGGGGTAGTTTGCCATTTCCTTCTCCAACTCATTTTATAGATGAAGAACTGAGGCAAATAGGGTTAAGTGACTTGCCCAAGATCACACAGCTAGTAGGTGTCTGAGGTGAGATTTGAAATAAGGTCCTCCTGACTCCAGGACTGGCATTCTATCCACCACACCACCTCCTTTTTTTTTTTCCAATTTCATCTGAAGCATAATAGATTTTGCTTCATCCTCTTACTTTTATTCTGTGTGTGTCTCTCTGCTTCAAGTGTGTTTCTTGTAAAAAAAACAGTTTGTAAGATTCTGGTTTTTAATACAGTCTCATCCACTTCTGTTTTATGGGTGAGTTTATCCCATTCACATTCACAATTATGATTACTAACTGTATATTTCCCTCCATCCTGTTTTCTGTGTTTATCCTTTTTTCATGATTTTCTTGCATCACTCATTTTCCCCCAATTTTTCCTATATCTGTCTTATTTGATTTTAAAAATCTTTTTTTTTGAGTTCTTCCACAAATTATTTTGGGGGTGGGGGGGGGCCTGAAACCAATTCACATTTTTCTTTGAGGCTTTGTGTATAGCTGTTTTTACATTGTTGTCCTCTTCTGAGTTTGTGTTTTGATCTACCCTTTCTATGGTCAGGTTCAATTTTTTTTTGTTGCTTGCTAATTTTTCCAAACTATTTCTTTACTTTTAACTTTATGTTATAGTTGGGCTCTGCCCCTGAGATAGAGGGGCCCTGCCCAAATCTTCAGGATTTTTGTTCTGTTGTTTTCAGAGCTACTTTTTTGGAGGGGATCTGTAAATTCTCAGTTTTTCCAAAGTGGTATGATCAAAGGGAAGGTGTTGTCGCTGCTCTCCTGGCCTGTACTCTGGTCTGTGAGAGACCCCAAGTACTGTTTTCTACTCAGGAATGGTGACCAGGGTCCCTACTCACCTGCAGCCACAAGCTGTGGTGTACTAGTGTCCTTTCTTCTCTCCTGGGATTGCAACCTGGATCCCCATGTGGGCAATGCAACGGAGTCCTGCATTCATTGACAACTAAGAGTCCACTGTAATCTCCTGACTTGTCCAACCCTCTTACTATCTGAGTTGAAAGAGATGGAAATCACTGCTGCAGACTTACTTGCCCCTAAGGCCTGCTTCTGGCCTGTACCAACATGGTCCACTCCTGGCTCCATTGGGCATGGTTCTGAGGCCTAACTGCTGACTTGTGCTGGGGCTGAAGGCCTCACTGTTGGTTTGTTCCTGCATCCCCCGTGTGGCCACTTCTGACTACACAGGGGTTCAAGGTTTAGGCTTGCCAGAAATGGCCCATACTGGACTTTGCTTTCCTTTTACCCCCCTGAGACAACCCTTTCTTGCCAACCTTCTAAGTTGTCTTAGGCTGGAATATTGTTTGACCCCATTCTTTTGTCATTTTTGCAATACCAGAATTCATTTTGAAGAATTATTTTGAAGTTGTTTGTAAGGGAATTTGAGGGAGGATGGATAAATCCCTGCTTTTACTCTGCCATCTTGCCTCTACTTCTCACCTCTGCAGTGACCTGCTCTTATAGAATTTTTTCCATCTTGGGAATCAGTACAACTATTTGTTCATCTGACTGTATTTATTTTGTTTCTCACAGATAACAATCAATTTTAATCATTTTCTTCTCTCTCTCTTTCCAGATACCCTTTCTCAGAGTAATGCTGGAAACACTAATAACCATTATTTTACCAATCCCAGTTACCATACACTCACTCAGTGTTCTACATCACCTCATGTCAACAACCAAAATAGGAGGACAATTGGAAAGGTAAAATAATAAATGCCTATCAGCTAGCTACAGAGCCTAAAATCAAGAGGGGTGATTTCTAGCACCTCGTGGATTTTTTCAAGTCACTTTCTATTATAATTTTAGTGAGAACCTGAAATCCTTTAACATGACCAGTTCTAAGCATAACTATAAAATAAGTAGTTAGTCTTTGACACACTCTCACTTCTTTTTTTAGTCCCAGTTACCAACTTTTGGATGTACCTTTCCTTTCTCCCCTATTCCCAGGCACTCAGTATGTTTGTACTCTGATTTAACTGCCAAAATTCTACACTTTAGTGTCCATCCAGGTTTGCCCTTCCTCACAAAGTCCATTACTCTAGAACTAGAATGGAAATAGAGTAAATTACTCATTACAAGCTCATGGATGAAATCACAGCTCCAGTTTAAAATAAAATGTACAAGGCACTATGCAAGGCACTGGTGATCAAAACACAAAAAAATTAAATAAGCCCTTCCCTCAGGGAGATTATATACTATTGGTCAAATTAACTTAAATAGACCCTAAGCCTCCCAGGAACATTATATTTTAATATATTATTTATTATTATAATATTATAATAATATTATTATATTTATTTTATTGTAATAATGATGATGACAATGATGGTAGTTATTCCTTACATTTCTATAGCATTTTACAGTTTACAAGATCCTTCTCAGATAAATTATCTGAACTAAACTTTACAGCAGCCCTATAAAATAAATGTGGCAGATGTTGTCATCCTCATTTCATAGAAGGGGAGACTGTAATTGACCCAGAGAAGCTTAATGACTTACTCAAGGACCCACAGACAAGAAGTGACAGAGCCAGAGCTAGAATTTGATTCTCTAACAGTCCAGAGCTCTTTTCACTATAAGTCAGCTGACTCAAATGGATTACTGTAATGTCAAGCACTGTGGCATAAAGCAGTGAATTTCAGATGTTATAGGGATGAGGGTTTGAGATAGGGACCTCCACAATATAACTACAGGCTTAGTCTGCCTTCTGTAAGGCTCTTTCTTTTTGCATAATTCACAGAATCATTGAATCTTAGAGTTGGAAGAACTGAATAACTAGAGACAATCTAGTCCAACTTATTATCTATTGAATCACTTCTACAATGTCCCTGAAAAAGTGTGCTTCTGATCTCTTCACACACACCTCCCCCAAATTACAGTACAGGACTAAGTTGTGCTCTTTCATCTAAAGTTCTTCTTGTTTTTAATAGTCAAAAAACAACCAGATATTTGTGAACATAAAAAATGTGGATCCTGGAAAGCGAGGGCCTGTTGTGGACTACGCAGGGACACTACCAGTAGACTGGAAACATGGTGGCTTCTGCAATGACCTTGGTAAGTCACACTGGCTGTACTTCTTAGCAGTCCTTTTTATCATTTAAAGTAACCATAGAAAAACATTTTAGGAAAGGTAACAAGCATTTTTAAGATTGTAATGCACACCAGGCACTGTGCTAGGTGCTTTACAAATATTATTTCATTTAATCCTCATAACGATCTGAGATGTAAATGTTATTATAATCCCCATTTTACAGTTGAGGAACCTGAGACAGAGATGAAGTGACTTGCCCAGGGTCCCACAGCTAGGACGTGTCTGAGGCTGGATTTGAATTTAGGTCTGCCTGACTCCAGGCCTAGGACCCTAGCCACTGTACCTCATGGCTTCTTCTGAAATGTAAATGAATACCAATCGTTTAGCTGAAAAACAAGCAAAAAACCCTATGTTCTAATGTTCTAGATTGATCTATGGAAAAAATATTTTATTTCAGCATTAGAAAGTAGTTGTTATTTTCTCTGTGATCTGACATATCCACAGAATAAATGAAACAAAGTAAATATGGGAGAAAGTCTTACTCAAGAGAACTGGATAACAATATCCTCTCATTAAAGTGGCAGCATTTTCCCATCAGCAACACTTTAGCTTCTCAAATGCAATTAGGTCCCTTGCTTTCTTGGAAAATTATTTTCAAATTTAATTTATTCCTCATTAGAAAGACTCTACTATTACTAGCAATTAAATATCCAATTTTTATACATGCTTCCCCATTTTAATGTATCCAAATAGGCTTATAGTGAAATGGCCCAGAATGCTTAGTTGGTTGCAGGAAGGGAAAGACTAAGACTATATTGATATTTCAATATTCCTATAGATTCTTATTTGTAAGTATAGGGTAGCCCTCCCTCTGGAGCTATTTCTCCATTCCCAATCGCACTGGCAGTATTAGGTTACCAGAGGGTGGCTATTTCTCCCTTGAATATTCTAGGGGTAACTCTGAAGTGCTTGGGAATTTCTAGCACTTTCACACTTGCACTCACAAGTGTCCCTAGTTAGCTAGACAGGCTTAATTAACTTTTAGTTAGAGATATTTACTAAGCAAACATACTAAGAACCGTTGGTAAAAAAACAAAACAAAACAACAACCACCAATTTCCCCAAAACGTGTGAATGTGTCCCAAAGTTTTGGGGAAATTGGTTGTTGTTTTTTTTTTTACCAACAGTTCTTAGTTCTTGACTCATCTTCTATGACATGATACTAAAATAGGAGGTTAAACTACACCTTCAAAAGGGAAATGTTAAAAAATATATGTGGATAGATAAAATATATTAAAGCTTTAGTTTTTAGTGGCATATCAAACCTTACTTTGAAAAAGACAACATGACTAAGCTATTTACCTTGGATTTAGCCAAATGGGATTAGTATCCAAATATTTCCCATTGGATAAAAAATATGCTAAAAGGTCTCTTCGTAGCTGAGTAGCATTAGGAACGTTAGGACTTCGGCTCTATTGCCAATAAATTGATGAAAAAGGTCAAAACAACCAAAATCTATACCGGAAGTGGGAAACCTGCAGCCTTGAGGCCATGTGTGGCCCTCTAGGTCCTCAAGTGTGGCCCACCACTGAATCAAAACCTGTGAAGTTTGTATTCCATCAGAGAGCCACACTTGAGGACCTAGAGGGTCACATGTGGCCTCAATGCCACAGATCCCCACTCCTGATGTACTCTAAAACACTGAGCTTGCTCCCAGCTGGAACAGTCTTAGTGCACTAATAAATTCTTTTCTTTTCAGTCTGACTGCTCATTTTTTTTACCCCCAGACTTGCAGACTTTTTAGCATAGGAGTTTCTCTCTAGGCTCTCATGGAATTAAGGCTGAGAAACTCCCATAACATCCATTAAATTCCTAATCTATATCTCAGGGTTCTCATGCTCCCCATTGACTCCAAACTATTGGATTTAGTAGATCAAGCTCTAGCATTCATTCTGCATTTTCTCAGTTTCTCTCCCTCCTGAATTACAGGTGCTTTTGGACTTGATAGAGAATACACGAGGAAATCCTTAAAAGGTAAGTTTAAATTTGAAGAAATAATTTTTCATGTCTTTCATGGCAGTAGTGTGGAAATTTTACTTATAGGCTGAAGTAATTTGTTGAATAGCCGATGTAAACAGGCTGACAGTATTGAATCATAAAATCTTAGAATATTAGCAATAGAAAGAATCTCAAAAATTATCGGGTCCTCCCCCTTATTTTGCAAATGAGAAAATGAAAATGCTAAAAGGTTATTTGGAAAAGTATGAGTATAGGAAATATTAAAAGAACAGAAGAAAAGTAATATTAACCAACATAGAGGGAATGAATTCAAGTGAGCATATTATTTGGAGGGCTGGACATTACAGATAACTGGACATTATAGTTACCTAGGAAGACCCCAGAAAAGTGGTAGACTAGGGTAGCATTATTAATCATAATTTCACAGCAAAAAATAGGGCATGAGGAGGAAGCATAATAAAGGAGAGAAAATTAGTGGGAGAGAGCAAAAATAAACAAGTAATATGGCTACGTTAATAACAGCTAACATTTATTTAGCGCTTTCTCTGTGTCAGGCAGTACTAGAACTTCTGAATTATTATCACATTTGATCCTAAAAACCCTGGGAAATTATTATCCCCAATTTACAGATGAGGAAATTGTGGCAAACAGATTAAATGACTTGCCCAGGGTCACATGGCTAGTAAGTATCTGAGCCCAGTTTTAAACTCAGGTCTTTCTGACTCTGGGGCCACTGCTCTACCCACTGTATCAGTTAGCCCAGATTGAGGCTCGTACCTGTCTGAGGTAGAGGTGAATAGGAAGGAAGGGACAGAGAATTTAAGTTCACAGTAATGAGATTGGGTAATGGGAATTAAGTGACAATTTATTTCCTTTAGCAACAGCAAAACCCTAACTTGGCAACAGTGAAAACCTTACCATGTTCCTATTGCCCTCAGCAGCTATTTTAAGTAACTTTGTGTCTTTGAGGGTATTTGATAAATATTCATAAAAATTAAGGAATTTATTATAAATGAGCTTTTGTTTATTTGTGGTCAAGGCCTATGATTTTATCCATGCAGAGAACTATGTTATGGAAATTTGCTTGGGCACTGAGAACTTAAGTGACTTGGCCTTTGACCATGTAGCTAATCTGTTTCAGGTGGGATTTGATCAGTCAGTCACTAAGAATTTATTAAGCACCTCCGAAATGAAAGACACAGTGCTAAGTACCGAAAATACAAATATGAAAAAGGAAGTTGCTCTCAAGGAACTTCCAGTCCAATGGGGAAAGATAACAAACCAAAGAAAGCTGAAAAGGTATATTGGAAAAGACATTAGGAGGGCAGCCTGGTGGGAAATGAAAATACAGCTGGTCTGGACCCCTCCATAAATGGAGGTTTGGGGAGAATCTCATCACTCTGTCTGGTTAATTGGGGGCAGAAGATACTGAGGAGGTTTGAGTACCAAGACTGATTTGATCTTACAGGAGGATGAGGTTCTTGGGGGGCATTATGGAGAAGTCCAAAGGAATATAATCCTGTGGAAAATAAAGAGGTCTTCCTGGCTCTAAGTCAAACTTTCTATCTATTATGCCATAATACCCATTAGGAAGTAATTATGACAAAATGTTATCGAGACTATTATTATTATTATCCCTATTTTGGACTAGAATTGAAAAATATTATTATACATACATATTGCAGCTAATCTTCCCAAAGTAGACAGGAAACAATATTATAAGGCTGTATGGTATAATAGGAAGAACACTAGACTAGGAAATTAGAGACCTAGATCCTAGCTTCTTCTGTCACCAACTAAGGAATGTGACTTTGGGACAATCACTTCTCTCTGGGGCTGTCTTGGGAAAGTGAAAATTTCTCAGGCAGTTCTAGATTGTTAACTGCCCTCTCCCCTCCATTACTGCTGTCAATCAGCAGCAAGCCCTTTCTGATTTCCTGCCTCTGTGGGCCCCTCCTCCTGGCCAGTGGGAGTCAGGGACAGTCCAGGCTCACTCCTCCCTTCTTGCTTTGGGACCCTTCCCCTTTCTCTTGCTGTCAATCAGCATCCTTGTTCTTTGTAAGCCTATTTCCCAGCCACTGAGAGATAGTGGTGGGCTTCCCTATGACTTGCCCTTGGGGAAGATTTTGACTCCTAGACTTGAGTCCACCTCACAGCCGGTGGGAGAGGGGACAGTCAGGGAAGGGGGCTTGACTGCGTTAGGGTTTAAAACTCTGCTCCCTCCATATTGCCTTGCTTCTGCCTCATGATAAATCATGGGGAAGATCACCCTCTTCTTCCAAATAAATTCCTGTTCTTATCCTAAGAGATCTCCACATTTTTAATTAAATTTTTGGATGGGGTAAATTCATCCCAAACTGGGCTGTTTCCTTCTCTATAAAATGAAGAGGTTATACTAATAACATCTAAGGCCTTGTCGTTGTTAAATGTTTATGATTTTATAATTTTTAGATATAGATTATGAAATTCAGATACAAAGGTTTTCCATAAACAAATATGAAAACAGTAGAAGATCCAAAGGAAAAAATATTCAAGATTTATAATATTTAATTAAATTTAAAAAGCATTTATTAAGTAGCTTACCTTGTGCGAGACTAGGGATGCTAAGACATACACTAAATAATTACTTACATCAAAAAGTCTCCTTCCAGGGGAGGGAACAACAAATAATTAAGTATACGGGGAGGGGGGAACCTTGCAATAGTCTGGTGGCTAAAAGACAAAAACAAGGAAGTGTAAAGGGGAAGGCCTTAAGGTAAAATATTTGCATACAAGGAGGCCAATGAGACTCTGAACTTGTCCGTAGGGCAGAGACTGTATTCATAACTTTGTCTCTCACCACACTTCTTCATAAGATTTCAAAAGGTACTGGGGGACATGGAACTGAGAGAACTGGAACTGGAACCTAGTAGTCTTTGCATTATGGGGAGCAGGGGGTGGGTGGGAAGGGGCTTTGGAGAGTGGAATGATAGTTGGAACAAAAAGAGATTAGACCCCTCACATCTCTTCTCTGAAGGTGACAAACTACCTCCCAGCTGAGGAAGTCAAAGAGAAAAGTCTCTAAGGATCCTAAATTAATGTTCATTGCCCTAATTGAGAAAGCACTTTAGCTGAAAAGAGTATTTTAATACTCTAGCTAAAGATAGTGAAGTAATTATTACCCAGTGTAGCCAGTGGCAGAAGGTGGGAAAAGACTGTAATTGCCCAACAACAAACTAGGCCAGAGAGGACCACGGAGAATCTGCATCCCGAGAAGAGCGAAGCCCAATGAGGGGCCAGAGCAGTAGCTACATACCCTGTTTGATGCAGCCTACCAATCTGAATAGTGTTTGGTGGTATGAGCCCAGAGAGGGTACTACATATAGTAAATGGATTATAATAGTATATGTATGTATACCTCATACATATAAAGGTCTTTATAGTATGTTGGTATACATATGTATGGGGCATATACAATAAATGCAAACTAATTTGGGGAGATGAAGAGGAAAGCCTTACTGTATAATTTATCCAATTTAACCCATATGTATCATTTATAAATGGTTGTTTTCAGGTTGGCTCCCTCATTATACTGTGTGCTCATTGAGAGCACTGTCTTAGTATCCCCCAGTGCCTGGCATGGTAGATGCTTAATAAATGCATATTGACTGACTGACTGAAAGAAAATAGCCTGTGAAAAGAGATGGAGATGGGAGATGGAATGTGATGCTATGAGGAACATCAAGTCAACCTGTTTGGCTAGAATGTAGAGTCTGTGAAAAGGCATAATATAAAACAAATTTGGAAAGATAGGTTGGAGCCAGATTATAAACGGATTTAAATACTAAATAGAAGATTGTATTTTATCCTAAAGATAATAGTGAACTGAAGCCAGACCAAAAAAAGATGCATTGCAATAAACATTTATTAAGTACCTACTTTGAGCTAGGCCCTAAAGATACAAAGATAAAAATAAAACAATCCTTGCCCATGAGGTTGTTTATATTATAGTGGTTGGAGGATAAAGAGGGAAGGCATAGACATTAGTCAGCCTCAACTTAAAAATACCTTTGATTGTTAATTTTATTTTAAAAGGCAGAGGAGATGATTTCAAAAGTAGCTTTTTAGAGTGCATATAGTGAAGTTGTGATGTAAAACAGCATCAAAAATATAAGGAATTTTCGGTTGTTCAGATTGAAGGATAATTCTTCTGTTTTTCACTACTGCCTCTTTACCTTTTCTGTTTCTAGCTCCTGTTTGAGCTAGGATTATAGATTCTAGCCACACTTTCCTTGAGATACAGAGAGATGATGCACAATCATCTTTTTTTTTGTCATATGACTTAGTAATCTTCATTCTTTCTTGAAATTTATGGTGTAGTTTGTTAGTAGGGGAGGAAACAAATACTCAGGAACCCCAAAGGATACATTTCAATTTGAAGTTTTTTTGCTTATAGACCAGTTCAGTAATCTAGTATCACATATACATACTCCTGAAGGGTTGTTATTTTTTTCCTTCCACAGATTTAGTGAAGAATTCTGAATATAATTCAAGCAGCTGTTCACTAAACAGTTCTGAAAATCCATATGCTACTATTAAAGACCCACCAGTACTCATACCCCAAAACACAGAGAGTGGCTACGTGGAAATGAAGTCACCAGTACACAGAGACTCTCCATATGCTGAGATAAGTAGCTCAGCCTCAGCTAATAAGAATGTTTATGAAGTTGGTAAGAGAATCTAATGAATATTAAATTATTTCATGTTATTTTGGAAGTAAATGAGAGCACTTAATGAATAATTATTAAAAATATTTCATCTTCCCTAATCCATACACAGTAGTCAATTGGTATACGATGCCTTTTTAGGAAAAAAAATGACATTTTCCTAATTCCCAAATCACTGATAGCCATCCCATTCTATCCCACTAATGGACTACTCTTTTTTTTTTATAACCAGCACCAATTATTCGTAATTACTGCTTTGTTATACAGTTTGCAATCTCTTACTATTGGACTCCCCTTCTTTCTCACTTTTTTTCTCTCACTTTTATTCCTCTGTATAAACATTATTATTTTTTTCTAGCTCTATAAAATATTCTTTGGGGAGTTTGATACAGGACTGATGCAGCAAATTAATTTAAGGAGGTACTGTCATTTTTATTATATTGGCTCAAGCTACCATAAGCAACTAATAACACCTCTAGTTTTGATAGGGAGAAAAAGAAAACGGAAGTGCTCTGAGTCCTTGAGATGGGAGATGACTAACAAGGAGAGGAAGAAATGAGACATTCTGTTAACACAGCAGTTTTGTCAGTATATTCAGCTATGCAGAGTACATATGAATTGTTTTGTGTACAGTTGTGTGATTTGTACATTTGTGTTTGTGAAGTGTTGTATATATACAGCTCATTAGGAACATTGTCATTGAGACATGATGTTAGAGAGTTAGGTTTTTTTTTAATCATAGCTTGGCTTTTTTCTGTAAAGGGGTTTTGCTCCCAGAAGTCATTTTTGGAATATCTGTACACTAGAAAGGTTGGGGTGGAGGGGCAGGGCAGCCTGATGCAGTGTAGAAAAGCTGGAATTCTTGGGTTTAAATGACAATTCCATCCCTTTTAAATCAGTTTCATCTCTCTCAGCCTATTTTCTTCTTCCATTAAATGTAGAGGGTTGGTCTTCCGTGCTTCTTAAACTGTGGGCTGAAACCCTGTATGGGGTCAAAAAAAAAATCAGGCAAAAGTAAAAGGTTCCTGAACATGCAGTGATCAAAAATTAATTCAAAATCAAACATGTGACAAACCAGATGTCGGTCTGGCGGTGTTTGCCCCTGTTGCATTGTGCAGCTTCACTGCAGCCTTCGTTCTGAATATAAAGCGCATACTATGTACTGCACGTGCCCTGCCAAACACAAAAAGGAGTCATGAGTGGAAAAAGTTTAAGAAGCTCTGGGATGATCTCTAAGCCCCCTACCATCTCTAAAGCTATAATCCTACCATTCAAACAGCAGTTCAATGTGCTATTAATTTTGTTGTGAATCACATGACATCTCTGATACATCCTTTTGCACTGCAATGTTAATTATGATAATCTATGAACACTTCATCTCAACAATGACAAAATAGTTTGATTAAATCAGAATTATTTAGCATTCAAAATTATACATCTCTGTGTTTTTATTAAAAAGCCTTCCTTCCTATTTGCAAGAAATGTTTTATTCTTTTTTTATTTACTTGCCATTTTTTTTTATAAATGTCTGTTTTTGGTTGTCACAGAACCCACAATGATTATTGTACAAGAAGTATTAAGCAATAATGGACCTCTCAGCCAGGATCCATATGATCTTCCAAAGAACAGCCACATTCCTTGTCATTATGATTTACTACCAGCTCGAGACACTTCATCATCTCCTAAGAAAGAAGTCACTAGCAGCAGCAGCAGCAGCAGTGAATGATGGTCTTTTATTGGACATGGTAGAACATTTTTAAGAACTTTACTTAAATTCTACTCCTTGTAATTTGTCACCTTATTTGTATGCTAATCAATGTGGTAGACAAATGCTAAATATTAACCAAGAATCTTACAATTTTATATTTGGTGCTTAGTAGGTGACAGACAGACTGAGGAGATGCTAGTGTTCTCACTCATGACTGCAGGAAGCACATTGACATCATACATAACACACAATCTCAAAGCACTCGTTTGCAGATGAACTTCACACAGAAATTGCAATAAGCACAGAAAACGGACTTTGTGTGTCCTCAGCTTCCTCCTTCCCATTGCAGAGCTTGTACACAGGATTATGTGGTTTTTCAAATAACTTAGTTCTAAAAGGTAATTTGAATCACTAAACACCCAGAGGAAAAACAGGCCTGCTGAATCTAGCTGTGCTGCCAATTTCTATGGAGTGACTTCACATATCGAAAGACTATATTATTCCAGGAAAAGCATGTGATAATATGAATCTGACAGTCTGCAAATGCTCACAAGATGCAGTAAAAAGTGAACAAAAGTACAAAACTATCAGGTCTAGACTAGGTTGCAGAATACACTCCAGAATGGTTTTTAATAGCAAAAGATTACAGAGAACTGCCTTAGAGATGCACTAGGAAGTGATGTTTTATATTTAGATGTTTGAATCTAAGGACACTTTAGTACAATGACATTCTCTTCTAGTCACAAATCTTATGTGCAGTTCTACTAATAGAAATCCATTAACATTGCAGCAATTATTTCATCAATATATAAATGAATCATTATATTTTTTGACAAAATGGATTGAATGTGTGCATGAAATGAAGCGGGATGTGATGAGTGCTGTAAACTTAATAAGAAAAAGTTTAAGTTTTGTAACATTAGTGATACAGAATAATTATAAAGAGTTTGGATTAATTCTTTTCCTTAGAAATGACTGCAAGATCTCTGTTCATATGTGTCAAAAAATTATGGATAGTTGATACAGGATAACTATGCTTAAGCTGGTCTTTTGCATGGCTAATAACTTGATATATAACCAGTTTTTTCCACAAAAAAATTTTTAATTGTGTATTTTAAACTATGTTTTATTGTTACTGAAAAAATGTTGTATGTTAATTTTTCTTGTGTTTTTGATACTCATTTTTTGTTTAGTCTGGAAACATTTCTGTCAGAGGAGAAGGGTATTAATTGGCATTGAATAGGAGCTTTATGGTGGCCTCTAAATAGAGATAGTTTATGAAGACCTCTAAATCTGTCACCTGATTTTCTATTATAAGGTCCCCGAGAAAAATCCTATGACTAATATGAGAAAAATTTTACATATATCAGAGGGCTATATTATTGTATTAGTGACATAATAGCAATGTGCAACTTACTCATAACTGCATTTTCCAACCCTACTTGATGATGCTTTTTAGGATATAGAATATTATGCCAGAAAACTATGTTCTCTTTCTAGGTAAAATATTTTGATTTTCTTATCCATCAATGGTGTGTTGATGAGGAAGGAACTCCCTGAGATTAAACAATGTGTTATAATTGGTAGTTTTCCAAAGTTCATAAGATGTAGAATCTACATAATGGTTCAGTCAGTCAACATATTTCTTAAGTGCCCACTATGGGTGATCATTGAATATTGGACACTGTAAGGATTTAAGAAAACATTCCTTCCCTCCTGGTCCCTCCTGAAGCTTAAAATTCACATTCCACAACCCTAGGGAGATTTGGGCCTAGGGGTGATAGAATAGTACTATATACATAATAATTTTTAAAATTAGGATGAATTGCTTAAGCGTAACCTCTACCTATACCCCGTCCAAAGAATCCATGGATTTCTTGTAGGAATCTGACTTCTACATAATTTGGAAGCCAATGACTTTTTTCCACAGTGGCTAAACAGTTGAGTCTCAAAAGAACAATCAAATCTATTTGTGTGAAATATGAGGAGCTGTACATGAGGCCAGAAGATTGATTCTGTTAAAAAGATAATTTTTTTAAAAATTCATCAAAACTCTATTAGGGACTCAAAAATGATTGGCTCAGACTCTGGAAATAGATAGGAAACTGTTTCTTTTTTCATCACATAGTTGGAAATGAAAAGTGTGTGCTTAAAGACATCAATATCAAGTCTGGAAAATAGCTGTGGATATAAGAGCTATTGCTGACCTGTAAAATTCTGTGATGAATATACTGCTTTGGATGACTGTTTCATTGAATAATTATTCATACAGTTGAAAAAATATAAGATACTTTCAAGACATTATAGCATCAGAATAAATCAAACTATTTCATAGATGTTTCAGAGCTACTCTGTCTCTAGGGGGAAATGAGATTTTCTGGTCACTTTTATATACTTATATGTATTAAAAGAGAAAATGCCTGGTTGTTCAAATGACAGTGAAATTGAGCTATAACAAATTTCAGATCAGAAAATATAATCCTCTGAGGGTTTTTCTTCACTCATGTTAAATTTAACTTCGCAATGAAGTCACCAAAATAGTCTTATATAATGTGAAGATATTTTTCATAATGTGTGAACCCCTGTTGATTTCTAACATTAAAAAAGTCTTCCTATCCTGTGGCAACTTAAGCCAGAGGTGTCAGACTTGGGCTACATGAGACCTGAAGATCTCCCAGGTGGGTCCAGAAACAGATCAAAATGTAATTGCCAAATGTTTAACAAAATAAATAAAATACAGTGAAGTACAGGTAATGCTAATTGTGGTTTTCTAAGTCAGTACATGGGCCAGGGTCCATTTCTATTTGTTTGATATCACAGATATAAGATGTTAAAAATGCTTGGTAAGACCTACCATGAGACATTACCTCATCAGTCATTAAGGTCAACCAAACTATTAATTTTTGCCTACACGTAAATGAATTGTCATGTAAACAAAAAACAAATCATTCCTATGCATATATATACATATAAATGGGCTTAAATAAGAAATAAATGCTTACATCATTTCAATGAGACAAAAAAGTATATGCTCAGTTAATTTTATGAGGAAAATCAACTTTATGTAATCATTCACAAGATTAATAAAACTACACATCCCATAATTTACTCATACTAATAAAGTTAACAAATTATCTGCCACTGTTTAGCCTCATCATTTTGACAAACAAACTTTCAAATTAATTTTCCTCAAAGTAATTTAAGGAAAACAAAACTTCTTCATTTTATCACGGTCACATCATGCCACTAACCAAACGCATTTGGGGAGTAGAAAACTGAAAGATTTATACAGAAAGATAGATGATTTTGTGATAGCTAGGTAGATAGATAATTTCAGTGAGCATTTATTAAGCACTTACTTCATGCCAGGTGCTGTGGTAAAAGCTGGGAATACAAATAGAAGATCATTATATTTTAATTAAAAATTACATCAACATACAAAAAAAAGGATAATTAAGGGAGAAAGGAGGCATGATGTAGAGATGATCCAAAAGTGGGATGCAAGCCTGGTTCCAGGAAGCATGAGGCAATAACACATCTTTGAGATTTTTGTACCCCAGGGGCAAAAAAATCTAAGATTCTAGTGGGAAGTGGGGTGAGAGTGATGGCTGGAGTACAGGAAGCATGGGATAGAAATGACTGGAAATCTAGTCTTCTTAGTTTCCACAAGTAGTAGGAGCTATACAATCAAATAATAATAAGAACAGAGCAATGTAGGCTTTTCCTAGGACATTGAAAATTATGGATATATAAAAATAGATCAGATAGCATCGTAGTAATGATAAACTGAAATTGTTATTATAAGAAAACAACCTCATTTAAAGTCTGGTGCCATTAGAAACTACTTTCTCAAGCCATAGTTTTAATAAATTCAGGTTATGTAGCTTTATTACCCTGAACAAAAGATTAAGAAAGAATTTGGTTCAGAATGTTTTGTGTTATGGAAATGTATATATAATCACATGTTGTAAATAACTTTAATGCTTCTTAATTATTGTACAGCAACTTTTGCCCTTTGGGGATGCAATTAACACTGTTATCTTAACACAAGGTCTAATTATTATATTTTAGTGTTTTAGATCAGTTTTCATTTTGATGTTTTCAAATTGTAATATATATTTTTAAAATAAAAATTACAAATTATGTCAAGATTTTCTCAGTTGTAGCAAAGAAACTTATCCATTTAAAAAAAAATCTATCTGTCCTCCAAAGATGACAAGTGTTCATTAGTATCACCTATGACTACCATTTATATCACTAAATGTGCTTCTAGATTGATGTAACTGTTTAATCAAACAGAAATTATTCTCGATTCCTGTTTATGTTTCTGTCATGAATTAACTGGAAGTGATAAGTCCTGAACAATTATTATTTATTGATATTACTACTAATATATAATACTATTTATCTAGAATTTTAAAACATGACCCCTAAATGATAAATTTTCTTGGGAATCTGCCATGTGAAAACACTGTGCTTAGTACAGTTGGTAATCAAAAGAAGTGTTAAGACATGTTCCCTCCCATGAAGGCTCCTACAATATTATTGGAGAGACAAGATATGTACATAAAAAGTTAAGTAACATATCAAAATAATATTGGAGTACATGCCAAAAGAATGCTAGAAGTAGAAAGAGCTCTAAAATGAATGAAGTTAGATTATTCTACAGGTATCCCTTCCACATCATGATGTTCCGCAACCTGGTTTTGATATATCGTGTTGGCATAAATGGGAATTTGAGGGGAGTTTTGTAGAAGCCACAGATGACACACACACAAAGGCTAGCAGACAATACAGAAGAAGTTTAAAAACTCAGAAATGTATAAAATATATATCTACAGTATTGCATAATATCAACCCAAATTTTACAATAAGGTACTGTAAACTCCCCATAAAAGAAAAATCAGACTTTTCTCATGTGAATGGAGGGCCAAAAAATTTTATGTGAGTTTTCCAGATTGAGGAGACAACTTCTAACCCCCGCAATGTTGAAGGGATTTTAGAATATAGAAGCTATTACATATTAGTCCATTTTCTGCTACTTATTTCAAGGATATAAATTTGTTGGTAGATATTCCCTCCACTGACATAGACACCAACAGTCCTTTTGTCTTTGTTTTTTGGAGACTTTCCATATCTGGGATGGAAGTGTAAAGGGCACTTGTAGATTTACCGTAACATAGATGAGTCTGGAAGCTTTCACTTGCTCTCTTTTTCTAACCTGGGCTGGTTCAACCCTCCTTAAGGATCCTGGTGGCTCTATGCTCTGGGGCCTCACCTTATTAGTGCCAAACTTAGTATAAACTCCAAATGAGTTTTAGCCCTACTGCAACCCTCAAACACAAGAGATCCACCAGCTTCAACTTTCCCCAGTGGAGGAGTTAGAATTGAGCATTACCATGACAGTAGATTGTATTTTGAAAGATGATATGACTAAAAATATCACCCTATGGCCAACCAATTCAATGCAGTGACCCAGTATCACCAGAGTGTTATATACCACAATGAGACATGGGAGCAGGATTTTAGTAGAAGACTTTTATGCTAATATAAACCTCAAATAGTTTTAATGTAGACTTTTATGCTTTATAGAGTCTTATAACAGTGAAGAAAATGGATGCTTTTTCATTTACAAACTGAATAAATTACTGTGTAACTATTTTTATACTATTGGGTCTGAGAAACTCCTAGAGTGGTATTCTTTGGCATTTACATCTTCTCAATTCTTTTTGCTGTTTATTATCAGTTCCTACTTTCCCCTTCCTATTCGTAGTTCTCACAAAGATGTGCACTCATTAATCATAGTCAATTATTTTGGAATATGAGACATAAAACTAGAAAATTGTGTACTTAACTACCTAGTGCCATGGACTATGGTATTATTTTTCCATATTAGTGGATTTGACAAGTACCTATAATAGTACATTGGAATATTGGACCCCAATAAAATTACTGTGAAATTTAGGTTATATATAATAACTATATATTCCCTGGACTAAGAAAATACAAATAAGAAGATAAATAGGAGAGAATAGTGTCACAAAAACTATTCCTCCGGGAGGGAAGGGTGATCAACTGTGTCAAATGTTATAGAGAAGTCAAGAAGAATAAGGACTGAGAAAAGGCCATCAGATTTGGAAGGGTAAGAAATCACTTGATAACTTTGGAAAGAACAATTTCAATCGAATGATGAATTGCAGTGGCAGATGGTAGAGGACTTCAAGATGAATGAGAAGAGAGGAAGTGAAATCAATGAGCGTAAATAACTTTTCCTAGGAGTTTGGCTGGAAAATGCAAAGATATGGGATGATAACTTGAAGAAATGGTAAGATCTAGTGAAGATTTTTTTTTAGAAAAGAAGAAACTTAAGCATGTTAGTATCAGGGAAGGAACTGGTAGGTAGGGAATGATTGAGGATTAGAGGGAGAAAGCATGTTGGTTGAGGGTAAAATCTGCTAGAGAAGAAGGGAGAGAATGGAATCAAAAAAAGATGACATTGGAAAGAAGGGCTACCTTAGGATTAGAGGAATAAAGTTCTAGTTC
>CM053590.1:161926969-161937403 GCA_028646515.1 Pseudochirops corinnae | reverse complement strand
GGTTTCACTTTAATCAAACATATCATTTACCTAGTTCAGGGGGAAAAGTCAGCACCCTGAACTTCAGAGAATACAAACAGAAGTTACAAACAAACAGAAAAAACAGATCAGCAGACGGCCTCACATCAGGGCGTATATGTAGCCTTCTCCTGGCTTAGAGAATGTCACAGCCCTCTAGACCCACTGCCCAATCACAGAGCTACAAGGCACGGGCATTCCTGGAAAACAAACCTGGCGCCACAGGCTCCACGTGACCACATCGAGCCTATTAGGGAACAGAGTACACTTTCAAATATCCAAGGGTCCTCAGAGTCACGTAGCTGCTTTAGCAAAGGGCCTAGGGACAGGGAAGATCTTCAGATTCCCATAACAATAGGTGAAGAAAATCATCTCTATTTGCAGGTGATGTGATGGCTTACTTAGAGCATCCTAGAAATTCAATACAAAAAGCTAATAGAAACAATTAGGAATTTCATTAATTAACAGGATATAAAATTAATCCATAAAATTATCATCATTTCTTAATATTACTAACAAAATTAAATAGAAGGCTATAGAACAAAAAATAGATTCTATTCAAAATAACTACAAAATGGATAAGACCATCTAGACCAGTGATTCTCAACCTGAGGGTCATGACACCTTTGGGGGTCAAACGACCCTTTCACAGGGGTCGCCTAAGACTATCGGAAAACATATTTCTGATGGTCTTAGGAACCGAGACACCGCTCCTCTATCCGTCTCCAGGCGGGTCTGCTCGCATGCAGATATGCTCACATACGAGTACCCGGTGTGATGACATCATTGTGCCAACCCCGTTACATACACCCCATACAAATACAGGTGTATGTGACAGGGTTGGCGCCATAATGTACTTAAGTGGACCAGTCACACGTGTAGAGAGCAGCTACTGTGTAGAGAGCAGCTGCTGTGTTGAAAGCAGCTACTCTGTTAAAAGCAGCTACTGTGTTGAAAGCAGCAGTATTGGAAGTTTAAAACGACACTTCATGAATTATAATTACTGGGTAAATGTAAAATCATGTATTGTAAAATCATCAACTACTGCAAAAAAAAATATCTGTACTGTGGGAACTTAATCTGGATGCTGATCGCTCTTTTTATATTCAGCTGTGGTTGATGTGAATACTGTACCCTTGTGATAGTAACAGGTATGTTAAAAAAAACAACACAGAGAATGGTAAATCATATGAAACTTTAACGAACTGTATTGACTTAACTATGCCATGTATCATCTTTTGTATTATTAAAGCTATTGTTATATATTATTTTCATTAGCAAACCAATCCATGATGATGGATTGTGTAGAGAAGAACGCTAAGAAAAGAAGATATAGTGAGGATTTTTACAGTATGGTTTTACCTCAATGATTACAGCAGAAGTTGAGAAACTGCCACGTGTTATTTGTTGGGAAGTTCTATCAGCCGAATCTATGAAGCTGAACAAACTAAAATGCCATTTTGATAGCAAGCATCTGAGCTTTGCTGGCAAGGATACCAACTATTTTAGAAGCAAAGCTGATGGACTCAAGAAAGCCAGACTTGACACTGGTGGCAATTACCACAAACAAAACATAGCAGCCGTTGAAGTTTCATATTTGGTGGCACTCGGAATCACCAGAGCTATGAAACCTCACACCATTGCTGAGGATTTACTGTTGCCAGCAGCCAAAGACATTGTTCGAGTTATGATTGGAGATGAATTTGTTACAAAATTGAGTGCAATTTCCTTATCTAACACCACTGTCCACCGAAGAATAGATGACATGTCTGCTGATATTCTTGATCAGGTAATCCAGGAGATTAAATCTTCTCCACTTCCAATATTTAGCATCCAGCATGATGAATCTATAGATGTTGCAAACTGTTTACAGTTACTGGTTTACGTGAGGTGTGTTAATGATGGCGACTTTAAAGATGAGTTTCTTTTTTGCAAACCTCTTGAAATGACAACTACTGCACGTGATGTATTTGACACAGTTGATTCATTTCTGAAAGAGCATAAGATCTCTTGGGAAAAGGTTTGTGGTGTTTGCACAGATGGTGCTCCAGCTATGCTAGGATGTCGATCTGGATTTCAATGTTTGGTACTGAATGAGTCACCAAAAGTCATTGGAACTCACTGTATGATTCATCGGCAAATATTAGCAATGAAGACGCTGCCACAAGAGTTACAAGAAGTAACGAAAATTGGATGAAAATAAAATTTACATGTTGCCTACCTTATCTGCTTTCTTTGAGGAACATGACATTGAACCAGACAAAAGATTACAATGAGAATTTCTGTGAAAGAACACTTGCACATGCTTGCAGATGAAATTTCATCGTGCTTTCCAAATCTACTTGACACCCCATTTGCACTTGCCAGAAGCCCATTCACAGTCAAAGTTGAAGATGTTCCTGAGAAAGCACAAGAGGAGTTCCTTGAACTTATTAACAGTGATGCAGTAAGAACTGATTTCTCTATGGTGCCAGTTACAAAATTCTGGATCAAGTGTTTGCAGTCATATCCCGTTCTGTCTGAGACTGTGTTGCACCTTCTTCCATTTCCAACAACATATCTTGTGAAACAGGGTTTTCCAGCTTGTGGGTTATCAAGTCTAAATATAGAAGTAGACTTGTTGTAGAAGATGATCTTCATTGTGCTCTTGCAAAGACTATCCCGAGAATTTCTAATCTGGTGAAAAAGAAGCAATCTCAATCTTCACACTGACGTTGGCTTTTTACGCATACTGTTGCAAAATGTAGCAATGCAGTTTACTATAGTTATATCAAGACTGTTACCCATGCTACACCATGCTTCAAGACAAAATTTCATTTATTTGTAATTAGAAATAAATATTTCACAATATATAATTACGTTGTTTTTGTGATTAATCACTATACTTTAATTATGTTCAATTTGTAACAATGAAAATACATCCTACATATCAGATATTTACATTACTATTTATAACAGTAGCAAAATTACAGTTATGAAGTAGCAACGAAAATAATTTTATGATTGGGGGTCACCACAACATGAGGAACTGTATTAAAGGGTCGCGGCATTAGGAAGGTTGAGAGCCACTGATCTAGACATACTCGACTTAAAGGAATACCACTACAAAACTTATTCTTTACAGTCATTCAACAAGCATTTTCTGTGTGCCAAGGACCTGTGCTGACCACTGCAGATACAAAGAAAGGCAAAAATGTGGTCCCTACTGTGATAGGAACAGGGTTTCCCATTTCTCCACAAAAGAAATTGGTCCTCCCTAAAAAGGCAACAAAACTATCCCCAAGACTTAATTGGCCCCTGTCTACTTTGACATAGCTTCCTGGTCACCTAACAGCATAGAAAGTCCAATCCACATGGAGCCAGGGCCCTTCTTAACTTAATTTGTGAAGACCAAACACATCATCAGACCCTGTTGGCTAGTCATGTTTCTATATGGGGACAAGAAAAGAGGACTGCTTCCAAAGAAGCTTCTATATCCTTGCTATGTTAAGACAAAGTATAACTCCTTTTATTAACTGTTCAATGACTTGCAAAATGCTTCATTTCATCCCATCATCAAACTTGAATTCATAGGGTACTGGCTTTAAGCCCACCCCTAACCACTGTTTTAAAGGAACTCATATTCCAAAAGAGGAGATAACATGCAAATTACTAAGAACATATAGCGTATATTTAATGAATATATGAGGTAATCTCACAGGGAAGGTGCTGGAATTGTGAGAAGAGACCAGGAAAGGGCTGTTGGAAATAGTGGGATTTGAGATGAATCTTGAATCAAGTTAGGAAATCCAGGCGGTAGAGTTGAGGAAGGAGAGTGTTCCAGTTATGGGGGACAGGAAAGACATTGAAAAGGTACAGGATTGGGAGATAGTGTGTTGTATGTGAGACAGGTGTGGTTGGGTTATAGAATATCTGAAGTGGAGAATAAAATATAAGAGAGTTGAAAAGGTAAGGAAGGTCTAGGTTATAAAACATTTAAAATAAAACAAAATTGTATATTTGATCCAGGAGGTAATAGGAAGCCACTGAAGCTCACTGACCAGGAAGCTGACAGGGTCACATCTATAACTAGCATCTCTTTGGCAGCTGAGTGGAGGATGGAGTGGAGTGGAGAGAGACTTCAGGTAGGGAGACCAATCAGAAGATTCACACTAGCCCAACTGGAAGGGACGAGAGCCCATACCAGGGTGGTTGCTATGTGAATAGAGAGAAGGGGAGGTATATAAGATATATTGTGAAGGTAGAAACAACAAGGCTTGGCAACAAACTGGATATTTGGGATGAATGTAATTGTGGAATTAAAAGTGACACCTAGGTTGTGATGGGTGGCTGGAAGGTCACCCAGGTGATATCCTTGGTACCCTTGATAATTATAGGGAATTTTGGAAGAGGAGAGAGTTTTGGGAGGGTTTCTGTTTGAGGCATATTGAATTTGTGACTATAGGACATCTAGTATAAGATGTCCAATGGGGAAGGCAAGTCCAGACGAATGCCACTGTATTCATGTTGGTGATGTTAGAGGAGAGGTCAGGGGAAAAAATTAGGACTAGATAAATATAGATATGGTGATTGGAGCCCCAGGAGCTAATAAGGTCAAAGGGTGAGATTGTATGTGGGAAAAGAAGGCCACAGACAGACTTTAGGGAAAACCCACAGTGAGTGGGGTGACATGAAGAAAGATTTAGCAAAGGAGACTGAGAACGAACAGGCAAGAGGAAAATCATGAAAGAACAATGTTGTGAAAATCTAGAGAAGATGAAGTATCAAGTATATAAGGGTAATCAAAAGTTACAGAGAGGTTAAGAAGGATGAGAGTGGAGAAATGGCCATTAGCTTTGGCAATTTAGAGATCATTGGTAAGTGTATAGAGAGCAGTTTCAGCTGGATGATAAGGATGGAAGCAGATTGTATAAGGTTTAGAAGAGAATGATAATAAAAGGAAGTGGAGGCACCTAAGAGTTTAACCATGCAAGGGAAAAGAAATATAGGATAATAGCTAATAGAGATGGTCAGATTAAAATGAGGATTTTTTTGGGGGGAGGGTGGCAGATATGGGCATATTTATTGGCATGAGGGTAGCAGCCAGTAGGTAAGAAGAGATTGAAGTATAGAGAATTATTGGGTATGATAGAAGAGGTAATATTCTGGAGAAAATGAGAGGGAATGGGATCATGGGTACATATAGGGGATTTTCCTTGAAAAGCAAAAGGACTATCTCTTCATGTGTCATAGGGGTGAAAGAGGAGATAGTGACAAAAGACGTTTGAATGTTATGATATGAGGAGGAGGGAAAAAGAGAGAAGAACTCTTGGTAAAACATTTCATTTTTTTCAGTGAAATATGAGGCAAGGTGAATGAAATGGGGTAATGGGAGACTTGAGGAGAGATGAGTTTGGAATAGCCACTCTAGTTAATGGATAGTGAATTAGGGAGGTATAAAAGGATTGCCATCCTTCAGTGAGGGGCCAGTTGAGATTACATAGCATAAATCGGCTTCCTGGAATAGAGGTGTCTCACCCAGTATATATAGTCTAGACCTTTCAGACTCGGTGGTTATCTGATACCGTTCAAGTCACCATACCTGATTTACTGACAAGAACTGTTTAAAGGTAGAGATGGGGTAGTGAGAATGGGACAAATCCAGAAAATGCCACTGTATCCATGTTACATATTCTTTCTGTGTTAGGACAAAGCAAACTTCCTGCTTCATTAAATGTTCTGTGACTTACAAGTGCTTAATTTCATCAAAGAGGGTACTGGCTTAAGAGCCACTCCTACAACATGAATAGGATCAAAGGTGGGAGTAATCCAAGGCTGGGATTTGGCAATGTGTAACTGGTGATAGTGTCTTAACGAGAATGACAGAGAGTGAGACCATTAAACATTTTAGAAGTGGAGTTTAATAAGCTGTTGGCTGCGAGGGGCCAAGCTTACCCAAATCAAGCAGTCCTGAGATTAATTTTCTTGGGGTTTATGTAAGCCAAAACCACAACATAACGGTAGCTAAGGGAAACTACAACTTAATAGTTTCTAAGAGTAAGCAGGAAAATACAGAAGCCAAAGAATAGCATGGATTAATGATCTATCAGTTAATCAAACAGTGAAAATTCCCTGATTGGTTCCTAGGTAAGGGTGAGGGGCTGTGGAATTCTTCTTGACGGGCCTTCTGGTGGGCTTGGGCAGGCCTGGCGGGCCTTTCTGGCGGGCTAGATCTGTTTTGTTGGTGAGTCTCCTAGGAGACTAGGAGTATGGATGTTAGGCTAGGTTCTTAGGTGAGCTTGATAGGGAAGGGGGTTGGGAAGTGTTCCTAAAATGGAGGTTACCACAATAGGATGAAGGTACAAGGGCCTCCAATATATCAGAGAGTGCAGAGTTGAACTTGATCAACAAAGGATTTGAGCTAGGGAAAGGAGGAGACTGAGGCCATTAAGGGGTGATAGCTGATAAAAGAACTGAGGGGTGAGGTCATGGTGAGAAGAAAGAAGACTAAGGGCCCTAAAAGAGAGGGAAAGAAAAAATACTGTGATCAGATAAGGGAATTTCAGAGTTCATGAACATATTACCTATTGATCGCTCTCCTTATGTCATCTCTCTCCACTTTACTCTATCCTCTACTCATCTGTCAAACTGACT
This sequence comes from Pseudochirops corinnae, assembly GCA_028646515.1. Lineage (NCBI taxonomy): Eukaryota > Metazoa > Chordata > Mammalia > Diprotodontia > Pseudocheiridae > Pseudochirops > Pseudochirops corinnae. The sequence continues at coordinate 161,930,752 of CM053590.1, read as the reverse complement.
TTTTTAAAGTTCTGAGTTGACCATGTCACTACCACTTTTATATTAATAAATGCCAGTGACTCCCTATTACCTCCAGAATCAAATATAAAATTCTCTGTTTGACCTTTAAAGCTGTTCACAACCTAGTCCTTTACAGCCTTTCTAGTCTTCTTATATCTTATTACTCTCCACATACTCTATGATCTAATGACACTGGCCTCCTGGATATTCCTTGAATAAGACACTGCATTTCTTGACTGAGCATTTTTGCTGGCTGTCTTCAGTGCCTGAAACTTTCTGCTTATTTCTGCCTCCTAGTTTCCCTGGCTTCCTTCAAATCTCAGGTAAAGTCCCACCTTTTCCAAGAAACCTTACCCTGTCCTGCTTAATCTTAGTAACCTTTTCTCTGATATGTCTAATTTATCCCGTATTTACTTTTTCTGTACATAATTGTTTGCGTGTTGTCTCTCCCTGTAGTGAGAATAACCATACGAACTTACGGTGAGCACTTCCATCTTGTGACTAAGTAGGTGGTATGTTAGCTGTTTTTCTGTTGTAAGATATTCAGTTGACTGGTACAATTTAGTATATGTATAGCCCCAAATTGGTAAACAACTGCCAATGATATTTGTTCCCCACAAATTTGATAACAACTGCTAAAGATATATGTTTGCACCCCAAATTTGATAAATGACTAATAAATACTTGCTAATGATTCAGAAAAGAAAGCTTTGATTAATATGTTCCTTTCATCATAAATTTAGGTAATCAATCATCAATCATAACTTAGATGTCATTTTTAAATGCCCTCAGCTAAAACCATAAAAACCCACCAGAGGCGCCTGTCATCAGTCTGCTTCTGGGTGGCCACCAGAACTCACTCCTTCATTCTCTGAACTTGGAGATTCAAGTCTTAGAGTTCACTTGAGAATCATGTTGTTTAATGGACATTTGCTAGAACATCATCACCCTCAATAGAAAGGGGAAATTATCATGAATTTGCATGTTGATTAAAAAGTTTGATGGTATACACTAAGAATTGTAAGTATAATTCGTATTTCCATAGCACTAGATAGCACATGTAAATGGTTTTTTGTTTCTCCTCCATTATACATACTGTGAGCTCCTTGAAAAGCAGGGACTGTTTTTTTGCTTTTCTTTATACCCCTAGGGCTTACCATAGTGCCTCACACATACTAGGTGTTTAATAAATGCTTGTTGACTGGAAGTGGAACACTTATGGATGATGCCAAGATCAAAAGTATGACCGTCTCTGGGTGTAGTTGAGGAGTTGGCCAGGGGAAATGAGTAAATCGAGGACCTGGGAAATAAAGATGTATGAGCAAGCATGCTGAAGTTCCCTGGTGTGAGTGTAGGAGTCAGCTAGATAACTCAATGGATAGAGACTGGAATCAGAAAGGCCTGAGTTCAAATTTGGTCTCAGACACTTTTTTTGCTGAATGACCCTGGACAAGTCACTTAATCTCTATTTGCTTTAATCTACCAAGGAAGGAAGTAGCAAACCACTCTGGTATCTTTACCAAGAAAACCCTATGGACAGTATGCTCCAAAGAGCTGGATATGACTGAATGATTAAACAGGATGAGTGCAAGAATTTGGGTGGAGAAAAAGACTATGTGCCAAGCATTGAACTCATTAAGGAAGAAAAGAGAATATCCTTTGGGGAGAGGATCTAAATAGATAAGTTACCATAATTTTGATTTGCTGATATATTTCTAATTGAATGAACCTCAAAAGATGAGAAGCACTGAGAGGTGGAGGGGTTGGAGCTTATGATGAGAATAAAGAACAGTGTTAGTGCTCATAAGGCATAGGTAAAAATAATTTAAAGCTTTCATCAAATTGTACTAAGGGAACTCTTCAGAACTCAGCCTACTTTCAAAGAAACCTGGAAGAATTGATTCTGGGGGAATGGAGAATGAAATGTTCTCCCTCATCAGGAAAGAACATGTTTAAAAGAATTAGTTGGCCTATAGGCCTTTCTGTGACTGGATCCTTTTGTATCGCTAATGGTTATCATCACCCATTTGCCTTGGAGGGGGGCCAACAAGAAGAATTTCTGAAAACGAGTCTCCTCCTAGTTTAAGGGAAGCCGTATTTGTGTGAACTGTTTGGTTTTTTAATAACTGTTTGAAAATTACAGTGCAACTGGACAGGAAATCTTCAGTCTTCTAATTCTATACAGCCATAGCCTGCCACTGAGAGGTGGCCTAAGAAGGCAAATCTCTAGAACTTTAGGATTTATAACATTGCTAAAGAAACCATTTGAGTTCTGTTTATTTGTTTTTTAATTTGGAATTTAAGAATCCAACGAAAATTTTGCCACAAGAACTTCGTTGTGATTGTTTGGTGGGAGTCGTTCATTGGGTGAGAGACTTGAAAGCACAATGCTAAATTCTCCCCAGGAGCCCAGAGACATTTCTGGAATTGGGGATATGGACAGATATGCCAGCTGTACTCCATTTAGTTAGCTGAGGACAGGCAGGGACTACATCAATTTTAAAAGTTTCCACTCTTACTTCTGAATTGTGAATAGTGAACTGAATAATTCTCTCTCTAGAGCTTCCAGTGAGGAATCTCTGAAGACCACAAATGCAGGCCTCAGGAACATTTTCCTAACCCCAGCAGAAAAGATTCCTGCATTCATCTGGCAAAATAGAACACATGTGCATGCCTAAAGGAGTCTCTGACTTCATTGCTTTGGCTTCTCAGCAGCAGTAGCACCCACAGTACTCCTGCCAAAGAAGGGAAGGGGCAGCATAATAGTGCAAAGATCTACAATACTACCCTATCCTAGCACAGGACAAAACTCAGGCCCTTGTAGTACTGTTCCCATCCTGGTATAGGGGCTAGAAGCTGACTCTACCAGAGCAAGCGGCTGGTAGAGATGGGAGCCTCCAAGAATGCAGACTGGAACAGCAGGCAGAATGCTGGCTGAGGGGACTGCAGGAAGAAATATGGACCCCTGGGGCACTAATCAGTAGTTAGACAATTCATTTACTTCTGTACTATGAGCAAACTTTAAAGTCACTTTGGTTGTGTTTGTTTTTGGAGAGAAGCTTAGTTCCTCCATAAGAAAATTATTTCTACTCTCAAGGTAGAATTCACAGAAGATTCTCACTGACATGCTATTTTTTTTTTCTTTTTGGAGGGGGGAAGGCAGAGCAATTGGGGTTAAGTGACTTGCCCAAGGTCACTCAGCTAGTATGTATTAAGTGTCTGAGATCAAATTTGAACTCAGGTCCTCCAGATTCCAGGGCCAGTGCTCTATTCACTGCGCCACCTAGCCGCCCCCCATTGACATATTATTGTAGAAACATTTTATTTCCTTTTACTTTAAGACACAGGGCCATTCCTCTGGCAAGTTCTGGTAAACTAAAATCTGTCCTGAGAGTAACCTCACCTAACCAAAACCTCTCACATGGGAAGAGAAAATTTACTTAGAGTCTCAAACGTACCTTAGATGAGAAGCCAGAGGAAGAACCTCAGTTGTTCTTGATTTCTTGGCAACAGCTCAATTGGTCTATTTGTAAATCCTCTAGATCAGTGGTTCTCAACCTTCCTAATGCCACGACCCTTTAATACAGTTCTTCATGTTGTGGTGACCCCCAACCATAAAATTATTTTTGTTGCTACTTCATAACTGTATTTTTTTTATATTTTATTTTATTTATTTTAGTTTACATCATTCATTTCCACAAGATTTTGAGTTACAAATTTTCTCCCCATCTTTCCCCCCCTCAAAACAGCCATCCCCTTGTATGACCCCTCCCCCAATCTAAT
>CM053590.1:161893398-161926469 GCA_028646515.1 Pseudochirops corinnae | reverse complement strand
TATACACGTGTACATATATCCACACATGTATAGACATAAACTTTCCCTAACAAATTGTTCTTTTGCTCTTTGTTTTTATGCTTGTGCATATCTCTTATTTCCTGTCCCTCATAATTCCTCTACTTTACAGAATTCTATCCACTACCTTACCCTCCTATTACTTAACCTGCCACCCCTCTCCAAGGATCCCTCCCTTATCCTCCAAGTCCCATATATCTAAACACCCTTCTATTCCTCCCTTTGATTTATTACCTCACCCTCTCCTCTAAAGATCCCTCACTTGTCTCCCATTCCCATTAATCTCAACACTCTTCTATACCCCACCTTTAAACTATTCCCTTATCCTTCCTCTAGATTCTTCCCTTATCTTCTCCCCACTTCCTATCCCTGTAGTAGTTTATTTTTTTCTGAATTTAGAAAATTTTTATACTCTTCTAGATATATATGTATTATTCCCTCTTAAACCCATTCCTGATGAAAGTAGGCTACCAGAACTACCAGCCCTCCTCCCCCATCTAATTCTTCTGCATTGGTTCTTCTTCTTACACCTCATTTGTATAAAATAATTACAATTGTTCCTAAATGGTTTTACTTGTTAAAGTCCTATCATACTCAGGCCCACCTGAATCTTTCTTAAGAACTCCCCAATTACTAATAACAATCTTAGACATACATTTTACATTTTACATACATGAAAGGTAAATAGTCTGTCCTTATTGAGTCCCTTGTAATTAGTCTTTGGTATGTGCCTTATATTTCTCTTGGCTCTTGTATGTCAGATCTTCTATTAGGTTCAGGGTTGTTGTTGTTGTTGTTTTAACAAAGTTCTGAAAGTCTGACAGTTCATTAAATATCCATTTTTTTTTTCCATTCAGGATTATACTTAGCTTTTCTGGGTATGATATTTTTGACTGGAACCCCGGTTCTTGTCCTCTTTGATATATAGTGTTCCAAGACCTGTGGTCTGTTAGTGTCACCACTGCCAGGTCTGATTGTGGCACCACCATGTCAATTTTTTTTTCTTGTTGCTTGTAATATTTTATCCTTGAGCCAGGGGTTTCAGAATTTGACTATGATAGTCCTATGGGTTTTATTCATAGGATCTCTTTCAGATGGTTTTTGGTAGATTTTTTCTATTTCTACTTTCCCCTATTGTTCTAATGCTTCAAGACAATTTTCTTTACTTATTCCTTGTATTATTGTATCAAGATTCTTTTTTATCATAGCTTTCAGGTAGTCTGATTATTCTTATGTTTTCTCTTCTCTAACTGTTCTCCAGATCAGTTGTTTTTCTTATGAGATGTTTCACATTGTCTTCTATTTTTTCATTCTTTATATTTTGTTTTATTATTTCTTGATCTCTTATAACTTCACTGGCTTCCCATTGCCCAATTCTGATTTTCAAGGAGTTGTTTTCTTCCTTAAGATTCTATATCTTGGGAGCAGCTAGATGGTGCAGTGAATAGAGCACCAGTCCTGGAGTCAGGAGGACCTGCGTTTAAATCCAGCCTCAGACACTTGACACACTTATTAGCTGTGTGCACTTGCACTAGCAAGTCACTTAACTCCAATTGGTTTGCCTTTCCCTCTTCCCTCAAAAAAAAGAAAAGATTCTATATCTCCTTTTCTAATTCGTTGACTTTCTTTTCATAATCTTGTTTTTCTTGGATTGTTCTTTTTTTGTTTTTCCTCAGTCTCTCTAATTTGATTTTTAAAGTCTTTTTAAAGTTCTTCTATGAATTCTTTTTTGCAGGTGACCATACTCTTTGGGGGTAGAAGACAGTTTTTTGCATCCTCCTCTGAAGATGATGAACCCCAGTCTTCTCTATTCCCATAGTAACTCTCTATGGTTGGATTCTTTCTCTTTTGCCTGTGCATTTTTTTAAATTTGTAGTAGCTTAGTTTATTGCAATCACCTTTAGTCCTGGGGTATAGGGGATGGCGCCTCTGGTCTCAGGTCCTCCTTCAGTTCTCCACTCTGGCCTGGAACTGGAAACAAGATTTCCAGCTTCCTGTAAGTGGCCACAGCCGGCAGTATCCCTGCCCCACTGCTTCTATATTCCCTGGGTGTGTGCTGGGTCCTTCTTGCCCTGCCCTGCCACATCTCTGCAGCATAGCTGATTCTGCCATTCATTGTCAGCAGAGGTTCCCTCAATTTTCCTGACTCAGACACCCAACACCCCTTTTTGTCGCAGGGGTAAAAGTTTCTGCAGCTGGAACCAAGGCAGCCTCCCAACCCAGTTAACCCCAGGGCTTGCTGCTTGTTATTTAAGCAGACCTAGGACCTAGATTGGAGGTGTTTACTCTTCACAAGGACCAAACCTCATCCTGGGATTTTTTCTTCAGATCTCTAATTGTCCCAGGAGGACCCCTGTTCTGCCCCTACTCACAGGGTTATTGGCATCATGGATCATCGGCCTACTAGGATTCTTTGATGATCATACCTGGAATCAGACTCAGAATATATATCAGTTACATTCCCATGAGGTCTAATAGCAAGTTCCAATAATCATAGTTTCACGGCTCTGTGCGGTTTCAGTTCTTAAGAATCATATATCTATGATGTAGATGAAAAAAGTCCAAGACATTTAATTTTATTTTTCTAAAACAAGCTATGTTCTCAGGTTAGCTTTGAAGGGACTTCCTTCTTCTAGATGTACTTCTTGACACAAACTTAATATAAAATAGAGCTATAAGAAGAATTAGTATATTAAAAATACACAATTCACCTGAAACTTCAGAGAATTTTAATTTTTGTTTCATGGGGACTGGAACTGGAAAATGAGTCTTTGTCTCTCATATTATTAAATAGACAATTCAAACAATTTTTACATGTAAAATCTTTAATCTAATTTTGAAAACTGTGTCACATTTTTCACTGTGACATCTCCCACTAATCATTTTATCATAATGAAAGAATGTTATAGGGTGATTTCTTATAAACCAAATAACTCACCAAGTGTAAGGGTTCATGGTCTCTATTATTCATGATTCAAATGACAATTCAAAATGATCCCTCACTATACTAACATGTATAATAACTTAATCAAAAATCATCAGTAGAGTTCATCTTCTTTTATACTTGCCATTATCACTAGAATTTGCTATGTGAGGGGAAAGTCAGGGATATAGCAGCCTTACTTCTGTTTGATTTCAGGTATGAGTCATAGGTAGCCAATTATTTGACAGGAAGTATAGCCAGGTTTGGAATTAACCAGGTGGGAAAATATCTTATTTACCAAGATGGGGATAAGCCAAGAGAATCTTACTTTCACCTTCACATGGTTATTCTTCCGACTTTTCTCCTGTTGCAGTCCTTAGACTGTAGGGGCACATGGCATTTTCCCTTGAGTGATGAACCAGCAGCAGCCTTATGCAGGGTCAAGACACTTATACCTTGATTCAAGAATAGCAGCTAATTGAAGTCCTAAGAGACTTTTCCTCAAACAGCAAATTTTCACTAATTATAGCCAAGGTCTAGATAATTGGGTTTTTAAAAATATATTAGCCTCAAAATCTCATCTAGAATTTTTCAACTATTCACAAATTTAATCTATTCACAACTATCATTCCTCCCTCCTCCCCCCTCCCAACTTTGGTCTGCAGATAAAGCCAAAGGGAGAACATCAGAGCATTTCTAGAATACAGTGGGATGAGAATGAGATGAAATCCCCCCAGCAGAGTCCATGTAAGTACGTAAGCCTAAGAAACTAGATAGTATAAGCCATCTACTGTTTCAATCAACTCAACTGAAACTCACTCCTCTCTCCCTACAACTTATAAGCAAGTGGGTCATAGCTGAGCACAATTCCAAGGACTGTCTTGGGAACAAAAATAAATCTTTTTTTTTCTATAAGTGTTCAAAGAGGGGGTGCAAGCTAGCAGATGGCCGTCAGTGAATGTGACTTGAAAGGCAAGCTAACTAAAAGCTATGCAAGTTGAATAACTGACTGTCATTCAAGCTGCCACTGGGGTGGTGTCTGGAGTAACCCACTCTTTCTTAATTAAATCTATTATCCCTTGTGTGCCACAATGACCACCTTATGAACTAAGAAAATATACGTGTGGAGGAGTGGCTTACCTATTTCAGTCACCCAGACCCAAAGAACTATTTAGTTTTATTGCTATTTCCACTTCTTCACCACAAGTTAATACACAGGGAATAGTTGGTTCAAGTTAATAGAATTAAAAGATACACTTACATAACTTTCCAAATGATCCCAAATGATGCCCACTTATTATTCAAAAGTTTCATTTCTCCACTTTGGAAGGGAGAGGTTCTAGAAAGTTTCATAATACCCTGTTAGCAGGGCTCATCCCAAGAGAACTTCACAAAGATCTCCTAAGAGGACTTCACCATGCTTTTCTCCCAAAGGTAAGTCATTTACTATTATTATTATTTTCTAGTTTAAAAAAACAACAAAATATACTCTAATAATAACTGATATATTTATAATGTAACAGCATTCAGATTGAAAAGAGGAAGAAATTTGCTTTAACAGCTTCTTTTAACCTTCTTATATTTAAAAACATCACCACTCAAGTGATAATAATTTAGTTAAATACCTTTGAAATGATCAATTCAAAGAAAGTAATTTATCTTATTATCCTGGCATTTTCATGCTGATCATAGTAGTATATGTAGTGCCTTCCATGTGCCAGGTTTTTTCAATGTCTTGAAAGTTACTTAAGCATGTTTTTAGTAATACTTTAAAATGTTTAGTCTATAATTTCTCGATTTTGTTAGTATTTCATGCCAATTAGAAAAAATACTTATAAATGGGATGGCATTTTGCTTAATTATATTCCTACAAGATCTGAACACTATAGTGTTCATCCTTTACACAAGCCAGACACCGTGTTAAGCATTTCACAACTATGTGTTTCTCCCAACAACCCCCGGGAGATAGTTGTAAGTATTTATTATTCTTTGTATGTACAAGGACTGATTAGATTCTCTAATTTACTACCATTAAAATATTTTCAACCCAATCAATTTTAGATTTATAATGACTAGTGGCAATAACCAAACTTCATTTTGCACAAGGTTCCATTATTTTTGGCTGGTTTGTATTAAAAAAAAAAAATTCATGGTGACACTCCCAACTTCCCATTACTGCTTCTTTGTTTCTTTGAGTTACCCAAAGAGCTAAACCAATTCCTTTAAATTTTCTAAATTACTAATCCTTTAGCATGACTATTTAATAGCAGAGAGATAATCCTTTCTCTATCAATCAACCAATTAATATGCATTTTATGAAACATATTTTATAGTCTTACATTGATGGGGGAAGGAAGACATGCAGCAAAAATCAAAAGACATTTATTTTAAAAAATTCCTAAATCTTTTAAAAATTTACTTAAAGAGGATTAACAGAGAATAGTTTAGTTATTTCCTGTACAAAATATGCCAGATAAATTTGTTCAAATGCTAGCTTACAACACTTCACATTCTTGTCTACCCCAAATTAAGACAGTTATTCTGCCATGGGAAGGCAAGATAGATGGCCCAGACAATTTATTTTGTTGTGTCCTTGGTTAATAAGGTTGTCATGGAAATTTAGGTTTGTATGAATTCAGGTGAATAACATGCAGCAACATTAAGGTGGATCAAAATGGTTTATTGATATAGACAAACACAGCATAGGAAAGTATGGACAGGTAGACACAATTCAGTCTGGGATAGAGTTCCATGTATCCTTCTTTATTCTCATCTTCTCATGGAATAGCATATAGGATGGTTCCCTAGATAAGTAGAGAGATATGTGTTCCAGTTGAAGGCAGAGTGCTATAGGAGACTCAGTTTTACTCTGGGTACAAAATATGGTTTTCAAAGGACCTGTCATGGCAGCTGTCAAGTCAAGAGAGGGGCCATGGTGTCAAAGAACATGAACTAGTAACAAATGACCTTCTGACAATAAAGAAGGTAAATTATAAGCATACCACATCAGCAAGCTTGTTGGGAGAGTTTTAGCAGCTGGTTCCAACTAGAACTGAGTGCAGTTAGGACTTAAGTGTTATTTAGCAGGAGCCAAGGCTGGTAGAATGGCACTATAGGCTTTGCTGGCTATTCAGTAGATAGTCCCAAAGCACTAGGTATTAGTCGTGGCTTGGGTCCCTTAACAGGGATTATGCCCCCTTATACACTTTAGCAAAATAGATAGATGAAGAAAAAAAAAACCCCTGTTCTACCCTATCTCTATCCTGTAACCTAACTTCATATTGAAGGCTTCAATTATTAATTTGAAAGTAATGAAAGCCCTTCATCTAGGCTTCGCTTAAATTAAAGATAACACAGTATGTTCTGACAACACCTCCTCAGACTCAAGCAGGGTACATTTTCCCTCAGGATTCTCAGATACCCTGAGGGGTTTGTTGCTTCATATATCTTTTCTCTTTTGTCATAGCCTTGCCTCTCAAGCAACCATTTCCCCCATTTGTTGGGGCCCAGTTACTAACACCACACCCAGTTACATTTAGCCACTTAACGTTGGGTAGTATTTACAAAGGAAATATTTGCTACAAATATATAGCGAGGACAAGTGTAAAAACATTTCCACCAACACTTCTGGGGTAAAAGCTTCCCACTCTACCCCCATCACTTTGGTCTGAAGGAAGGGGGACCTAAGCTCTAAATTTAGCTTGTTTTGTAGATAGTAGTGGTCCCACTAAGTTCATCTCCAAAGATGATATTACTGCTTAATGAGTCCTTTTACTGGGCTGAAGTCCAGAAAGTCACTCCTGAAGATTGCTTGTAATTCTTTGAGGCATCAATACTAGTCTGGCTGCAACACCCAGCCTGAATTCTGACTCCCAGATTCCTGTAATTCACATCTCTGACCCAGAATAGACTCCACTCTCTGCACCTAGAACTGAAAAGAACAAACAGGCTAATGAAACCCCGTTTCTTTAGAAGGGAAGAAACTCCTGAAGTATTTCCCCTCACAGAGCACAGATGTGGACTATGAGGTAGAGAAAGTAGCCAGAGTTGACAAGCCATTTTGAATGCCTCCAAAGCTGATGAGAGAGCCTCCCCTTCACCATGTGGTTATCCAAACCAGAATCATTTACTAAATGTCCACGCATCTTCTAGAAAGAATCTCATGAATCTCCCAGAAGAAGCTCCCTAGCATCTTCCACATCCTCCACAGTAAGACACCATCTTAAAAGGTCTGGCATGTGATAAAGCCCCATTACATAAGAAAAGCTATATGACTATCCCAAACTGAATATTACTTCATCTCATGCCTTGTGTTTTCTTCAGAGGATGTTGTCCTTTTAAGCCTCAGTAGTTAGATATGCTGCACCTGCCTAGGTTGGTTAACTTTTGCCAAGTATCCTACACAACACAATGCCATTGAGACAACTGACACTTTAATTGTAGGTTGTATTGCACAACACAGGCGTTTTTGAACCAGTGTACCTGAAATTGATAAACATGAACCAAATTAATTTATTGGAACCAGGAGAATAGTGTCATCTCTAAAGGCCAGCTTGGCAAACCAAGGAAGTACCAGTTGAAGGCACTCAGTCAATCAGCATAAAGATATACTACTATGTCAATAATCACCTACTATATCAATAGTCCTTGTTAAGGTCATTGAGAACTGATTTTGGTCAGTTCTGGATACCAAACACAATTTCTGAATTGTTTGGCAAAGATATTAAACTACTTGAGCTACCTATCTGAAAACTCATACAAATAGTCCTTGAACTAGAGGATTTCTCTGAAATGAGTTATATTGAATATAGACCTTTGAGAGAAACTTCAAGGTACTCGGAGTGTGCTTAAAACACCTTTGAGAAAATATATGCTTAGCCTTGATGGTTCTCAGATTAGAATGCATTTCTTCCTTTACCTATGACACTAGGGACTGACTCATGCTTTTTCAACCTGAATGAAAGCCATATCCTGATTCAGATCTTGCTGTCACCCTGGTTCTTGGGATCATAAAAAGGTCTAGTTGGGTGGGTGAGAGTAAAGTTTCATCTCTGCTGAAACTTCAGAGTTGATATGGTTACACCCATAACAGCTATCGGAAAGATTTGTTCATAAAATGAAACAACTCAAGCTATTGAGGATCTTGAGATACACTTTTGCCTTGGTTATGATATATGTAATGTTATCCATTTCACAATGCCTTTCTCACTACCTCAAACTTCTGCCTTTCCTAGGTAAAGATATTAGTCAGCCACCACCTTTCTGAGTTTCTCAAGGAGGTATTTCAAATTAAAACTCACCATCTGGCCAATCCCTAATAGACTTTGCTTCACTTTTCTTACGATGTCATTTCAGTAAAATCTTTTGCTTTGAGAATAATTGTGATTTCTCTCTATCAAAAAGTAAAGATGTTGTCAAGTGCATATGTATTAGGAGTATGAACCCAGAGAATACCTTGAACCCGTAGTAACCATCCCATAGGAAACCTGTCCTATGATTTTAGGGGTTGCCCAAAGGTATATGTCCCCTACTGCATGTGTATGTGTGGGGGGGAGGGGGCAATTAGCCTCCTTTGATTGATTGCCTATGTATTTGAAATTGGCGATGCTGAGCTGTTTACTTCCTTTTTTGGCTGCTCTTCTTTTTCCAGCATCTCTGCTGTACTCTTTTCAGAGCTCTTATTTTCTAAGTCCAGAGGCTGCTATGAACTTAATCAGTGAGAGAGAGGAAGGGTTTTCCTACCCCTGCTTTTCCTCTTTTACCCTGCCTCCAAGAAATGAGCCTGGGGGGTTCCTCTTCTGTTTGTCTTCCTCAATTTAATGCCAAAGGTGATCCCCACAGGACCTAGGAGTTTGAACCAGGCACTTGTCCAAATCAAGAGATGCACTGCTAAGATGCGTCAGTTAGGTCTTCCAGCGGCTTCTCACCAGACTCAGCTGCTCCTGTCACTGGCTCTGGGTCCTCAGATGACTTTGATGGATCTCATTGTATTGCCAGTTGCTTGGGTGCTCCCATATCAGGATATTCATTCAACATCAGGAAATAAGAAACACAAAAGAAACTAGTAACCAGCATTCACAGCCACATAGGAACTTTACAAAGGTTCACCAAACCTCCATGGAACCAGGGAGGACATATTGTATATTCTCTAAGTACTAGACCCTCAATGACCAGTGTCTCATTTCACTCTTCCTCCACCATCACCCCTCCAGGAAAAATGTTCTATTCTCAGCAAACTGATAGAGTGCTTATTAAATCTGATGTCCATATGTCCAATTCAAATTAATTCTCTGGAGTTCCACAGAGGTTCTTCCGGAGCCCACAGCAGGAGCAGCCAAATCTAATAAGGAACCAGGACAGACTTGGGTAGCCAGTTTGATCCATCCCAAGAGCAGATTGACCCGTTATTGGAGACACTGCACCCTACAAGGTGCTAGTCCAGTTGAACACAAGAGTAACTTGTTTATCAGCAATACAGCACTTAATAGGGAACTTGGAGGGAAGTCCTACAAGGAAGAAAAGTATTTCCCATGAGTTAGTAAGTTACCTCTTGGTCCACATATTTCTTACATATGTGCCTCAGTACCTTTTTGCCTAAAGCTTGAGCCCACTCTCTTCAGACACTGAATATGGACAGGTGGAGAATGTGCTCCTAATTTGCCAAATGTTCTCCTTGTACAGTAAATATTCCTTTGTGAAAACTAATCGATATCACCTGGTTAATAAATAGCAAGGGGGCTCCCTCCCCTCGTCTCCTCTGCTCTGCTGGCAGCTCTTCAGCTTTGCCCCTCACGCTCTGAGAATGTATGCCTGCACCAAGTGCATCTGTACCTCTGCCCTTGTGAGGAGCAGCTCTCAGCTGCCGAGTAGACCATTATCTGCAGTGGTGCTAAAATAGCCACAGGTTCAGACAGATAAGAACCTCAGCGTTTTGGCAGCATCAGGTCCCTTGATTTCACTTGTCCCAAGATGTGGATTCTAAATTAGTGCCATCTCAAGGGACAGACATAGTAGCCAAGTTCATCGAGGGTGGGGCCACCACTGTGGGGGTGGCTGGCTCTGGAGTTGGGATTGGGACTGTGTTTGGAAGTCTCATCATTGCTTATGCTAGGAATCCCTCCCTGAAGCAGCAGCTCTTTTCCTGTGCCATCTTGGGCTTTGCCCTGTCTGAGGCCATGGGACTCTTTTGCCTGATGGTGGCTTCCCTCATCCTCTTCACCATGGGCTGAAGTCATTTCTATCCCTGTTTCTGAACATTCCTCCTCATCCTCCTGGTTCATCTATGTCTCTTCTAGCCCATATATACCTTCCCCTCCATCTTACCAGGCAGCCCTGGGGAAACCCAGGGGCTCAGGGTTTGACATAAGGAAGACAAATAAATACTGTATTAATAAGCTATTAAAAAATAAAAATAAATATTGAGGGTAACATATTGCATGGGAGATCATGAACAACAATTCTTCAACCCCTTAGGGTTACCTTTAGAATCCTGAGGTAAGAAGTAGTCAGTCTTCTTCTGGGGAGCCAATCTATCAATGTGAGCAGGAGCTCATGAGAGAGAACCCTGAGAAGATGCTATGCGTTTAAAAAGTGATTCCTATATGCTTTTTCTTCTCAGGTAGGACTGAATACAATTTTTATATTTTTAGTCACAAAAACTGACCAAAAATCTTGTCTTAAAGATGAATTAATGTTCATATTCCTATTGAACTGTCAAATAAAATATTGAAATATGTTAATGTCCAAGTTATTGTTTAATCATTTTATAATGAATAAGTATAAGTAGACTGTATAGAGTTAAATTTTGGAGCAATTGCACTTTTAATTCTTATTTATGCAGTTTCCAGGTTTATTGACTTAATGCCAAATATTAGTTATCATTAAGTTCTGACCCACCTATAAAGGGTGAAACACCACAATTATCCTAATAGAGGAACATATCTCACTTTAAATGAGACCACACTGTAATTTAGTTTTAGGAGAAACACAATAAAATCAAATCTGAATTTACAATTACAAATGGTATCATTCAAAAAACCCCTCAGTTTCCCCAACAGTCATCAGCTGCCAACACCTCAAATTATAAAGCCCACTGCTTTGAGTTAGCCCACTTTCAAAGGTTTATGGTGGCAGTTTCACATTCTCATCTGCCTCTTTCCGGTCCATGAAACTCCACCTTCTAATAGTCCTTCTAGGACAGAATTTTAATATGTTATACTTAAATCCAAATTTATTTCTATAGTTTCCATTTACTAAATGTTGTTACTTGATAGAATATTATCTAAAATTACTAATAGGCATTTTTCTAACTAGTGTCCACAAATTTATAGGCAGAGAAAGTTTCTCATGTCCTTCTTATTTTAATGAGATTAAAAACCTCCTCAAACCTCTCTTTCTAACTCAAAACCCTTTAACTTCAAACCCTCCATTCACACTCAGTGCAAAGGGCTTTCATCTTCCTTTAATTTACCACCCATTCTCTTCTTACTTGAATTTGCTTAAATCTTCTCTCTTTTTAAAAATTCCAGTGGACTTTGATTAAAGCCTTACAAACTTCAAAACTGCATCTTTCTTGTTATACTCTAATTCAACACTTCACTGAATCTTTACTGGACAAATTTTCTTCTACAAAACCAATTAATTACAAAACTTTTACATTTCAAGTTGCATCATCTATTTCAATTTCTGTAAATGACTTTGCCTCTAAATTGCAACAATTAAACAATTAAGTTACATTGAATCATTCACAGTGGCAAGATGAATCATCCTTCTAAGATCGAATTTTCACCTGATAAGTCCTAAAGACTGCAAATGTAAACTACTTTTCTCCCCTTAGTTTTCAATCTTTTACCCTTCAGGGAAGGGACAAAAGGTAGGAAACTGAAAACTTCCACACACAAAAAATCCACTAAATTATTTTAGTATTTACAAAAACAGTCAAACCATAATTTGGAAATTTACAGCAAAGATATTACATTTCAGCAACAAATTTAGTCTCTAATTATGTTATAATGCATAAATTTCTACAAACCAGGGAAAAGATTTCCTTTTTTTTTTTTTTCTGGTCTATCTTTGTCTCTGCAATCTCAACCTAGCCAGGGTTATGAAAGCAGAGATAAAGTATCTTGCGGTTTTTCCTCCCCATTCTAAAACCTTATTTCTATTATCTCCCACTGAAAGTCTAATCAAAAGGTCAGTGGGAATAAGTCCCTGCTTATCTAGGAAGGAGAGTTTAGTATCAGAATTGTAATCTTCCCCACTGTTCTAAGCTTCCTGTGATTTTTTTTTTATAGCAGTCTTTATGGCTCAGCTGGGTGTTCTCCTTCAAAATCTCCAAGGTAAATATAACCTTGTGCACACAGGAGAAGTTCTGAAATCAAAGCCCCAGTTTTTCCCAAACTTACTGCCTGTCCCTGTCTCCAGAAGTCATGGCAGGGCTGAGAAGAGAAATGCAATGAGAAGGAAAAAAAGAGAAAGTGAAAGAAATCTCTGGTTAAATTAATTTTAACCACTTGTAGCACCATCCACCAAGCCCTTAGGTGACTGATCTGAGGAGATTACTTGTTTGTGGATCAGGGTAATGAAGATAGTTCTAACCTACTCAAGCTCCTAGACCAAGGCTAAATATTCCCTAGCTTTCTGGACACCCAGAGTCCTCAGTCCCAAGACCTATGTGAAGGCCAACGGTGACTTGGCTGGGTTAGGTTAGAACTTCAGGTTACTCACAGAAAACTACAAATTTTCAAATAAGGATAGTTCTAAACCTGACTTAGTACCTATCTGGGCAATGACCAGATTCTTCCTATGCCTGATTAATCCTATATAGGTCAGTCTTTAAAGTTAAAGCAGATTTTCTCTTACCCAGTGCTGGAGATAGGCTCTCCCTACCACGCAGATGGACAGGAAATGCCCTTGAAGATCTTTTTTTTTTTTTTTTAGGGGGGAAGGCAAGGCAATTGAGGTTAAGTGACTTGCCCAAGGTCACACAGCTAGTATGTGTGTCAAAGTGTCTGAGGCCGAATTTGAACTCAGGTCCTCCTGACTCCAGGGCTGGTGCTCTATCCACTGCACTACCCAGCTGCCCTGAAGACCTTTACAAAAGCTCTCCTCAAATTCCTCGTGAGCAGAGCAATCACTGTCAGTCCCTGACATCTGGTAATTAACTCCTATGTCCCACTGGTATTATTAACCTACTCCCTGACTGGTACCCTGACCCTGAGTTATTTCTCCTCTCTCCCCCTACATCTATCTATAGATTTTGTTGCTTGTGCTACCAGCCTCTGGACCTTGCTTACATCTACCATAGGCCCCTGGTAGTGGTGAATGTCAATGTGCCACTAATAGAACTTCCTGTAATGACTCTTGGAGTCATTCTTTCCTGTCAGAATCAAATCAAAGTTCTTAGATAGGTAAAGGGCTGAGCTTTGACTCCTAGAATGGGATTGGATCCCTTGTTAGCTGTACTTTTGAGGGCAGGACCCCTTGCCTTCACCAAAGAGAGTAAGAGTTGAGGGCTTGAACCCTGTCCCTCAGTGCCAGAGAATTCCCCTCCTACAGCATCCCTTAGATACATGAGCCAAGCCAAGGCCAGGTCTTCTGGGTCTGACACCTGTGACTCAATGGAAGAGAGAAGAGAGTTCTTCCCCCTGCAATGGTCAAAGCAAGACTTATACAACCATACAAAAACTATTTTAATAAATGTGCATTGTTTACACATGTGCGTGCACATGTACACACACACACACACACGCACACACATGCACACATAATGACCGTATCCAAAAATATGTCTGTTTTTGTGTATTGATCCGTTGCCTCTTTGTCATGAGAGAAGCAGCATTCTTCATCGTCTGTCCTTTGAAATCATGGTGGATAATTGTGTTGATCAAAGTTTGTAAGTCTTTCAGAACATTGTTTTTACCAAATTGATGTTATAGAATCAATTATTCTCCTTGTTCTGTTCATTTAACTCTGCACCAATTCATATAAGTCTTCCCAGGTTTCACTGAAAGTATTTATTTTGTCATTTCTTACAATACAATAGTATTCCATTATATTAATATACTATAATTTATTCAGCCATGCCTCAACTGATAGGCACTATCTTAATTTCCATTTCTTAGCCACTACAAAAAGAGCTGCCACAAGCACTTTTTGTATACATAAAACCTTTTCCCTTTCTTTGATCTCTTTGGGGAATCTGTGACCTCAAAGCCACATGTGTCCTTGTAGGTCCTTGAGTGCAGTCCTTTGACTGAGTCCAATTTTTACCGAACAATTCCTTTTTATTAAGGAGATTTGTTCTGTGAAATTTGGATTCAGTCAAAGAGCCATACTTGAGTTTGTAGAGGGCCACGTGTGGCCTTGAGACCACAGATTCCCCACCCCTGAGAGTTATAATTGCTGTATCAAAGAGTATGCTGTGTCAAAGAGTTAGAATTTGTTAACTTACAAAGCATAGTTCCAAAACTGCTTTCCAGAATGGCTAAAATTCATAGTTCTACTAATAGTATTTGTTTTTTATTTATTTTTGTTTTTAATTTATTTGTTTTCCCTAAGCTCCTCCAATATTTGTTATTTACTTCTTTTATCAATTTGGTCAATCTGATTCCTCAGATAGCTTGGAAATGAGATTCCTTTTTCAGAGAAATTTGTTCCCTCCAAGTTAACTGCTTCCCTTCTAGTCTTGGCAGGATGGGATTTGTTTGTGTAAAATCTTTTTAATTTTATATAATCAAAATTGTC
This sequence comes from Pseudochirops corinnae, assembly GCA_028646515.1. NCBI lineage: Eukaryota > Metazoa > Chordata > Mammalia > Diprotodontia > Pseudocheiridae > Pseudochirops > Pseudochirops corinnae. The sequence goes on along the minus strand of CM053590.1, from coordinate 161,911,783 downwards.
CATTTTATATTTAATTATCTTCTCTATCCCTTATTTAATCATGAATTTTTCCCTTCTCCATGAATCTGGAAGGTCATTTCTTCTGTCTCAATAGAATTTAATAAAGGTAAACTGAGGCACAGAAATCCAAGATGTCACAATTTATTAGCAGAGCATGAACCTGCTAATAAAGTGGGTCAAATGGCTAACTCAGTTAGCCCAATGACCCAGAGGAGGAGGCACAGCTTCTTTTTATAAGCATAGAATAAAGAACAGAATTGGGTAGGTGAGGAAAATAATAAAATGGGTTATAGGGTTGTCAGCATCATCAGGGTGAGGACAACATGACTGGTTACCTTAAGAACAATGGACTAACACTTCTGTGGGGCTAGCAAACATCCCTTCTTTCTGTCATAGGGAAATGCTTGATTGATTTATGGAACTTGTCTGACTATTGATAGTGGAGCAGGTATATGACTCCCTGGCTCTTAGGAGGGAGATTAGAGCCTTTTTAATTGTATGAAGACAGACAAGGATAGACAGTATATTTTGTGGAAATGTACTAGGTCAGCGTGTAGACTCTTAAAGATGGCAAACCAATGTCATGAGATTTTCTAGGAGCTGAAGGTATGAGGGATAACATGTTTTCTTTTGACTAACTCAGAGGGGTAGCTGAACTCCTGTGACTAAGAAATGTTCTTTTAGTTGACTTGCAAAGTTAGAGAGAGTGAACCAGACTCTTTGGTGTCCACCTGCATCCCTTGAGGATAACAAATTTCTTTGATGCAAAAATAGAACAGTGATTAGCAAGAGAACTGAATTTCTAAACTTAGCTCACAGGCAAAGAGATAAAGAAATGTGGCTTGAGCAATCTTATAAAATAGGGCAGTAATAAAGAATAGAATAAATTACAGAATAGAATAAACTATAAAATGATACTGAATCAATTTAATTTCTTCACTTTCTTCTTCTAATTTGTTTATGATGTTACCTTTTATAGTTAGGTCATATATCCATTGGTAGATAATCTTGGTATATGGCATGGAGTGTTGGTCTAAACCTAAGTTCTATCAGACCGCTGTGCAATTTTCCCAATAGTTTTTGTCAAATATTGTGTCTTTACTTTAACAATTACTTGAGTAGTAGGTCTTGGGGCTTATCAAACACTAGGCTACTAGGATCATTCCCTTCTGTATAATGTGTACTTAATTTTACCAATCTACTCTTATGTGAACCTAATCTTATCACTTACAAACCTCTCTATTTTTTAATCAGTGCCAATTTGTTTCGATGACTACTGTTTTGCTTTCATAGTTTGAGATTTAATACTGCTAGATTACCTGATTTCTGCCTATGGTGGAGTAGTGAATAGAGCACTGGATGTGGAATCAAGAAGACTTGAGTTGAAATCCAGACTTACTGTCTGTGTGACCCTGGGTAAGTCACTTAACATTTTTGTGCCTCAGTTTCCTCATATGTAAAATGGGGATAATAATAGCATCTGCCTCCCAGGGTTGTTGGGAGGATAAAATGAAATAATATTTGTAAAGTGCTTTGCAAACCTTAAAGTGCTTTCTTGATCTCTTTTTCCTCTATATGAATTTTATAATTTTTTTTCTACCTCTATAAATCCTTTTGGTAGTCTGATTGGTATGGGATTGAATAAATAAATTAATTTAGGTAGTATTGTTATTTTAATTATTTTGACTCAGCCTTTCAAGGAGCCACTAATATTTCTCCAATTATTTATGGTTGCCTTTATGAAATTTCAGATACAGTGTTTTATAGCTATATTCATATAGTTTCTATGTATAGTTTGATAGATAGACTCTCAAGAATTTTATATATTTCATAGTTATTTTAAGTGGAATTTCTCTTTCTAGCCATTCCTTCTGGGTCTCATATAACTTAGAATCTTAGAGTTTCCTAGAACACTGAGAAGTTAAGTAATTCGCACAGTCTCATTGTCAGCATATGTCAAAGGTAGACTTGGATCCAGATCTAACTGGCTCTGAAGCTAACTCTATCATCTGCCGCCACTCCTATATGTGTATGTATGTGAGTGAAACCAGGGCTTCACTTGGCTTGGCGGGCCTCGACTTTGCACATGCCTAGATAATCACCTGAGGTGGAAGCATGCTGCTTCTGTGGCAAAACATTATACATTCCTCTACCCTGTGGGTGGGGGTGGCCTGTTTCAATTGGCTGTGTAGCTAGAACAGGTTGTGTCTTTATATATCGCCAGACTGAGATGCTCATTGTCTTTGCCCATAGGTGTCCAGAGAGCATGAAGGTTACATTTGTCTGATATGAACTGGTACAAAAGTATGAACTGACTGTGGGTGGGGATGGGCTAACTTCCTTTTTTTCCACTTCTACCTTGTGGCCCCAAGACCTGGGAGGGCTGGGAGATTGTGTTTTTGTTTCTTTTGTTTGTTCCCATTCCTAGGTGCAGGTGGTAAAATCCCCATTGGACTCAGGAATTCAAGCCATGGTGATTTTAGGGCGGGATTCAAGGCCAGATGTGCAGTCAGAGAGCCCAGCAGGGAAGCTCTGAGAAGTCGGGATCTTACTCCTGCCCTGAGGAACATGTATGTGGGTCAAGAAGCAACAATTAGAACCAAATATGGAAAAACTAATTGGTTTAAGATTGGAAAAAGGAGAACAACAAGGCTATCTATTATGTCACCTCATTTATTTAACTTATATGCAAAGTACATCATGCAAAATGCCAGGCTGAATAAATCAAAAGCCAGAATTAAGGTTGCTGGGAGAAAAAGAAATAGTCTCAGATATGAAGAACTCATGGCAGAAAATAAAAAAAAAAATTGAGGCCTCTTGATGAGGGTGAAAAAGGAGTGTGCAAAAGTTGGCTTGAAGCTTAACATGAAAAAACTAAGATCACTTCCTGGCAAACAGAAGGAGAAGAAATGGAAGCAGCATTAAGATTTTATGTTCTTGGGCTCAAAGATCACCGTAGGTGATGACTGTAGCCAGGAAATTTAAAGACACTTGCTCCTTGGAAGGAAAGTGATGGCAAATATGGACAGCATACTAAAAAGGAGAGACATAAGCGTGCCAACAAAAGTCCATATAGTCAAAGCTATGGTTTTTCCAGTAGCAATGTATGCCTGTGAAAGTGGGCCTATAAGAAAAGCTGAGCACTGCAGAATCAAGACTTTAGAGAGTCTCTTGGACAGAAAGGAGATAAAATCAGTCAATACTTAAAGAAATTAATTCAGGCTATTCTTTGGACGGTCAAATACTGATGTTGAAGTTTAAAAAATTTGGCCACATAATGGGAAGACAGCACTCACTGGGAAAGACCTTGCTGTTGGGAAAGATTGAAGGCAAAAGTAGAAGGGGATGGCACAGGAGGAGAGGGACAGACAGTGTCATGGAAGCAATGAACATGAGCTTGGACAGACTTCAGGAGATAGTAGAGGACAGAAGAACCCAGCATGCTACAGTCCATGGAGTCACGAAGAGTCAGACATGACTGAACAACAACAAATGGCAACTCTGGATCCCTATTTTGTTAACTTGGACAAGTTACAATGTTTCTGGTTCATAGTTCTCTCATCTGCCAAATAATTCTGTGATTTTTTTGAAGTTTTCTCCCTGTTATACCATGCTGTCTCACTATTTTAAATATATGTGAATTAATTTTGGAGGTAAGGTTGTTTTTCCTAATCTGATTCATCACTGAATACTGCAATGACAAAGAAAGGAAGACCTAAATAACTGAAGGGATATTTCTCTTTAGAGTTGTCTTTATGTGCCATGTGTATTACAAAGAAGATTAGTTCTCAAATAGTTGATGGCTTTAAATGTAAATGAGACACTTTCTTTCAGTGTTCTTTATTGATGCTCCATAAGAATGCAAATTATTTTTGCAGGTTAATCTTGTATGATTGTACTGAATTCATTTTCAGCATTATTTTTTTTATTCTTATTGAAATGGTTAGATTTCCTGTTATGATTTATAGGTAACACAACATAACCTTATCTTTCATATGCATTGCTAATCCTTTTTATTCTTTTATGTCTTGTTACTGTTCAGTCATGTCTGACCTTCGTGACCCCATTTGGGGTTTTCTTGGCAAAGACACTAGAGTGGTTTGCCATTTTCTTCTCCAGCTCATTTTACAGAAAAGGAAATTTTAGGCAAACAGGGTTAAATGACTTGCCCATAGTCACACAGATAGTAAGTGTCTGAGGCTGGATTTGAACTTAGGTCTTTTTTTTTTTTTTTTTGCTTTTTGGAGGGAGGAAGGCAGAGCAATTGGGGTTGTGACTTGCCCAGGGTCACACAGCTAGTAAGTGTTAAGTGTCTGATGCCGGATTTGAACTCAGGTCCTCCTGACTCCAGGGCCAGTGCTCAATTCACTGTGCCACTTAGCCACTCCAAACTTAGGTCTTTCTGATTCCAGGCCTGATGCTGAACCCAGTGTGCAACCTAGCTGCCACTTCTGTGTATTACTGAAACTACTAATATAAGCTATCCATGGATTCATACTTGTGCCCAACCCTCCTGTACTCCTAAGGTTTTGGAGTCTTCCTGTGCTTATCAACACTTGAAGACAATTTTTTTTCATTGTGGAAAATGATGGGAGTCTAAATGGTACAGTGTTTAGTCTTTGCTTCAAAAAACCTGAGAATGAGGAGTAGGAAATGGAGGAAAGTATGTGCTTATTTCTGAGTTGGGGAAAAGGTATAAGGGCTACAGCAACTCTGAGGAAGAACAAGAAATATTTTACAGTAGCTGCGTAAGAGGCCTTTTTAGAACTTTATACATGCGTCTCAGTCAGGTAAAGAAAACAGGGCAACAAGATGCTATTAACACTACCTAGGCATTTGTCCTAGGAAGTATAAGAGTAATAACATTCAAAAAACATGGGCTGGGGGCAGAGCCAAGATGATGGAGTTTCTATCCTTCAAACAGATTTCTCCTGAAAACATATCCCCACATACACAGAATGCATCAGACCAAGTCCTGATGGAGAAATCCAGAAGATAAGTCACAATGGGTCCTTTGTTCATCCCAGGTCAGACACAGAGAGGCAGAGTGAGAGGTCTGCAGACACTGAGAACAGGGAGGGACCAGAGCATACAGCTCACAAAGCTGTTTAACACTTCAGGAGAAGCTGCACATCAGCACAAAGGGAAGTCTCAGACTCAAATTGGGGCACCCACAAATCCACACTGGGCACTGTGTTGCAGACACAGCCAAACAGTAGCATTGTTGTTCACTACCCAGGCCTGGGTCACAGATCCAGGACTGAGTAAGAAGAGGACCTGCACACACATAGGGAAGCCCTGGGATGGTTGGTGTACCTAGAAAGGAGGAACTTCAGAAGCCTCAAGTAGCAGCAGCAGTGTTGGTGGTGTGGCTCAGACCTCAGGTGCAAATAGATGATCACTTCTAGCATCTAGCCTAGACTAAAGAGGAATGACTAAGGCAAGAAACTCAAATCAGACAGGAGTTTACAATTCTGTCACTTTGAACCAACAGAACTCTGGATGATAGAATTGGATGATAGGGGAAGAGTCCAGTGGCAGTCTACTTTTTGTTTTGTATTTTTGGAGGGGGAAGGCAGGGCAATTGGGGTTAAGTGACTTGCCCAAGGTCACACAGCTAGTAAGTGTTAAGTGTCTGAGGTCATATTTGAACTCAGGTCCTCCTGACTCTAGGGCTGGTACTCTATTTACTGCACCAACTAGCTGCCCCAGGGCAGTCTACTCTTACAAAGACCCAAACCCAGGTCAGGAACGTGCATAGCATAGACCAGGAGAGCAACAGTCAGATATTGCCCTAGATCAGACTCCTTTGGGAGCATTGAAAGCTTAAAAATCTCCAGTCTGTTCCTGAGATCCTAGATTAACAAAACACTCAATACTCCAAGAAAACAGCAATAGGACCAGCTTAGATCTTCCCTCAAGAAATAGGGCAGAGGTCCATCTCAAATCCAAAGTCAGAAAATAGGCCAGAAGGATGGACCAACATTAAAAAAAACCTATACTTTAAATGAGTTATTTTGGTGACAGAGTTGCTGAAGACACATAGAAGAAGAGAATTACTCCAAAATATTTACAAGCAATGCACAGCTTGGGCATAAACTCAACTAGAATTCCTGGAAGAGATAAGGCAAGAGTTGTTTGTCTGTTTGTTTAAGGAGCTAAAAATGTTTTTATAAATGAAATGAGAGTACTTAAAGAAAAAAAATTGGAAAAGAAACGAGAGCTATGGAAGAAAAAAATTGGAAAGAGAATTAATAGCTTGGCACAAGCGATACAAAACCTTTCTGACGAAACAAATTCCTTGAAGATTTGAATGGACCAAATAGAAGCCAATGATTTAGTGAGACAAGAAATATCAAAACAAAGTTAAAAGACTGAAAATGGAAGAAAATGTAAAGTGTCACATAGCAAAAACAACTGATATGGAAAACAGATCAAGGAGAAAAAGTTTAAGGATCTTTGGATCATCTGTACACTATGACCCAAAAAAGAGCATAGACATTCTATTTCAAGAAATCCTAAAAGAAAAAGGCTCAGATCTTTTAGAGCCAGATGACAAAATAGAAATAGTCACTTCCTGACAATTCCCTGGCATATCACAGCCAAAATCCGGAGCTTCCAGCTTAAAGAAAAACTACGGCAAGCATCCAGAAGGAAAGACTTCAAGCACCAAGGAGCCCACAGTCAGGATCACACATGATTTAGCAGTCACCACTATAAAACAACAGAGAACTTGGACTTGGAACTTGGAACAATATTCCAGAAGGCAAAAAAAGGAGATGGGCTTATAGTCAAGAATAACTTACCCACAAAACTACGGGGGGGAACATGGACTTAAAATGAAATAGATGACTTCTAAGAATTCCTGATTGGAAAACAAAACAAAACAAAACAAAAACATAGCTCTGTAGAAACTTTGGAGTTCAAACCTGGTAATAAAGAGAAGCATAAAAACGAAAATATGAATGGACAACGACAAAGGAGTAAACAAGGATAAACTGCTTATATTAAACTATGGGGAAATAATATGTGTCTCCTCTGAACCCTATCATCATCAGGGATGATGGAGGGAATACAAACAGATAAGCCTTGAGAAGAGTTTGTTTTATCTTTCTGATTTTAAGAAAAGAATGGAGAGAGGAAGAGCAATATACTGGTGGGGAGTAGGGAGGGGGGAAAAGAAGGTTAGGGAAAATTGTCTCATATAATTAGAGGGCACAAGTAGATATCTATTCAAAGAGAAGTAGATGGGAAGAGTGACTGACACTTGAACCTCGCTGTCATCTGAACTGGTCAAAAGAAGGAAGAATACACACACACACACACACACACACACACACACACACACACACATACACACACACACACATCCCCAAGGGTACAAAAATCCAGTTCACTTAACAGGAAAATAGGATGGAAAGGGGAAAAGTGGAGAGGAAGATTTAGAGGTAGGCTAGATGAATGATTAAGCAAAACAAATTCTAAGGATGTAAAAAAAAATATTTAGAACTCTTTTTGAGGTGACAAAGAATTGGAATCTTGGAGAATACCCATAAAATGGTGAATGAACAATTTATGGTACATACATGTGATGGGAGTACTATTGAGCTTAACTCTTATCAGTGTAATAATAAAGCATGAGTCCAGAAGACTAATGATGAAATAAGCTACTTTCCTCTTAAGAGAGGCGAAGTACTCAGAATGCAGAATGAGAAATTTTTATTGGACAATGCCAGTGTGGGAATTTGTTTTGATTGTCTATATATGCTTGCAGTGGGTTTTGTTTTTCTCACGGTTCTCTATTGGGGTCAGGAGAGAAGGGGTTAAAGTGGGAGGTTAGAAGGTAAATCAGAGCTACTTAAAATATTTTTTTAAATGCATAGAACTAGGGTAAATCTAAATAACCTTTAAACAACTGTACCTCCAGGCAAATAGCCTGGAAGTACTAAAGGTAAAAATATAATTAGCAGAAGCTATAGAAAAAAATTAAGCAAAGCTTCTCAGCTCAGCAACAAAGACTGATATGACAGTTGCAGTGATGCTAGCTGACCATGATAGAAGTGGAGATGTTTAAGCTTTAGAGGCAAAGAGCTACATGTAGGGCTTGTCATTTCCTGTCTCTCTAGGAGGCCAGTATCCTGAAGCATGATACTTCTCCCTGGTGGGATCCAGCCCAAGATACAAGAGTATGTTCCTTGAGGATGAGACATAATTTCAATCAGCCTTCAGAGGCTGACCTGCCTTAGGCATTGGGTCTCAATGAAGAAATAGGAGAAAAGCCTGGATACCAAATGGATATTAATATAATAGTAAAATAATAATTTCTCTCATTACAAGAATACTGGTAATATCATCAGAGCTGGTTATGACATCTTGATATGTTCTACTTTATTATTTCCCAGAAATGACCTGCATAAAGCTGATTTTTCTAGTTTTGAACCTGTTGTGTGAGTAGTTAGGAAAACATTCTTAATTAGCTGCTTAATGGAACTGCTTAAATATAGCTTACTGTTAAGTTGCTAATAAAAGCTTTCCTATATCTGAGTATGACTCAGAACTAACTCTGTAGAGGATAGTAGGAGAAATTTTTAAAAGCAGAGATTTTTTTTTCCTGAACAAATATTATTCATTCTAGATTAAAAGTTATGCTCACTTTGCTTAAAAAAAACTTGTAGTAAATGAAAGGTGCCACAATAGCACCAGGAAGAGAGAGAATCTGTATTTTCAAATGAGTAGACTTTGCTGCAATTTTGAGCAAATTCTTTTTAAGCTGTGAATTATTGATTGATGCAATAATGTAATACAACTGATACTGGATATATGCTAGACCAATTATGAATAACAAAGACAATCTTCATGAAATAGTATATATATGTATCCAAATGTTAAAGGATAGCCTGCTGTAAGTATCAAAACCACTTTTGATTTGGGTAGGTGAAGGGATAGGAGTAGAAGTGGTATTTACTAGTCAATTTTCAGATATAGATTCTGTTTTGAGTGTTGGTTTGGAAATGTCAACTGCCAGTTGTCAGTCTAGTTTCATGTTAGCCTTTTCTCTTAGCCTACAGTTCATCCCCATCAAGTACAAAGGGAACTATCATTTTCTTCTTAACAAGGCTAGGACTAGAATGCTTTACTTTTAGACTCAGTTTGCTTGCTGAATGAAACTTGAGAAAACTGTAGCAGTCAGCAGCATCTGTGCCTTTCCTTCTTTTCACAGAAACCAAGAAGATAATATTTTTAAAGCCCTTAGCACAATGCCTGGCACATAAGAGGCACTTAATAAATGCTTATTTGTATCACTGATTAGAAAATATTGAAGAGATAATGGGTAACTGATATTGAGAACATACCAGAATGGTGGCTTGAATTAATTGTTGTTGTTCATCCTGCCTTTAGAAGAGGAATAAAGATATCATGGGGTGATGTCTTGACTTGTGTGTAAACTGGCAGAATTGCACAAAATAGTCAGCCTCACTGTTCCAGTGTGATCTAAGTCCAATGGCAAGACAAAAGTCAAGAACATTGGTGATGGCCTGGAATGCAATGAATGACCTTGGCATCTTTGAAGTCTGATCAAGCTCTAAGCACTCATAGCATGTGCCATAGCCACCTTTGTGGCTATTGAAATAAATTGTTCTCATCTGCCTCTTCCACTGTGGGTTGTGGGGGTGGTGGTGGGAATTCTTCATAACTGTTCGGGGTACTGCTAGAACCCTGTGAAGGAGATTTGAAGCCAGCTAATGTTCTGCTCTGGGGACCTGATGTGTTAGTGCATACGTGGGTTAGGAGAGTGAGACCAGAGCTTTATGACATGTACTTGACAAATATTACATAAGCACTTTCATATAAATGGAAGGACAAAAAAAGATTGAACATGAAACCACAAATTCGTATTACATGCAGTTTTCATTTTTTAAGAGTCAAAAATTCAATGATTGTTTCAAAGTACTCTCACGTCTGTTTCCTTCTGAACTCCCTTCTGTGCATTTAAAAATGCTACAACCTTCTTCTGTTTCCTTTATTATTCTTTTTGGGGGAAATTCCTATTGATAGTCCCCTTTCCATTGGCCTCATCTAATAATGACAGTTAGCATTTATGTAATGCTTACTATGTGCTAGCCTCTGTGCTAAGCACTTGAAAAATATCTCATTTAATCCTGAAAGCAACTCTGGGAGGCAGGTCCTATTATTATCTCCATTTTACAGTTGGTAAAACTGAGGCAAACAGAGATTGAGTGATTTTCCCAAAGTCACACAAGCTCATAAGTGTCAGAGACTACATTGAACTCGGGTCTTTCTGACACCAAACCCTGCACTCTAATAACGTAAGACTTCTGGGTACTGGTATCTCTAATTTACTTCTAAAGAGCAAACCTGTTTCTAAATGTGTCTCTATTGGATCTTTAAATGTAGTCAGTTTTGGGAAGGCCTTTAATTGTTCCAGGGTTTTTCCATTTTATTGTTTCCATTGCCTTTCTGTTAAACACTTCCTCCCTCTCACACACCGGAAATCCCCTGTAAATCTGTTGTGGCATTATCTCTTATGCAAATTTAGGACTACTATTTCCTATTCTACCATAGGTTCTCCGTCACTACAACTGCCTAAGGATCCCCTCTACTTATTCCACTTTCTCATTCAGAATGTCCAAGAAACTATTATGGATGCTTTTAGCATTCCATCTGACATCCCCAACTCCCTCTGGGCCTCTTTGCTTTCGGTTATGGGACTCTTAAAATCTGCCATCCCTATTACCATTAAAGTTAGGGGAAGCCCTCCACCATGTTTCTCAGTATCCTTTATCCAGGAAGGCTACTGAAGGCATTGCACTCATCACTGACACTTTAAGAGACCAAGGTATTACTGTGCTTGCAAATATTCAGGCAACACGCTCACCCTCCCTGTTAAGAAACCAGGGCCAGCTCCCAATGGCAAGCCTATTTACTGAATGCTGCTATGTTATGTTATACCTAGATATCAAGTTGTATCCAATCCCGTTACCACCATTTCTTCAGCTCCTTGGGAGGGTACCTGCTTTACGGTGATAGATCTTTGCTCAGCATTTGTTACAATCTCCATTCACCCAGATTCCCAGTACCTGTTTGCTTTTATCTGGAAGAATTTACGATGGACATGGATTCATCTATGTAGAGAGCTCCATTCTTTCAAATTTTACAGTAAGATTTGGCTTACATCATTTTTAAAGGCACCAACTTGGGCCAGTATGTGGATGATCTGCTTCTAGCTGCTCCAGATACTGAAGTTTGTTGGGAAGACAGTCATCATCTCTTGCTTGAAGTTCACCACAGGGATCATAAAGTCCAGTGATGTCTTCCACAAGTGGAATATTCGGGGTTTATTTTGGCTGCTGGGTCTTATTCTGTCTGTCCTAAATGCATTCAGGCTATCCAGAAACACTGTACCTATTGCTACGCAGCAGATATGTATCATCCTTGGGGCAGAAGTGGATTCCTTCATTCAGTAATATTACCAAGCCCCTTGTCTGACTAAAGATTCTGTTCTGGAACCTTTGCACCTCAAAGGGGTGCTGTTCTTGGCACCTGCAATGGGACCTCTGGATTACAGGAAGTACTTTTCTTTTTTTATACATGGGCAAAGTAGCTTATTATTCTGCCCAGTTTGATTCTAGCTAACACTACCCTTTTGGTAGAGAAGACATGATATAGTTTGTGGGTACCCCTTAATAGTGCAGTGTCTCCATGAAGTTGAAGCCTTCTTACTCAGGCCTCTTTGGGTCAGAGACTTGCCAAATATGAGGTGAACTTGCTTGGCAAAGAAAACATCACTCTCAAGTAATGTGCCATACTAATCCTGCCAAATATGAGGTGAGCTTGCTTGGCAAAAAAAATATCACTCTCAAGTAATGTGCCATACTAATCCTGCCACTTTGCTCCCAGATATGCCAGTCTCTAAGGAACCACTACACAACTGTACCTTAATAGTGGACATGGCTAAAAAATCCTGTGATAATCTTTGCACAATCCTGATTATGTATTCTGACTGGTCCCCTTTTATGAGTGATGCTGCTTGCCACATTGGTACTGCCATACTTTCTGATTTTGACACTCTGGGTGGCTTCATTGCCTTCTAGTCTCAGCAATATAAGCTGCTGAACTCATAGCCCTTATCCAGGCATGTCTCCTTGAAAAAGGAAAAGCACCACAATTTATATTGATTCACAGTATGCATTTGGTATCTGTCATGTTATTAGCATGCCTTGGTTACAGAAGGGTTTTTGACTTCTGGTAAGGACATTGAAAATGCAGATTTCATTAAGGTCTCTTTTCTGTTCTGTAACTCCCTGCTGCCCTGACCATTGACCATTGCTCTACCCACACTAGTGGAACTGACCCTATTTTACAAGGAAATGAGCATGCTGTCACCATGGCAAAACTCGCTACCCTGGAAGGCTGTGCACATATTTTTAATTTCTCCTTCTTGTGATGACAGTATCTCTTTCCTATGATGATTTTGAAACTGAGAAGCAAATACAACAGTGTAAAACTAAACAACTTGCTCTTGTCTGGCTAACTGAAGGGGGTAAATCTCTGGAGTATCTATGACCAGGTATGTCTGTGCATTCGTAAGTGTGTGTGTGGGGTGTATTTTGGCATTTAGGGAATTGTGAATTCAGTAAGGAAGATCTGGGTCTCCATAGATATCACCCATAGAGCTGTCCCACGTGTACCTCTTGCCCTACTTGCCAGATACATATAATCAGCATGCCTTCTGTGATTTTGCCTATGCTCAGCATCCCCTAGCCTTTTGAACATTTGCAAATTAATTTCATCCATATGCACAAGTCTCGCCATTGTAAAATCTATCTTGTTATTGTTCACCAACTCATCTGGTAGATGGAGGACTTTTCTGTCTCTCAAGCAACAGCTGGATTTATTGCTAAGTTTCTCTTAAAAGTAATTATCCCCTGTTTTGGTCCACTGACATGCACTGATTCTGACAAGAGCACCCACTTTACTGACTCTATTCTGTCCCAAGTCTATCTCAGGTCTATTACTGCCTGGGAGTTATCTATCCCCCAAATTCCATATGCCCTACTACCCACAAAGCTTGGGCCAAGCTGAATGCATGGATAGGGAGCTGAAAACTATGGTTGGCAAGTTGTGTACTGAGACCTGTCTAAAATGGCCTCATGTTCTTCCTCTTGTCTTGTCCTATCCGTGTGGTAGTCCAAGAAGGGGAATTACATATTTCTCCCTTTGAAATGCTTTTTGGGCACCCCACCCCCAATCCAAGCTTTGATTCTTATATCCAGGAACTACAAAATAGGCTGCACCAACTCTATGACTCAGGGGCAGCAGTACAGGCTGAACCTTTGAACTTTTTACTCCACCATCTACACTTGAAAGACAAGGTCTACATCAGTAACTTCTAGCAGACCAAAGAAACTCAGCCCACTTGGTAGGACTGTTCCAGACACTGCTGACCACCCCAACTGCAATCAAGATTGGACAAAAAGACTCTTGGATATACTGCACTCATATGAAACCTGTTCCTTGTGCTCTTTCATAATGTTTTTGCTTTGTTATCCCTCAGCCCCTTCATACCCTCTTCTCTCCTGCATATTTCCCAAGGGAGGATTGGAAAAGACAATGCTATTAGCAATCTCTATAGGGAAATGGGACATACTTTATGCCACCTTAATGCTATTGGACCTCATGGATGTTGGGTTTTGTCATCAAATCCATCAGAGAGACCCTGACCCATGAAAAGTTATTCCTATTACTGAAATGGAAATCTTTCCCCAGCCAGTAGATGTTTACCAGTCAGAGTATGACCCTTCCCCCTTTAAATGGAGCTTTTACACCTTTCGCTTTAGCCACCTTTATTTTTAAGTCTTGATAAGAAGATACTGAAAGGTCCAAAGGCCATTTCTTTTACCCACCTTGGAAAAAAACAAATCACTCTTAAATTCAGTGGATCTAGTGGTATTATTAAAATCAGGGCCATTTTGTTAAAAGTTCCTACTCCCTTACTGAGTTTCCATTTTTGTGTAAAGAAGGAGAAAGGCTCTGGTGCTACTTTAGATTTAGGAATGAGAGAGAACTGCATTAATGTCCTTCTTTTCCCTAATATTTATAAAGGGGATCCATTTATCTGTGCTAATGTCATTCTCTATAATTATAAAATGACCACACATCTCTACATGTTTCCCTAATTAGTGGGTCTAGCTGGCTTCAGGTGCGTGACATCAGAGACCAATACTATAAAAGGCAATGATTTTTGGCAAAGCCCTATGGTGGGCATAAACTTTCCCCTTCCAAAATTTAATGGATATTGGTGACCCCAGATCAGTTTTTTATTTGTCAAGACAAAGCCTATTTCTCCTTGACTCCAAACTGGTTTGGTCTGTGGAATTGCCTATGTGGCTCCACCAGCATCAGTCTTTAATCACACCATAGGACTAGTGGGAGAAAAGTCTACCTGCAATTGAGGTACATGATAGTATAAACATCAAAAGATCAGAGACTCAACCTAATGAGGATGTAGGTTTAGTCCCAAGTGCTATTCAAGAACTTGGAAACGGAATGAAATTCTTTTGGTCCCTATTTCCATTTTTAGAAGTCATTTCATTAAAATGAGCAGCTAAAAATCTCTCCCTTGGGATTGAGAAGTTGGTCCAGCTCACAAGTGAATCCATCTCCTCTTTTCAGACTAAGATAGATTCACAGTAGCAGGAATGGCCTTGGAAAATCAAATGACCTTGGGCATTCTTCCTGCAACTCAGGGAGGGGCTTGTGCTATGATTAATCATGCTGTTGTTCCTATATTAACTGTTCTGGGGAAATTATAACCAACTTTCATAAAATCCAACAACTTGTAGCAGAAACACAATTATCCAATCCCAGTGACCCTTGGTGGAATTCTTCTTCTTGGTTCACTTGACTGCAGGGAAATAATCTGTCAGTCACCTTTGGTAAAATGGGCCCTTACTGCTCTTTGTCTTATTACTCTTTGCCTTACTTACAGCCCTAAAGCCTGTTCTAGACTAGCCCCAGAAAAGTCTATGGTAAGATGCGCTGCTGATGACTATGTTAAAAATCTTACGGATTTTTATAGATGAAAAGCTTATAGATAAGTGATCTGTAGGAGAAATGTGTCCCATTTATCAAAAGGGGAAAGTGAAAATTGGGATAAGCAGACTGATTTTATATTGTAATTGATTCTATTCTGTATCACCACAGACATTTTGGTAACTGCTTAAGCCATATCTCTTTTGTGTCAGAGTTAAGTTTGGAGATTCAGACTTCCTGTAAGTCATCTACTGTCTCTCAGGTAAGTCTGTCACTGTCCTATTCTTGCCTCAGGGAAATCTGTTATCCTTGAAGGATGCAGGTGGACACCAGGAAATCTGATCTGTTATCCAAAGCAGTCTGGTCCACTGTTTTGCTATACTGTCCTTGCAGGGAGACTCAAGCAATGAACATTTCTTAGAGACAGATGGAAGAAGGGGTTGTTGCTGGCCTCTTGTTCCTAATTTCCAGCCAATCATATTGTTTCTCACATCTATGATGCTACAAGCTTTGTACCCAATTATACTGTTTTTCCCATCTATGAGGCTGTTTTCTTTCTGTTTTTTGGATGTTCCTCCTTTTGTCTATAAAAAGGGAATGCAAGCCTATTTTGGAGTCTTAGCTTTGCTGAGGAAGCTGATTCTGTTTATTAGCAAATTCATGTTTTGTCAATAAACTGATCATGCTCGGAACTTTGTGCCTCAGTTTACCTTGATTTTGACCATAACACATATGTTTTCTTTTTTTTGGACAACATATATATATATATATATGTTTAGAAATATTTTTATTTCTAAGTACAAGTGAGAAATACTTTTTTGTTGCTAATATAGTAAGAAAAAGTTATTTTTTCCCAGGGATATTTTTTGTTTGGCTATTCTCCATATAACACTAGTATGAACACAAAATGGTAAGCTTGGTATTAATTACTGGCCAAATAGGACAGATGTTTTGTGAACAATTAGACGGGCAAATAAGTATTATGGGAGCATCATCAAAGATTGACTTGAATAATAACTCATACACATTGCTTAAAGGTTTGATAAAATAGCCCTTATGCTTGTCAAGGCCAATACTTCTACACGTACTTTCAATCCTATCCTTTCCTTCTATGCTTATAATCATCCTTAATTTTTCTTTCTTTTTTTTCTTTTTGGAGGGGGAGAGGCAGGGCAGTTGGGGTTAAGTGACTTGCCCAAGGTCACACGGCTAGTAAGTGTTAAGTGTCTGAGGCCAGATTTGAACTCAGGTTCTCCTGATTCCAGGGCCAGTGCTCTATTCACTGCACCACCTAGCCGCCCCCATCCTTAATTTTTCTAATCTTCGATCTCTCCCTATCTACTTGTTCCTTACCAGCTATCTACAAAAATACTCATGTCCTCCATTCTTTAAAAAAAAAATACTGCATTAGACACTATAACCCCTCAGATAGCACCCTAAATCTTTCCTGTCCTCATCCAATCTCCTGGAAAAAAAATGTATACATTCACTGCTTCTATTTCTTCCTTCCACCCACCTCTCAATCCTTTGCAACCAGGCTTCCAACTTCAGCATTCAACTGAAACTGCTCCTTTCAAAGTAACCAATGCTTTCACATTCTTGACTCCTCTGCAACATCTGATATGCTGACCATCCTGGATAACCTCTCCTCTTTGAATTTTCATGAAACTAATCTCTTTTTATTCCTCTGCAACATCTGATATGCTGACCATCCTGGATAACCTCTCCTCTTTGAATTTTCATGAAACTAATCTCTTTTTATTCCTCTCTCCATTCCAATCCATTTTCCATTCAGCCACTCAAGAGATTTTCCTAAAACAGAGGTCTGATTGTGTCCCCTTCCTACTCAACAAACTCCAATGGCTTCCCATCCCTTCCAGAAGCAAATACCAAGTGCTCTTTTGGTATTAAAAGCCCTTCATAACCTAGCTCCCACCTACCTTTACAGTTTTCTTATACCCTTCTCCTTAACACCTACTCTTCAATCCAGTGACACTGGCCTCCTGGATGTTTCATAAATAAAATACTCCATCTGTTAGCTCCAGGTATTTCCTTTGGTTGTCCTCCACGTTTGTAACGTTCTCCTTCCTCAACTGCACCCGTATACTGACTATTTTGTCTTGCTTTAAGTATCAACCAAAATATTATCTTTTATATGTTCTAGTACCTTCACTCTGTTAATCATTTCCCATTTTTCTTATATATAGCTTGCTTTGCAGATATTTGTTTGCTGTGTCCTAGGCTCCTTTATTCTCTCTCAGTGACTTAAGCAGGTCTTATAGGCATGGCTCTAAAGCCAGTGCTGTCTTAGTTCAGGTTCAAAGATGGGATGAAATACATGAGGAAGGCACTGAACATTTAACAAAGAAGGAAGTTTACTTTGCTCTAGCACAGCAAGAATATGCAACAAGGACACAGTGGCACTTAGCTTCTTTGGTCATGGCCCTCCTCATCTCCATCTGGAAACGTGTCTGGTCAGTTAGTCATCAGAGTACAGTGATTCATGTGGTCTCAGGCACCCACTAATTCGGAGACTGCTTAATTAGGTCTTTATGCTTCAACAGGGAAGTTGGAGCCAATCAGTTTTTGTGAGAGAAGGAAGATATGTGAGGGTCAGATGACTCCCTTTCCTGCCCCAATCTCTTCAATCCTGTACCATCAATTGTTCACTGGACATTGTTTTTAGCTAGATGCTATAGAGATACCTTAAACTCAACAAAGCAAAAACAGACTCATTGACTTTTCTCCAAAACCTACCCCTCTTCCAGACTTCCTCTTATTGCTGTAGGTACCACTATTTGTAATCTTGTTATTATCTTTGATTTCTCACTCTCCCTCACCTCATTTACATTCAGTAGCTAAATATTGCTTTTTCAGAGGGAAAGAACTAATATTAGGATGTACTAGTAAAAAAGGCTTCTTAAAGAATGCAGAATTTAGCTGAGACTTGACAGAAGCTAGGAGGCAGAGATGAGGAGGGTGAAGATTCTAGGCATGGGGGTGGGGGACAACCAGTGAAAATGCCTAGAGTTGGGAGATGGAGTGTTCTGTGTAATGGACAGCAAGGAGGTCAGTGTGACTGTATGTAGGCGGATTAAGTTGTTGGAAAGGGGTAAGTTTTAAGAAGACTAGAAAGATAGGAGGGAGCTAGGTTACGTAGGTCTTTGAATGCCAAACAGAGTACTTTGTATGTGCTCCTGGCAGAGAGAAGAGAACCAGGAGAGAACAGAGATGGTGAGTAGGAATCAAAACAGTGCATGGTGGGAGCAATGCAAAGCTGAGGCTTGGCAGGACAAGAGATGAGAGGACAGGGTGGTACTGAACTGGTTTA
>CM053590.1:161873565-161892898 GCA_028646515.1 Pseudochirops corinnae | reverse complement strand
TACAATGTGAAAGTATTTGCAGATCCTATACATGATTGCACGCCACCATTGGGGGGGAGAGAGGGGAGAAAATCTGAAACTCAAGTGATTGTGGAACTGAATCTTGTAAATTAAAAGTAAATGAGTAAATAAAAAAAAAAAGAAATTCACTCGGGTCTAAGTACCGAAGGAAACGATGGACAATGCCTCCTCCACCAGCCCTTCCGGGATCCTCTCCCTTCCCTCT
Organism: Pseudochirops corinnae; assembly: GCA_028646515.1. Classification (NCBI taxonomy): domain Eukaryota; kingdom Metazoa; phylum Chordata; class Mammalia; order Diprotodontia; family Pseudocheiridae; genus Pseudochirops; species Pseudochirops corinnae. The sequence continues at coordinate 161,892,672 of CM053590.1, read as the reverse complement.
TCTCCTCGCGCCGCCGGCCCAGAGAACCCGCGAGACTAGACCCGGGTGAGCACGTAGCCTCTCCGCGGAGCTCCGGAGCTCCAGCCCCGCCCCCCTTCATCACGCCCCCTCTCCTCCCCCGGCGCCCGGGCGGGCGCTCACGCACCACGTTAGGCCCGCCCCAGGGCGGTTGCTCGCGGCAGCCGCCACCCTCTCTTAACCCAATGGCGCGGCTGTCGCGTCAGCGCTGTGAGCCAGCACTTTAGACTTCCCCCGCCTGGAGCCCATTACAACATCCGCCATGGCTGCTGCTGAAGCGGCATCTTGAGGAGTGGAAGGAGGCAGCTTAGCCCAGTTCGCTTTGGCGGCGTTGGGGCGGCTAGGATTCCCCCGCTGCGGGTCATGGAGGAGCTGGACGCCGACCAGGAGACCAGGGCAGCCCGGGCCGCGTCGGCCGAGACGGCGACGGTTATCATTTGAAGGGGGTGGCGGCGGCCCGAGCTGGAGCGGCCGGAGCCCTGACCCAGCTTCGGGGCAGAGAGGCGTGAGGCCGGCGCGGGCAGGTGGGTGGCGGTCGGGGCGCCGCTTCACTGGGGACTGGGGCCTGAGGGCGCCGGCGGGGAAGGGGGAAGTTCCGGGGGCGCGGCGGCCGGGGAAGCGGCCTGGCCCGGGCTGAGGCCTGGGAGGGCGGGGAGGCGGAGCCGGGCCGGGGGCTCCGAGGGCATGCGGGTCGTGTGGGAAAAGCCCCGGGGTTGGGAGGAATCCGCGGGGGGCCTGGGGAAGGGGGAGGAGCTCTCAGGGTCCCGGGGGAGCGGAAGTTGGGTTTTGGAGGAGGCCGGAGTTGAGGAAGTGCATGGGGAAGTTGCAGGGATGAGGAGCGCCAATCTGGCCAGCGTTTCGGGAATTGGCCTTGTTGTCTTGGACCCTTTTGTTTTCTTTCTGCTCCCTCCCTGCCCTCCCATTGTGGAGTTGGAGCCTTTGGCTGTTCTTGCCGGGAGATAAAGTAAAAAAGTTCATTAGTACCCCAACTGTTGCCTTTTCCTGTTGCGTGCCTGGGCAGATGCACAGCAAAATGAGAAGCTTGGAAGCTTAGAGCTGAAAGCAGAAAGGACAAAATGAACCAGCTAAAAAAGGTATTCTGGGTCAAGACTTGGTATACTCTTGTCTCCAACAAGAGCTTTTAGGAAGATTATTTAAGAAAACCTTGTTACTCTTTAAAAGCTAGAACCCCTAGTAATTATCACAGGAACCCTTATGTTAAGGGAAAACCTGAAATTTGTGGAAAATACCAATACGGTAACGGTTTATCTTTCTTTTCCAGTTTGGTGATCTCAGGTGCCAGATGTTGGAAAGCGGTAGGACAGCGGACATTTTTCATGGTTGTGTACGTACTGGGTTGCAGTGATTGTCATTGAACTCTGCTTCCTACAGCAGTTGGCCCTGCCCATAAAGTTAAGCAGGAACTTGTTCCTGAAAGATAAACAAGACAGACTCAATTGGACATAAATGGATCTAAAGACAGCAGTGTTTAATGCAGCTCGGGATGGCAAGCTGCGCCTTCTGGCCAAATTGTTGGCAAGCAAATCAAAAGAGGAAGTGGCCTTGTTGATCTCTGAAAAAACAAATGGCGCCACTCCACTTTTGATGGCAGCCCGATATGGGCACCTTGACATGGTGGAATACCTTCTGGAGCAGTGCAGTGCCTCCATAGAGATTGGAGGCTCTGTGAATTTTGATGGTGAGACCATTGAGGGGGCTCCACCTTTATGGGCTGCTTCTGCAGCAGGACATTTGAAGGTAGTCCAGTCTTTGTTAGACCATGGAGCATCTGTCAACAACACAACTTTGACTAATTCAACTCCTCTTAGGGCTGCCTGTTTTGATGGTCACCTGGAAATAGTAAAGTACCTTGTGGAACACAAAGCTGATTTAGAAGTTTCAAACCGTCATGGTCATACATGCTTAATGATTTCATGTTACAAAGGACATAAAGAAATTGCCCAGTATTTACTTGAAAAGGGGGCAGACGTTAATAGAAAAAGTGTTAAAGGTAAGTTCAAGGTCTGCATTTTTACCATTTGAAGTGGTTACAATTTAGACCTTTTCTGACAGTAATCATTAGTATTGACTGACTACCAGATGTTCTCTTGTTTGAATCCTTTTGTAAAACTACCTTAAACACCTCTATGATAAGCATTGTCTTTTAATTTATAGTTGGGTAAACTTGTACATACATGTGAAATGACTTGCCCAAGGTTACAGCTAACAAGATATAATTTAATCAGTTATATTTCTAAGTTTTTATTTAATCTAGTCAGATAAGGTATCTTTTTCCATTTCTAAATGTACTGAAAGTAACTTGTTAAAAATTATTTTTTATTTATATATAAAATGTTTGAGTTTGCTTTTTCCCAAGAAGCAGAAGGATATGTTCTTTTGCAGGAAATTGGTGATAGTAAACTGATTTTGTTGGAGAATTTCTATAAATGGAAGAAGAGAATTTTTTCCTTTAAAACATATTTATTGTATGCTTTTTTAAAAATACTTTTTTTGGATAATATTTATTAAATGTGGCAAGCTAGAAAAATCTTAATGCTTTTTTCTGTTATGTATTCATCTTTAAAAATATGGGGTGTGCACTGAAGTTATCAGTGTGCTACCACTAATTTTTTCAAAGGAGAATGGCTTGCTTGTACGGTTATATAGAGATTACATTTTAAACAAGCATTAATTTTGAAGTCCTTTTTTCTTCAATACTTCAGAAAACTTTGGAGTTGCTGTTTTGATACTGAATGACTTATTTTTTCCCAGATAAAATGTTTGTATAATAGTTAAAATTGTTTCTGGCCAACTTCATATAATAAGTGTTTTGAACCTAAAAATAATTGGATATAATATTAACATTCTTTTTAACTGGAACTCAGTAATATTAAGAGATCATTCCTGCTTACTTTTGACCTTATTGATATAGTGAAAAGTTAGGAAGTAATATTAAAGTTTGCAATATTAAATGAAAGAAATATGAGTTAGGAGCACTTTGCGAGGAGGGGTTAAAAAATATGATCTGTTCAGTCATATCCAGCTCTTCATGACCCCATTTGAAGTTTTCTTTCGAAGATACTGGACTGGTTTGCCATTTCCTTATCCAGTTCATTTTACAGATGAGTTAACTGAGGCAGCCAAGATTAAGTGACTTGCCAAGGGTAGAACAGCTAGTAAGTATCAGAGGCCAGAGTTGAGTTTAGGAAGACAGTCTTTCTGACTCCAGGCCTGGTGCTCTGCTCACCTAGTTGCCCCGTAAACAAACACTCTAGGAATACAAAACGTCCTTAATGAGTCATCATGGGCTTTTGATGAAATGTCATGTGCTTTTGATAGATCATTTTGATAACATGGGATCTAACACCATATTTCATTGTTTTTCTTTTGCAGTCTCTTTATAAATTGGTTACAGCAATGATAAAAATAAGCAAGGGCCATTAATATAAATAGCTTGTATTGTCAGCATTTTTCTCTTGTTAAATTATAAGCCATATTAAGCAATATTTAACCCTGCCTTGTGGTGTTTGTTTCATCACTGTTTATTCCTCCATTTCTTTTTTTTTGTTGTTTAAATAACGTTTTATAGCCCATTATATGGAAGGGTTTACTTTTTTTTGGCTCTTGAGGAACAGAGCAATTTTACTACTTATACTTGTTTGTTGTTTTCAGAAATTAAATTTTCCTTAATCAGTGTCATTGGAAATGGTGATTTTTATTTCTGCTGAAGAGCACATAATGAATAAACAATTTCCCATCTTAAAATTCAGTTTTTAAAGATCTTGCACACTTTTTTTCAGTTTAATTTTCATTTAATGTTCATATTCAGTTACATACAAAGATAGACATGAAGAAGCTAAGACAAATACTGTTTTAGGTGAAGAAGTTTAGAGCACCCAGAGGTCACAGTGCTCTGAATGAGGAAGGTGTAAAGGAGAATATTTCAGGCATGTACCACAACCTATGCAAAATTATGGAGATTGGAAGTGGAATGTTATGTTTTATAATAGTTCCAATTTATATAGAACTTAAAGGTTTACATATTATCCTCATTTGCTTCTCACAAAAATCTTGCTATAATTATTAGTTTCCCTATTTTACAGATTGGAAAACTGAGGCTCAGGGAGTTTTGCATGACTTAACCAAGGTCACATAGCTACTAAGTTTCGGAGGGTGGGTTTGCATCAAGTTCTGATTCCATATCTAGCACTTTAAACACTGTCAGTGCTAGGAATAGCAAGTAGGTCAGTTTGACCAGAATAGTTTCACTGGAAAGGTGAGCTGGAGCCAAATGGTGAATGACTTAAATGATAAAATGGGAGTTTTTATTTGGTACCCTACAGGCAACAGAGGGCCTTCAGCTTTTTTAAGCTTCAGCTTTTTAAGCAATGTAGTGTTTTAGACCTGTGCTTTAGGAATATAAGTTTAGCAGCTGAGTTGGCAGATGTATTTCTGGGACGGACGGGAGGAGGGAAAGCATTTAAGAGGCTACCATGTAAGTGGGTGACCTGGGTGAGGGAGTGGAAAGGGTTGGATGTGGGAGATGTGGAGGTAGAATGGTAAGATTTGGCAATTAATTGCATATGTAGGATTGAGAATGGAAAGGAACAGGAGAATCAAATCAAATATGTTATCAGAGTTGTCTGCCTTCTGTGATCCTTTTTATTTGTTGTTTGATCATGTACTCTCTCCCTGTCCATAGATTTGTCAGGTAATTTCTTCCATATTCCTCTTGATTTCATCCTTTATGTTTAAGTCAGGTACCCCTTAGGAGCCTAAAGTCTTGGTATACAGTGTGAAATATACCTAGTTTCTACCACACTGCTTTATTTATAATTTTCCTAGAAGTTTCTGTCAGATAGTGAGTTCTTAACCCAATTACTAGGATACTTGGATTTATCAGACGCTAGGTTACTCTGTTTTCTTCTGTATATTTTGTATTTGTTCTGTTCCACTGATCTGGGCTTTCTCTTTCTTAACCAGTACCAAACTTTTTCTCATGATTACTGCTTTGTACTGTAGTTTGAGATGTGGTACTCCTAGGCCCCTTTTTTTCATTATTTCCCTTGAGATTATAGACTTTTTCTTCCTCCAGATGATTTTTTTCTTGACTCTATAAAAGTAATTCTTCGTTAGTTTGATTGGTATAGTACTGAAGACGTAATATAAGTACTATTGCTCTTTTGATTTTATTGACCTGACTTACCCATGAGCAATTAATATTTTCCAATTTTTGTTTAGATCTCTGTTTGTGTAAAGAGTGTTTGGAGGTTGTATTTATATAATTCCTTTGAGTCTTGGCAAGTAGACTTCCAAGCACACGTGTTTTTAAATTAGAACTGATCATTTTTTAATAATTAGAAGGGTAAATAATCACTAAGCATTGGTACACATTAATTTAAATAACAGTAAGCTACCACTTAGTATTTTAAAGTTTCCAAATTGATTTACATAATTTTTATTTGAACCTCACAACAGGTGGGTTGTATAAGGTAGGTACTATTATCCTTATTTTACAGATAAGAAAATCAAGGCTCGGAAGACATGGAATGCCTCCATATCATGGGGCAGCAGAGTACAACTGTTCTGGCAGCTACATCTTATTTAACTTTAAGCACGTAGTAAATTAAAACTCATAAAACTTTGACAAAATACTACTGGGCCAAGTATATCCCATTCTATTTGTGGTAACTTAAGAGCAGGCTTTTATATAAACCTAGCCCTACATCTGTAAATTTGTGCTTACTTTTCCAACAGTGTCAAAGAAATGATCAATTTGCCGTGAATAACACTTAACTTACTTCCGTAACCATATTTCTTCTCCATCTTGTTCGCGTCTTGTGATAGATTTTGTCAAAAGCTTTGCTAAAATCCTAATGCATGAGGTATGTCTGTATCACTTCCTCAACCAATCGGTACGGTAACACTATAAAACCTGCCATATAAGCACTTACTAATTGCCTAACTGCACTTCAGATGGGCTAAGGAAGGAAGGAGAAGTGTCAAATACAGTACAACCTTATTTAAATCCCAGCTCTTCCAACTTACTGTCAGTGAACTTAAGTAGATACCTAGATGATCTCCAAGGTCTCTTCCAGTTCTCAGTCTTCTGATTTAGATAGCATAGTTACACATCCATGGATACAAAGCTGACATTGGTAGAGCCAAGATTAAAACTCAGGTTTCCCGATTCCTAGTTCAGTAGTCTTAATATTTTACATACTAACTGACCTGAAAGATTAAATGTACAGGACCCCATAAGTAGTTTCTTAATAAATGTTTGCTGACCTGAACTACCAAGCTGCCTTGGGGACTAATGAAAAGTTCCCTGTGGCCAGAATTTGACAAGTAGTACCTGATAGGATGCTAGTTTTGATACCCTTTTCTGAGAACTGGGGAGGGTAGCAAGGGAAGGGCTAGGGTTTTAAAATGATGCAACCATTTAGAGCAGAAGTTCTTTTTTGAGAACCATATTTTGGTATAATTGGTTTCCTGTGTATTTTATCTTAAGCATTATAAGTAGTCCTTTGGCTTCAGCAGATTGTCAAAGTGGTCCATGACAAAAAGGTTCAGAACCCCTGACTTAAATCATTATGAACTAGGTTTACTGGGGCTTGAGATGCTACTTAGAATAAAAGGAGCCCAGTTTTCCTGAAAAGCAAAAACTTGTCTTATCTGAGGCTAAGAAGTGTGCCAGAATGAGAGAAAGAGAGAGAGAGAGAGAGAGGCATATTAGGCAAGGGTAGAATTTGAAACATTCTTAGATTGCTATACTTATTTAAATTGAATTATTTGGTGTATTGTCAGTTTATTATCAACTTTTTGTTGATTTTTTTTTTAATCTTTGTCATTTCCCTACATAAAACCCACCTTGTCACAGAAAAGTACAGTTAAGCAAAGCTAATTAATACATTGGCCATATTTGATAATGTTCCTTTGTATTATTATGATCATCATGTAGTGCAGGCCAGGGTATTTTCAGAAAAGAAGGTAAATGAATTTGAGGAATAACTTTCAACTTTCCAGTTTATCAAGGGAAATGAAGTATTCCTTAACAAACAAACAAACCAGAAGAGCTTCATTGTGAAAAATAAAGAAGAAAAATAATTTGAAGAGGTTATAAGTTAATAATGATAGTAACAAACAACAGCCAGCATTCATACAGCATTTACTCTGTGCTGGGTGGAACTATGAATTGGTTTAGCCATTCTAGAAAGCAATTTGGAATTATGCCCCCAAAGTTACTACGTTACACAAACCCTTTGACTCAGGGATACTAAAAACCCAAGAAAATCAGAGAAAAAGGGAAAAGACTCATGTGCAAAAATATTTACAGTAGCTCTTTTTGTGGCGGTCAGAAATTGGAAACTAAGGCAGGTAAGGGGAGGGAGGGTCTTCTTACTGGAAGAGAGCCCAGCAAATTGTAGTAGATAAATGTAACAATACTACTGTGCCATAAAAAATGACAAAATGGACAGTGGATAGAGCATTGGGTTTGGATTCAGGAAGACCTGAATTCAAATTTAGTTTCAGACATTCACTACCTGTGTGACCCTGGCAAGTCACTTAATCTAATCCACTGGAGAAGGAAATGGCAAACCACTCCAGTATCTTTGTTAGGAAAGCCCCATATAGAATCATGAAGAGTCAGACATGACTGAACAAACATTGATCTGTGCCAGGCACTATGCTCATCATTTTATAGTTATTACAAACCTGGGAGATAGGTACTAATATTATCTTCATTTTACAGCTGAGGAAACTGAGGCAAACAAAAGTTATATGACTTGTCCAAGGTTACATAGCTAATAAGTGTCTGAGACCTTATTTGAACTCAGGTCTTCCTTGCTCCTGGCCCAGTGCTCTATCTACCAGGCCACCTAGCTTCTACAATTGCCCTTTTATCTCCCAAACAAGAATCAATATTAGGACCAAGGTGGCCATGAGACAGCAAGGGTATATACTCTTTTTCTACAAGATCAGTATGTATGCAGTATTATCAGTAAACCTTCTAAATAGATCAACTGAATATAAGGCTTTATCTTTAGACCTTTAAATTCTGGACTGAATTGGTGGACATACATAATTTAGTGGAGATAGATAGTTGATTTTGGATCCAGATTTGAACTCTTGCAAGTCTTTCTGACTCTAGGCATAGCACTGTATCCACTGCCCTAGTTATTGTTCCTCTAACTGCCAGGGATGTTTGACCAATTTTGATTTTAAAGGATAAAAATTATGCTGTTGTTTCTTAGTAGTGGTTCTGACATTTCATTTTGGACTAAACCTTTCCTTGGTTTTTAATTGAAGGAAGGTGCCAAGTCTTGTTAATTTTTAGTTCCACAACAAGTCTTACATCTGTTCTATACCTTAGTTCAAGCCCTCATCATCACTTCTTAACCTAGAGTATCGGAGTAGCTCCCTAATAAGTCTCCTTGCCTCAAGTCTCTCTGTCTATTCTCCACATAACTGCCCAATTGATACTCATAAAGTCTGACCACGTCACTCCCTGATTCAGTACTACTACCCATTGTGACTGAATTATCCCTAGGGTCGAGTACAAGCTCCTCTGTTTGACATTTAAAGCCCTTTACAACCTAGCTCTGTACCTACCTTTCTAGCCTTATATAAACTTCCCTTAAAAACATTTTTTAAGATGCAGACAAAATGACCTTATTGTTCCTCATGCAGGACATTGTCTCCTTAACCTTTGACTTTTCACTGGCTGTCACTCTTGCCTAGGTTGTACTACTCTTACTGCTACTTCTTAGAGACCCTAATTTTCTTCAGAAATCATCTGAAGTGCTACCTTCTACATAAATTATTTCCTGATTTCCCCCTTCCTCTTGAAAAATATGTCATCCTTAGATATGTGTATTTTTTCTTCAGGATATAATTACTTTTTCTTCTCTGTATTTTCATGGCACTTACTCTCTTGTTCCTTTTTTCTCTTGGGGAATAGACAAAGAGGATGTGCCAGGCAAGTCAAATCACCACCAACCGCCTCGACCACCCTCTTCCCTCAGATGCTGATGGAGATAGTCCAGGACCCTGAGTCCGTGAGATTTGATAATAGCAGTGCCATCCAAATCAGCAGACCTTCCAGCCTAGCCCCTGTAGCCATCAGTGGGAATGATAAATCTTGGGGGAAAGGGTGTACCTACCTTCTTTACCACCTCCAGCAGTAATTACCGACGTTAGACTCTGAGCTTCTGAAGATCAGGGACAGTTTTTAGGGAGTGGAGGTCGGGAGAGCTTTGTGTCCCCAGCATTTAGTGACATTCCTGGCACATAGTGGCCATTTAGTAAATGTTTGTTGAGGACTTGTCCAGCTATCATCAACTGGCACATTGGCACATGACCTGGCAGCACCCTACCCAGACCATTCCTGATTCTAGTTCCACTCTCCCAGCTATCATTCAGGGAAGCATTTCATATGGAGAAAGGGCCAGTGATCCCTACCAAGTGCCACCCATAGGGAAGGCAAGCCAGCCTGGCTAAAGCAGCAGGGCACCAAACTGTCCTTGCTGTTCCCCACACAACATATCTCTCATCTTTATACCTTAATGAATTTACTCTTCATCTTCACCTCCTAACAGTTTTATTTTTGTGCTAGAATTAACTTGTACTGCTTCCTGCAAAGACACTTCTTGGTAGCGTCAGATGATTATGCTGTTGTCTCTCTCCTACCTCCTTCCCCCCCACCCCCAATTTTACTTTGTATTTATTTTATTCTTATATTACTTATTTGAGCATACGGGGTTTAAGACTTTGGGGAAATCATGTATATGGTTTCGTTTCCCTGATAGAATGTAAATTGCTTGAGGTCAGGGACTATTTTTTTTCATTTATTTTTGTGTCCTTGTCTTCTAACACAATGCCTGGCACATATTAGGCCTTCCATAAATTCTTCAGTGGATTCATTTCCAGAACTTGAAAGCGTTGGTTTAGGTCAGGTGTGAATCTAGTGATCTTTAGTACAAGCCCCACTTATGTATCTATCTCCTTTGCTATTTGTGGTGCTCTCTGCCTAGAATGCAGTCCTTTCTGTCTGTTGACTTTTCCCCACTGCAAATATGCTTCTAGAAAGCCTGCTTAAATCTTACCATGAGCCCTACAGAGCATTTTTCAACTTTTTATGCATTTATAATGTGTTATTTTATTTCATGCTGTTAACTGTGCACAATGTTCTCCTGGTTCTGCTCACTTCACTTTGCATCATTTCATATAAGTCTTTGTTATCAGACATGAGTATTTTTTTTTTTCTGAGATAATTGTGATTAAGTGACTTGCCCCTGGTCACACAGCTGTTAAGTCCCAAGTGTCTGAGGCCAGATTTGAACTTAGGTCCTTCTGACTCCATGAAATGAGTATAATGTTAATGTGAATTTTGAGCTTATCTTAATATTGGGATCTCCCAAAGAAATTTATAGAGTATCTCATTATACATATTTACTTTTGCAACCCCAAATAAGCATGTTTTCTGGTTTTTTTTTCCCTTTGTAAAGACTCTGTCACTGAGGTGACACAGTATTGGAATCCCTGAAAAACAGGAGAATCACATTTTGAAGCACAAAAGGTGTTACAGCACAATAAAATTACATTACTGAAGTGTTTATTATACTCAGGTAGCTAATATTCTTAGGGAGCTAGATGGTACAGTGGATAGCAGGATGGGCCTAGAGTCAGGAAGACTCTTCTTCCTGAGTTCAAATGTGGCCATAGACCCTTACTAGCTCTGTGAACCTGGGCAAGTCACTTAACCCTGTTGGCCTCAGTTTCCTGTGGAGATGGAAATGGTGAGTCATTCCAGTAACTGTGCCAAGAATACCTGAAGGGTGGGTCACAAAGAGTCGGACACAACTAAAAAAATGACTACACAACAACATAAAAAATAATATTCCTGGGTGGCTGCAAGTTCAGTGTACCAATGTCTATCGATTTTAAGCTGTTTATGGGAAAATAAGCTACTCCTCAAACAGCTAAAAAAATGGTAGGTACTTAAATATAAAAAAATGTAAAAATTTTTCAATATCTCTTGTAAAATTGATGTTAAATGTCCCACATATTTTTAAAATTGCGACATCATTTCTTTAGATAGACAATATTTGATTCTTTATTTGAATACCTGCAAGAGGTGTTACAGTGGATAGAGAACTAAGCCTTGAGTCAGGAAGCCTGGAGTTGAAATTGGCCCTCCATACCTACTAACTGTACGATCCTATGCAAGTCACAACATGTTTGCCTCAGTTTTCTTAACTGAAATGGGGATAATACCAGCACCTATATCTCATGGTTGTAGTGAGGATCCAAAGAGGTAATATTTGTAAAGAGCTCAGCTCTGTGTCTGGCATATAGTACTGTATAAATGCTTATTTCTCCTTAAACTGGATCCGAACTCTACACACTTTCTTTTGATTCATTATTTACTGTATTGGTGCAAATATGGACTTATTTCCTCCACTCCAAATCTGTTTTGTTTGGCTAAACTTGAGTCCCGCCAATAATTGTACTAGCAATAAGGAAAACAAAAGGGATGAAGATGGAGAGAGAGAACAGGAGCAGTAAGTATCTTTATAGAGAAAATGTTAAACCCTTTACAGTAAATTTATTTTTATGTGGCAATTGTGTGTTAATTTTTCAGAATATTTCATTGTATAGCTGTAGGCTATATTCAGACAATACAGTTAATTTTCCATATTTGGAATCAGATTTAGACATTTTAGGTTCAATTTTTTTTAGTACCTATTAGAGCAAACTACTTTTCTTATCATCAGACTTGTAGTATGGTTGTGTGTTACATTATTTATCCTTAAAGACATGTAATTTCCTTGTCTTTTTTCCTAAGGAAACACCGCACTACATGATTGCGCAGAATCTGGAAGTTTGGACATCATGAAAATGCTTCTTAAGTACAGTGCCAAGATGGAAAAGGATGGCTATGGAATGACTCCCCTTCTATCAGCAAGTGTGACAGGTCACACAAATATTGTGGATTTTCTGACACAACATGCACAGACTAGCAAGACAGAACGCATTAATGCCTTAGAACTTTTGGGAGCTACATTTGTAGACAAAAAAAGAGATCTACTTGGGGCTTTGAAATACTGGAAAAGAGCAATGGACATGAGGTACAGTGACAGGACTAATATCATCAGCAAACCGGTACCACAAGCATTAATAATGGCTTATGACTATGCCAAGGAGGTGAACAGTGCAGAAGAACTAGAAAACCTTATTGCTGACCCTGATGAGATGAGAATGCAAGCTCTGTTAATTAGAGAACGGATTCTTGGTCCTTCTCACCCAGATACATCTTATTATATTAGATACAGAGGTGCTGTCTATGCAGACTCTGGAAATTTTAAAAGATGCATCAATCTATGGAAATATGCTTTGGATATGCAGCAGAACAATTTGGACCCCTTGAGCCCAATGACTGCTAGTAGCTTATTATCATTTGCAGAGCTGTTCTCTTTCATGCTGCAGGATAGGGCAAAAGGCTTATTGGGAACTACCGTTACATTTGATGATCTTATGGGTATACTGTGCAAAAGTGTACTTGAGATAGATAGAGCTATCAAACAAACTCAGTGTCCACCTGACCAAATACAGCTAAATAAAGCCCTTTCCATCATTTTGCACTTAGTTTGTTTGTTAGAAAAAGTCCCTTGTACTCCAGAACAGGATCATTTTAAGAAGCAGACTATATACAAGTTTCTTAAGCTGCACCCTAGAGGAAAGAATAACTTTAGCCCTCTTCATCTGGCTGTGGACAAGAATACCACATGTGTAGGTCGATACCCTGTTTGTAAATTCCCATCTCTGCAAGTTACTGCAGTCCTGGTGGAATGTGGTGCTGATGTGAATGTCAGAGACTCTGATGACAACAGTCCCTTGCACATTGCTGCACTTAACAACCATCCAGATATCATGAACCTCCTTATCAAATCAGGTTCACATTTTGATGCCACAAACTCTCACAAACAAACTGCTAGTGACTTGTTGGATGAGAAGGAGATAGCTAAAAATTTGATCCAGCCCATAAATCATACAACATTGCAGTGTCTTGCTGCTCGTGTCATAGTGAATCATAGCATATATTACAAAGGGCACATCCCAGAAAAGCTGGAGAACTTTGTTTTACTTCATAGATGATAATTTGACTGAATTCTTAATACTGTTGAAGCACGAGTTGGTAACAGTTGTTTCATATTTGAGCACTGTCGTGATAACACCAGCATTCATTTAACTTGATAACATTGTGCTTTCGTTGGCTAAAGTGTTATGAGCATCAGGTTTGCAGAATTGGTTGCCCCATATTTAATATAAATATGCCATATATTGTTTTGTGGATTATTGATAAATGTAATGCCATATTCAAACTCCTAAAATTGTCTGCCAAAGCCCTGTCTGTCTTGTTTTATTTGCCTGTCGGGTGTTTGGGACTGAATTCTATTTTTCACTGGTCTCTTTATACAATTCCTGATTTGCAGATATTAAGCAAATGAAGGCCTATTTTTTTGTCCCTTTTTTCCTGTCCTTTTCTTCCCAGCCAGGCCTGCCTACTCCTTCTTCTTGTCCTCCCTGCCTCCCTTTCTTCCTTCTTTTCTTCCTCCCTTCCTCCCCTCCCACTTCCCTTGCCTTCCCATCTGTTCTCTTGCCTTCCATTCCCCCCTTTTTTTTGGAGGGGGGAGAGGAGTGGTGGGATAGAGAGGGTGGATTAGCCACAGAGAGGGAGCTTGGGCTTGAACATTTCTGGTTTTTATTTGTATTTTTTTGTAATGATTCATTGCTGGGTTGTACAAGCTTTATTGACTTTTTACCATTTGCAGTTACCACAAGTGCTTTATATTCTCTATGCACTGGCTTACACATGACTGTTGTACGTTAGCATATTTCTATGCAGCAGTTTGCCAACTTCAACTCAAACCACTGTTTTGAAGAGTTTGTTGAATTATTTTAAGAACACTTCACAGCATGATTTTTTTTTTTAAGAGCTATGTCAGTTGCCTAAGATTTTCTGATTGGGTTTTTTTCAGGATGTTTGTGCAGTTGCTTTCTCTAATACACTGAAATTATTATGTGCTCAATTTGGGAGACCTATTTGTCACTCACTGACCCAGATGAAATTTGTCTGCCATCTTGCATCATGAAACAAAAGGAAAGAGTCTTTAGATAAAAACTGGCATATCTTTCATGCTGCACCAGTGCTGTTTTGCATGTACTAATTGTGTGATTGTATATGGATTTGCTCAAAGTTATCTCAAATTTAATCACACAGTTTAATGAGAAATAGATGTTCATAGTATAAAATTACAGATCACCTTATTTTTAAAGATTGCCTTCCTTAGTCACAAAAAACTAAAGCATGTCAGTGGCATGATGCTTGCCAATCTAAACCTAGGCATCTAGTATAATAATATTTTAGTAAATGGTATAATTTCATGGTATAAAAGGTTTAGTAAGTGTCCCATTTTTCCTTAAGTTTAAATACGCCTCCTAAAGGTAACTTGCATGATTTGTCTTTATCTTTCAGCCATACAAGAAGATTGCAGTACTACTTAGCCCCTTACTGAAAACTATATTTTAAAAAATGTATATAATGTGTGCACAACAATTTGATATTGAAGCAGAAAGGGCTCTTTTGACTTAAAAGTATAAGTAAAGTATAAATGAAGAATACAAATGTGTAAAATTCAGGTAATTACCATTCAGCACTTTATTGTTATTCAGAATAAAGTTTGTTAGCTTATCACTGCAGATGTCTTAAAATGAGATTGTTCTGAATAAAAAGTTCCTCACTGATTTGAGGGAAAAATCAGTTGACCTGTGGTACTAGGGCACTGGCAACATTTTGTTTTAAGGGTTTATGTAATGTAAAGATTATCTTATGGGTTATTGTTGCAGCCAATAATTGAAATCACCTGCACATTTTCAAAAAATCTTTTCTATCTTCTCCTTTTCTCCTCACTCTTCCTTAAATAATTTTTCTACTTTTGTGCATTTAATTAGTTAACCATTCAGAAACATCCTGGATTGACTAGTAAAGGAATATCTCTCCCACCTATTAGTTAATTTAAATATTCTTTTTTTGGGGGGGGCAGGGCGGGTTCCTTTGGCTTATGAAATCTTAGACCACCAGTGAGTATGCTGCCTTTTGTGATACAGGACTGATATTTTGCCAACTTTTATTTAAACCGTGTACTACTTGGTGTATGAACTTGTTACTCTGTGCGAGTGACTTTTTAAAAAGAACACTTGACAAGTACAATAAATCTGAATTGAGCTGTTAAATGATATTTAAAGTCATCCTTTTTTTGGTAGGTGTAGACAGATTTTTGAAAAGTGATTCTGATATTTTTCCTCTTTTGCATATCCCTTCTATGTGCTGTCTTAGGGACAACAGAGAATCCTTTAAAGATGAACCACAACTGGAAGGATTCTTTACTTTAAAATGCAGCATTTCTCTACTGGTGACAATAGATAACTTAGAACTGTTCTTAAGTAGTGACATGAAAATTCCTTATTTAAAGTAAGGTACTACTAGCTAGTTTGACATATCAAAGTGATACATGGAGGTATCATCATAAAAGAAATTTTTATTTCAAGAGTTCAAAGTTAACAATTAGTTTCCTTTACACATGAAAAAGCCTTTTTGGGGGTATTGTTAAAAGTTACTATGAAACCAAATAAAATATTTAGTATCTTTATTTTTACCAGTTATTAAATTTATCCCTAGTCTGAACTAATTGTACTGATTTGGGTCAAGTCTAGTGCAAATAAGTAGTGTAGGCTGTAGTTAATGCAGGTTAACTATATGTCTGCTATGTTCTTTTTTCACCTCTTGGCATTCAATTTTTCTACTGGACACTTTTTTTTAAGTAGAAATTTCCATTATTTCAACTAGATGCCAGTTTATTTTATATGGGCAAATGAATTTTAAGTTAAAAAACACTCATTTTCTTTCATCTCTTAATAAGGGCTTAAATCGAAATAAAGGAGGATAGATGCTCTCTAACACTACATTGAATATTTCAGAGACCCCAGCTACTGTGACTTTGAATAAATATTTAAATTATATTTGGCAGAGTAACTTTAAAGTTGTGTTGTCTACCAGAAATAATAGCCTGGAATGCAAGGGTTTTAGCCCTTTTTATTTCCTAGGATGGGACAATCTCTGTATTCTTGTATACTGAAATATAGGATTATTCACTGGCATATTTTGGAGTCAGATACTAAAGAACTTTGAAGAATATTATAATTAACCACCCTTTCTGTCTTACTTTCCTAATCCACAGCTCTCTTTTGTCAGTTTCCCATTGTGTATCTTTCCAAAGCAATACTGTATTCGGAGATGACAACCAATGAATTGTCACACAATGGTAAAATGACATGCCACAATGTACATTGTGAGGCATAATAAAATTAAAAATTTACATCAAACTTAAGTGTATGCTTGTCAGAATGTGAATTGACATTCCTGTTTGGGGTCTGTTTAATATATAACAATGAATATTTGTTTAAACAGAAACTTGAGTGTCTTCACTGTCATCTGGTAACATTTGTTGCCCTTTTTTTAGAGTATCTTTATGTACATTGTGTTGTCCTGCTTTCTTTACAAGCCTTTTTCCAAGATAAGCTGCAGAAATGAAAACAAAAATGTGAGGAGACATTTTTGCCAGTTGGGGAAAGATTAAAAAAACAACAACCCAATTCTTCCTATTGTTTTAAAAGCAACTTGGTATTAATTTTGTTTAGAAGTGCAAAATGTTATCACTGCAAAATTGTATTGACTTAGAAGTTAATTTCTTTAACCCTTTTGCACACATTATATTGTCTAAGTGCTTGTTTGTCTTGAACATTTTAGACAAGGTTTAATGATCACACTGTTATGTCAGATTTATTCTAGCAAGAGTCTTGCCAGAATTTTCAAATTCCACACAGCAGTTGATGCATAGATGATTTTATGATTTTTCTCATTTTGATTGATTATTTATTTTGACCAGTAAAATAATACCATCTTTTTTCCCTTTCAGTATGTTCTTTTGTTCTCTGGCATTGTTACTATTTCTTTAGTAATTTTTCTAGCACGTTTGGAAAGGAATTTCTCCCAAATTGATGAATCTGTATTATGTTTACATCAGCAAGCGCAAGAAAAATCTTAGTGGCTTATCAAAGTACCATTTCCCTGTCTGCAGAAAAACTTAATGCTTTAAGGGAAGAAAGCTTTTTTGAGTGTGTCACTTGCTATTTGTTTTCAAAAGTGAATTCTTAATAGACTTAAGAAATCTATAATGTTTGTTGTGTACATTTTTTATTCTTTGGGTATTTAATGTTTACCTGTCACTTTTGGTCTTCTTGCAGAATTTATAGCTATGTCTGCTCAAAACCCAAAGGAAAAATTAAACTCAGAAAAAGAGGTTCATATTAATAAAGGGTTCAAATTAAAAGTGTTCTCCTGAAATTGTTTTCCCTAGTACATTAAAGTATGAGTTACTTGCTTGGATGAATAGGGAGAAAACATTTAAAGTTAAAACATTAGAAGACACTAAATTTTTTTGTCATTCAGAAATTAATATTCAATAAACCTGAATATTAATAATAATAATAATGTCAGTGGGGAATATGATTACATCTATAAAAAATAACTTCACAATGGCATATTTAATCCTGTGCACTTAATAGATCAATAAATATTTGTTGATTCATTGATTCTAAATTTCCTATTTTGAAAAAAAGTAGCCTAATCTTACTGAAGTTAACCTAAAGTATTTAAAACTATGAAGGACATACTGTGAACACAGTTACCCCCAAATCTCAAAACACTAAAATATTTGAGGCAGTTGTAGATATAGTATACAATTAGCTTGGTGGCCTTGGAACGAATAGGACCTTGGTTTGAATCCTGACTCAGACGTTAGCTGTGTGACCCTAGGCAAGTCATTGATCTTTTCCATCTATAGTTAACTCTTCTATAAACAGGGTATAATAGCATCAACCTCAAAAGATTGTGAAAATCAAATAAGATAATTTTTAAAAGCACTTTGCAAGCCTTTTAAGGTATTATATATGCTGGTTATTGCTATTAAACTAAGGGCTGTGATATGAATATTGAAAGATGTATTAGGACAAATAGAACATTTTTACTTTATGCCATGTATAATAAATACTTGAATCCTCAATTACTTAAATGTTTCAGTGATTTGTGATTTTCTCGGTAAGAGTAATACTTGAACTGATGCAGACTGTTCCTTCCCTCTCCCCAGCCCCCATTTTTTTAGGGGGCTGTGACCAAAGAACATCATCAGGTAGGTAACATCCTGGTAGTGAACTCTGCAAATTTTACTGGACTGATTGTTGGACAACAGACCTACAGTGCTTTTTTAAGCCTTTACTTGAAACTTCCTGCTTGATTGGGACTGTAGAATTTGTGATATCCTAGCATAGCTTTTGAGAATCCATAGTCCCTTCCATAACACAATAGCATTGGAGCCATGATAGGACATGGATTTTAGTAGCAACTAAAATTTACCATGATGCCTACCTTTATGTAGGTTAAAGGGCTTGGTTGATGAATAACTGGTTTTTAATAGTGTTATTTATTAGGTTGGGGTGGGGGAGCTCATGATTTGGAGTTGGAGGACTGACCGTTCACTGGCTGTGTGACCTTGGGCAACTCTACTAACCCCAGCCTCAGTTTACCCGTCTGTTAAATGGGAATAATAATACTTGGGACCACCTAGCTTACAAAATTAATGTGAGGCTTAAATGATTATTACTGTGTAAATCATAAATGACTATATGACTGAACTATGAGCTATTAAGGATACTTACCATAAATCCTAGTTTTTTAGATAATATGAAAGTTAATTTCAGAACAGGTAGTCAAAGTGAAATTAATGTATTTATGTTTTTGTCTATTTCTTATTTTATAGATGGGATTGTTAATAGGAAAATTAGTAGAATTTTGAATGATGTCATTAGTTCTTTTTTTTTTTTTATTTGCTCATTTACTTTTTATTTACAAGATTCAGTTCCACAATCACTTGAGTTTCAGATTTTCTCCCCTCCCTTCCCCCCCCCCCA
>CM053590.1:161833877-161873065 GCA_028646515.1 Pseudochirops corinnae | reverse complement strand
TCAGATCATTCAGAGGCTAAGTGCGCTTGCTTTAACCTGCCTGGATCAGGATCATGGTCTTGGGTGGTGGTCCTGAGTTGCATTTTCAGTGAGCCAAAGATGGCGAGGGTTGCAGAGACTGTGCCTCCTAATAGTTCCAGCAGCTGTGAAAACCCCAGTTCATGTAGGTTTTTCCAGGTTTTTCTGAAATCTGCCTGCTTATCATGTTTTACAGAAAAATAGTATTCCATTACATTTATATACCACAACTTGTTGAGCCATTCCCCAACTGACAGACATGCCCTCAATTTCCAATTCTTTGTTAGCACAAAAAGAGCTGTTATATCTTTTTTTTTTTGAGAACTACAACATTTATTAAATATTTTTAAGGGAAAAAGAGTTAATAAGTAAACACTAAAAATTTTGCGGATACAATCTGGAGTTTCAAGAATTGAATTCTTAAATATTCCAAATTGCAAGCCATATTTCTTTTAGGTGAGGAAATATAAAAAAATAGCATTTACTTACATATTACACAAAATCTAAACTCATGTAGTTTTAAAAAGTTATAATAAAATAATAATTTATACATTATAACACAGCAACTTTATACTACTGAAAAACTGATATTTTTAAATGTTCTGGATATTTTCACCAAGTATTGCACATCATAAAAATACCTGTTCATAAGCAATAATTTATCAGTTGAGTTTCTAAATAGCTTAACCACTCTCTGTGACTGATAGATTCTAAAAACCCTACGAAGTATGACAGAGTAATTATGCAAAATCAGTGCAATCACTTAAGTGATACTATAAAAGGCACTAAAATATAAATACCAGATCTGAAACTTGTGAACAAAACTGTGGTTCTTAATAACGACCAACTGTAACAGGGGAAAAAAAAAACTGTTTTGATAAGCCCCACAAAAATTGCACTACAGAAGTCCTTTCAATAGTTTTCCATAATTAACCATTTTCCCATGCTGATAAATGCTTATTTACTATGATTCATTGGAATCAATTTTTATCATGCAAATAAAATCATAGCTGTGATAAAAAAAATAGAAACTCATTCAAAAGGGATCCTACAATGTTCACCATAAAGCTTCTGACACAGCTTTTGACATCTCTCCATTTAGTCAAATGGTTTTAGCATTCCTTTGATTTAAGAGCAGATGGAACAATAGGTTGGAATTTTAGCTTTGATGATCATAAGGCTGCCACTTCCACCATGTTGTTCTAGCTTTTGTAAAGCAGTGGTGATTGGTTTGAATTTCTTATCCATTAGTCTCTTGGAAAGACTTGTAAGCAAATGCTTCAGATGATCATTTAGAGAAGGCCCAACAACACCACTCAACTGTACTAAAGCATTCAAACCCCTTCCAAATACTTCACCATCTGAATGGGTCAGAGCTGCCTTCAAGACAGGAATCAGTCTAGGTAGCAAGGGCACAGTTTTTTCAGTAGCACCTTCAACCAAAAGTAATTCTTTAAAACCTTCTTTTCATACAAATGTATAAGGGTGTTTAGTTTTACTCTTAAACCCTTTGCTAAAGTAATAAGAAGAGGATCAAATGGAAGAGTTTCAGGAAGACAGTCCCACTGCAATTTGTGTTTTACTGAACCATGTACCAACCTGCAAGGAATACCTCCTTTGGAATAAATAGCAGCAAAAGCAGAAGGGGTGCGTGGCTGATCACTAAAGGGGTCAATAGTTTTAGGATTAAGTTTATCACTTGGTCGAGGATGAGGTTTCTTTATAAAATCTGGAGAATCGCTGGAGGGTAATGATTTGTTTTGGTGCACTACAGATCTATGTTTTATTTTGGAATCTGATGACGTTCTCTGTTCATAGGTCCCTGTCACTCTGCTTTTCATCTGTAGGTTTCCATGACTCGCAGATTTCTGCATTCTTCTTTTCTTAGTGGTTGCTCCTGATCTCCAGGAGCGTGGGCCTCCGCCGCAGCTGTCCTACCACATAGCTCCTAGCCCCGAGTCCCTCATACAGGCGGTACCACTCGAGCCAGCCCAGGCTGCGGCGAATAAGGCTCATGTTATAAATATCTTGGTGCATGTGAATTCTTCCTTTTTTTTTGCTCTTTGGAGGGGGAAGGCAGGGCAATTGGGGTTAAGTGACTTGCCCAAGATCGCATGGCAAGTAAGTTTTAAGTGTCTGAGACCAGATTTGAACTCAGGTCCTCCTGATTCCAGGGCCGGTGTTAGATTCATTGTGCCTCCTAGCCACCCCAGTCCTTCCCTTTTTTAATGATCTCTTTGAGATATAGACAAAGTAGTGGTGTTGCTGGATCAAAAAGTATGCATCTTTTTATAGCCAGCTGGGCACAGTTCCGAACTGTTCTCCAGAATGGTTGGATCCATTAACAACTCCATCAACAATGCATTAGTGTTCCAATTGTCCCACATCTTTTCCAACATTTATTATTTTCCTTTTTTGTCATAATAGCCAATCTAATAGGTGTGAAGTGTATGTCAGAATTGTTTTAATTTGCATTTCCCTAATTAATAGTGATTTAGAGCATTTTAAAATATTTCTATAGATAACTTTAGTTTCTTCATCTGAAAATTGCCTGTTCATGTCCTTTGACCATTTATCAATTAGAGAATGATGTCTTATAAACTACTGGGAAAACTGGAAAATAGTATGGTAGAAAATGGACATATACAAGTGTCTTAAACTGTATAACAAAATAAAGTCAAAATGGGTTCATGGTTTAGATATAAGGGCTGATACTATAAGCAATCTGGGAGAGCGAAGAATAGTTTGCCTATCAGATTTATGGAGAAGGGAAGAATTTATGATCAAAAAAGAAATAAAGAGCTTTACAAAATGGATAATTTTGATTACATTAAATTGAAAAGTTTTTGTACAAACAAAGCCAATGTAAGCAAGATTAGGAGGGAAGCAGAAAATTAAGAAAGAACTTTTACAACCAGTGTCTCTGATAAAGGCTTCATTTCTAAAATATACAGAAAACTGAGTCAAATTTATAAGAATATAAATCATTCCCCAACTGATAAATGGTGAAAGGATATGAACAGGCAGTTTTCAGAGGATGAAATTAAAGATATCTGTAATCATATGAAAAAATGCTCTAAATCACTGTTGATTAAAGAAATACAAATCAAAATAACTTTTGGGTACCACATCTCACCTGTCAGATTGGCTAATATGACAAAACAGGAAAATTACAAATGCTGGAGAAGATGTTGGAAAATTGGAACACTAATTTATTGTTGGTGGAGTTATGAACTGATCCAGCCATTCTGGAGAGCAATTTGGAACTATGCCCAAAGGACTATAAAAATGTGCATGCCCTTTGACCCAGCAATACCACTTTTAGGGCTCTATCCCAAAGAAATCATACAAATGGGAAAAGGATTCATATGTACAAAAATATTTATAGCAGCTCTTTTTGTGGTGGCAAAGGATTGGAAATCAAGGGGATGCCCATAAATTGGGGAATGGCTAAACAAGTTGTGGTATAGGAATGTAATGGAATACTATTGTGCTATAAGAAATGATGAGCAGGCAGACTTCAGAAAAACTTGGAAAGACTTATATGAACTGAAACTGAGTGAAGTGAGCAGAACCAGGTGAGCATTGTACAGTTACAGCCACATTGTGCAATGACTAATTTTGATAGACTTAGCTCTTAGCAATGCAAGGTTCTAAGACAGCTCCAAAAGGCTCATGATGGAAAATGCTGTCTACATCCAGAGAAAGAATTACAGAGTCCGAATGCAGATCAAAGCATACTATTTGCTTTCTCTCTTTTTTGTTTTGTTTTGTTTCTTTTTTCTCACGGTTCAATTCCATTGGCTGTAATTCTTCTTTACAACATGATTAATGTGAAAATATAGTTAATATGAATGTATATGTAGAGCCTATATTAGATTACATGCTGTCTTGGGGAGGGGCAAGGGAAGGGAGGGGGAGAAAATTTAAAACTCAAAAGCTTGTGGAACTGAACGTTGAAAAAAATTGAAAATATAATTTCTTTGAGAGTAGGAATCATTGTATTTTTTTGTATTTGTACCCCAGCGTTTAACACGGTGCCTAGGAAATAGTAAATGCATAATAAATACTTGGCATCCTCTCTTTTGTTAGGAAAGATTTAAATACCCTGGAGAGCATCCTCTCTCAGAACCAGTGACACTTGTCTGATGGGTGAGTCCAGGACATTGGGCAGTTTCTGAAGGAGATCTGCTCTGAGTACCCAGTTGTCAGGGCTCTCTCTTCCTAAGTTACCATTCATTTACTTACTTTCTGGGTTCATGCTATGTACTCAGAGCAGACTGTGAGCTCCCTGAGACAAGAAACTCTTTTAGTTTTTCTCTTTGTACCCCAACAATGAAAATATTTTCTTGTTTTATCCAAGTGCCTAATAGATGTTTATTGAATTGAATGAGGAAACTGAGTTCCAAAGCAGGTCCGAACTTTGGAGGCCCCCTTCACTTATCTGGGTAACTAATAGGGTAAGAGGAGGTGGCTTGGTTCTAGCAACTAGTAGTTCACTGTGTCAGTCCTGATTTTCTTCTGACAAGCCATAGTTCTCTGAAATGCTATGTTTTAGTAATTTCTAAAACCCAAATTCTGGCTGCTTTCATCTTGAAGACAGTAGAGTGATTGAAACAGGCTGTTAGAAATTTGCAGGCTGACAGGTTTTGGGTAGTTCCGTAGGTTTTGTACTCTCTTTACTAGCTCACAGAAAGAAAGCAGAGCTTAAGTTTAAATGAAGATAGAGATGGGTGACTGTGGAGGCAGGGGCTTTACTGAAGTCTTTGAATCAACAGGGTATTTGAATTAGAAAGGATCTTAGTGGTCTTATGGTACAACTGCTCCATTTTATAGCTGAGAATGCCAAGGCCCCAGAGAGGTGTATTGACTTGAACAAGGCCACAGAGTTTATTTAGTGGTAGAGGTGGGACTTGAACCCAGGTTGCCTAACTCTAAGGCTAATGCTCATTCTACTAAAACCCATTGCCTTCAACAAAAGTTGATCAGTGCCAGTCTAAGCATAGCATGGGTAGACATAAGTATATTCCAGGGCTAGATATACCAGAGACCTAGTGCAAACAGGGACCATAGGAACATAGCTTTAGAGATGGAGCAGATTTAAGACACAATCTAATCCAAACCCTTTGTTTTATAGATGAGGTATCCAAGGCCCAGTGAAGGTAAGCCAGTTGACTCAGTGGATAGAGAACTAGGCCTGGAGTCAGGAAAGTGAATTAAAATACAACCTCTGATACTTATTAGCCATGTGACCCCGAGTAAGTCACTTAACCTCTTCCTCAGTTTCCTCATCTGTAAAACAGGGATAATAATAGTACTTATCTCCCAGGATTGTTGTGAGGATCAAATGAGATAATAATTGTAAGAAGCTTAGCAAAGTGCCTGCACATAGTAAATGCTGCATAAAAGTTAGATATTAGCTATTATTATGAGGGGAAATGATTTGCCTAAGATCATCCAGGTAGTGAGCATCACAAGTAGAAATGGAGCCTACTTCCTCTGACTCACTAGACAATACTCTTTGCACTATCTTACACTCCTGGGCTGTTAAAGACATGGTATAAATTAGGTCTGGTTAGAAAGGAGAGAAAGGCATACATGGTTTCAATGCGATCAGATGAGAAAACTGAAAACTGGTATGGTAATGCTGAAATAGCAGTGAGATAGCACACCCTGAAAAGGCAGGTGAGCTGTTCTGGCAGTGTCCATCTGGGCAAAGCAGAGTCGATACTTCAAAGGACAGTCTGGGTAGGGTTAGGAGGCCTTGCCTGACTATGGATCAGACTGTCCTGGTCTTGAAGGATCTCTGAGAGCTTTTGTAGATTCTCAAGGCCTTCTAGGAGGGGTTGCAGCTAGGGAGATGGCTTTGGGGCAGCACACAGTTTCTGCAGGTCCCTAGGGGTAGAGGTGGTGGTGGTGTTGCATATACACCCAGAAGAGAGAGATTAAAAGGAACAGAGCAGGAAGTTCCATTTTTAGTGCTTTTCTTAGAATCATGGATCTGGATCGGGAAGGGACTTCAGAGATCATTTTAATCTACTCTCACTTAACAGATGAGGAAATGGAGGCCCAGGGAAATTAAATCACTTGCGTGAGATCAAACTGGCAGAGCTGAGATTTGAGCTCAAATCCTATGACTCCAAGTTCTGTACTTTCTGCTATACCAAGCTGCTTCCAATTTGTTTGACTTCAAAATA
The DNA here is from genome assembly GCA_028646515.1 of Pseudochirops corinnae. Lineage (NCBI taxonomy): Eukaryota > Metazoa > Chordata > Mammalia > Diprotodontia > Pseudocheiridae > Pseudochirops > Pseudochirops corinnae. Next base: position 161,866,850 of record CM053590.1, on the reverse strand, counting down.
AATGAAGTTTTAAATGCAAAAAGAGCTTAAACATTATATATATATATATATATATATATATATGTATATATAACATTATGTCTGTTTGGTTAAAGGAGGCAAACAGGCTGGGTGATATACATTTATATCATTTATTCCATTAAAGCTAGCAGATATGTGCTGCACGAAGCTAAACCATAAGTTCTGACCTTCTGATACACTAATGACAAAATTTTTATGTTTTAAGACAATCCCAGAATATCCCTCAGATTTGCTCAGATTTATGGTCTCCATATGTTCTGAAAAAGGAAGTTTCTTAGTTAAGTTGTAAATACAAATTGACAAGATAATTGATAAAGTAGTATCAGTTGGAAATTTCCATTCCAGGATACCTGAGTTTTTTCCCCCACATGGCATGTCCCAAAGATAAAAGAAGTCCTACTATTCTGATTGCAGGCATCCTGTCACAAATAGAAAAGATACTCATTGTCAACCTTATTTGGTCTTTTAAATTACTGACTCAGGAAAAGGCATTTTTAGAGCAAAGCAAAGCAGTCTGATTAATTAGTTCAGGCTTTGGCCCTTATTGGGGTTAAAATATTGTCATTTGTATATATATATATATATATATATATATATATGTATATATATATGTATATATACATACACACATATATGTATATATATACACATATATATGTATACACAGATTCATATATATATACATATATATGCATACATATATGCATATATGTTCCATATGGCACCATGAACAATTCACTATCTGCCTGTGAAGTCAACTCAGGCCCACCAACGAGGTCTGAGAACTCAACACAAATCATCAACATAGAAATCAACACAAATCCACAAACAAGGTCCAGGGGGTCAGCACAAATCATCAGGAAAGTTCCAGGGCCTCCAAAACCCTCCTCCAGGACTTCTGTAAACAGACAATCAGAAAATCCTCTTTCAGGGCTTCCAGTAAGGTCCCAGGGCTTCTGTACAAAGTATCACAAACAAACATCAACACAGACAGAGCAGACAAACAGAGTGCTGAGATACCACAAGTTTTCTCCTTCTTGATTCTGTTACCACAAGACTCCTCTTCTCAATTCTTGCTTCCTCAGCTTGTGCTCTTCCTTATATAGGTATTAGCTCTTCCCCTTCCTGTTGCAGGAGTTCCTGAGTTCTAGGGTTCATAAGTTGTGGGGTTCTGTTTCTTAACAGACTTGATACAAGGCTCAAAAGAAATTTGAATTGAAACAAGGTGTGAACTACTGTGCTTGCCATTACAGAGAGGGAGAGGGGAAGACAGGGGCAGGGAGAGAGAGGGAGAGAGACTACACCGAAAGCCAAGAGGCAACTTAGAAGTTAATTATCAGATTGGAGAAAACCTAACTGGACAATTCTGCATCTCCCCTCTTCCCACTTAAAAATTCATTTGGGTGTTCTATAGGCCAAATCTGACACTGACCAGTTTGATGATTCATGTCTTGGACTGAAAAAAAGTGAGATGTTCACAGACCATGAGACAATTACTAAAGGGATGTTTACTTAGCCATAGTATGGAAAGAATATTCAGCAAGGATATAATAGTAGTTCATGTATCCTTATGGCCATACAGAAATGTGTCTGAGCAGAAGTGTGTGCTGATTTATATGACAGATTTACCAAATCTGTCTCCTCACTGGTTTGCTTTTTATTCCCTAAATGACTGGGAAACTGTATCAAGCCTTAAGTCCCTGGACCAATCAAGTCTTGGGACAGCTTCACTGATTTTTAGGTGGAAAACTCGCTCAGGCTATGGGGCAGAGATTTAGTAAAGGCCTAAATGTGTCCTGAAGAACTAAAAAAGGATTCTAGAAAGCTCATTCATTTGCCACTCCTCCTAAGGCCCACCAAGCCAAACCAAATTAATTGCATTGGGAGCTTTACTAATGTGGAAACACATGGACTTTTACTGTAGCAGCAAAGCTAAAATTAAGGTACTGGTATTTAGGGGAGCTAGGCTTATATATAGAGAAAGCTATATAGCCTGTAGATGTTCAGGATGATGATGTAGTTTTAGGGTTTTATGGTGGTTAAAGAGAAGGACAGGATAAAGAAGACAAGAGGGAATTTTATGACAGAGGATGAGGGAGGGACCCAAAAGGAATTCTTTTGGAAATTTTATGGTACAAGATAAGAAGAAGTTTTATGGTATTTCAAGACAAGGGAAAAGAACTTTCAGATGCTCTCAAGTTATAAGATGAGCTATAGAATGCCCCCTCTCCCCCTTAGCAAGGGCCTAACAAAGTACTGAAAAAACAGCTTTTAATATTCTCTTTAACCTCTAGGGTACCATTTACTGTTTCCACATCACCAGTAAATGTTCCTTTGTAAAACTAATTGATGTTAATTAATTAAATGGAGCTAGAGCACTAATTACTGGCCATTAATAGTAGGACGAAGACCCTGGGCTTGAGCCATGAGAATTAGAAAACAATATCTGACGCCCCTCAGTGGTACCTTAGAACTCTGAGGATGAGATATAGTTAGCCTTGTTCTGGAAGAATGAGTCCAGAATCTCAAGACTTGAGTATTGGTGAAAGGAACTGGGGATGTTTAACCTATAGAAGAGAAGACTGGAGGTTGGGGGAGAGGTGGGTTCACGCTGTCAAGTAGAAGAGAGGTTAGATGTGTTTAATCCCAAAGAGCAGAACTAGAATAATGGGTAGAAGAGGAATGTCTGGGTGTGATGTCAGGAAAAAGCTTCTTAATAATTAGAACTATTGAAAAGTGCTGCCTCTGGAGGTAGAGAATTACCTCTACTTATATGTCTTTAACAGAGAATGTATGGCCATTTGTTGAGTACATTGTACTGGAGATCTCTTTTATAAAATTGGATTAGATAACTATTGAATTCCTTCCAACTCTAAAATTCTGTGATTCTATAATGTGGTGGGTTTTGCTAGTCCCATTTTACAGATAAGGAAACAGGGTCAGAGAGGTTAAGGGTGTTCCTATGATCAGATAGCCATAGTTGGGAGATAGCATGGTGAAGCAGAGTATTGGACTTGGAATTAGGAAGATATAAATTCAAATCCTGCTTTAGGTGTGTGACTCTGGGCAAGTTATTTAACCTCTCTGTGGCTCAGTTCTCTCCCTTCCTCCCTTCCTTCCTTCCTTCCTTCCTTCCTTCCTTCCTTCTTTCCTTCCTTCCTTCCTTCCTTCCTTCCTTCCTTCCTTCCTTCCTTCCTTCCAAGCAGCTTGTTCCTGTGCCTGCAGAGAGCATTTTGCCTTCAGTTTCTTTATCTACAAAATCAGTAGGATTGTTGAGACCAAATGAGATTATATATACATATATATGTATATTATCTATGTACACATACATAAAGCTTTGCAGATGTTAAAGCACTGTATAAATGCTAGCTACCATTATTTCATTTTTTCTTACCCTCTATTTCCCCTCTTGCCATATCCCACCATTCAGGGCGCAATTCTAACAACCCAGTCCTGATGATGCCAGTCTAGTTAACCAGGGTCCATATCTAGTCTAGGGGTGTAGTTAAGTGATCATTTACATGGGAACTTTAGGTGAGATGTGCTTCAAGAACATATAAATCTAATATAGTGCCACATCATCAACTCAGTCTCTTAAGACCTCAGAATTCCTTGAACATGGGGTACACAGTAAGTGTTACCCAATGGCAATGACCCAACATCATTTAGACAATGACCCAGAACTGAGCAATCTGCCTTTCTTGGGGGTGAAGGACTTTTATGTCCCAAAGTGAGGCTGAGAGGGGAGGTACTCATAGTACTCTGGTGGCCCTGGCTGGGGATTTTATCACTATCTTACATATTCTTTTGTGCAAGGTATTTTGGGGGGAGATTGGAGCTCAAGATGAGAGCTATGTACCTCCCTTATCTGTGGTTATATAGGAAGTATATTGGAAAAAAGGGCAAATAATACCATTTGTCTGACTCATAGGTTTTGTAAAGGGGATTAATGAGGAATAAGGCTAGAAAGGTAAGGTGAGTCAGATAGTATGGGGCCTAGAAAGTCAGGTTAAGGAGTCTACAGTTCCTAATGAAAGTCCCAAATACAATTGGAAATCTGTGAAGGTTTTTGTGTAGGGAAATCATGTAATCTCAATGATTCATTAAGAAAATTATTTTTGGCAGTGGTATTAAATATAGATTAGGGACAGTTGAGAGGCCAGAGGCAGTAGGACCAGTTAAGGAGTATTTTCACTAGTCTAGGTGGGTACAGAAAGGCTTTGTTTTTGGTTAAAAGAGTTTCAGGCATAAGGAATGTGGTAGAAAAAGATTTGTGGGGCAGGGAAGCTATTTTCTTGTTCCTGAACTGATACAATGCCTCACTGCATCTCTGAAGATAAACCTTCTTTAACCATTTTGGTAGAATGGACTGGTCTACCTCTTTCTCTTTATGTTCTTTTTCCTGATTAATTTCTTCTCTCACTTAGAGCCTAGCCTTCCTGACTCCAGGGATGTAGGGTGACTACTCTTGTTCTCTATAGGGTGAGCCTCTCTCCTCTATATCTAGCTTGATTATTTTGCTGTTGTTATCTATGAACAGGCCATCCATGACCTCTTGGCTCAAATTTTCTCCTGCTCGAAGATCCTGATTTTCAAAGGTTACCTAGTGTTGTTCATTGGTTCTGTGAAAACAGAATATTAGGCAAAATGATATGTTACAAGGAATGATTTGCTCCATGAGAACAAAACTGAGTGAAACCTCCATGGTGAAGATGGGATTATTTGGATTACAGACTAGCTAAACTGTCAATGGAAAGGAGAAGCTGCTTTGGTAAAGCCTGGGTTAAGTGGGCGAGGCTCACGTGAATGTTCTAATGTTATAGTAGGACTGAAGAATTCATTGATTAAAGTTGAATATAATAACAATGTGATTATTGTGAAATTTTTTTATTGTTTTTTATTTTATCTTTTCTTTGATTTTCAGAATGACTTTTTTGTTTCTATTTGGGTTTTTTGATTTTCTGCTTTTCTAGGGTTTTTTTTTTGTTAAATTTATGAGCCCAATTCATTAATTTATTGTTTTTAAAAAATTTTGCTGGCAAAAATGATTAGATATGTACATTTCCCCTTAATGGCTACCGTTAGCTATATCCCAAAAGTTTTGGCTTATCATCTAATTTTTGTCATTTTTTTTGCTAACGTTATCTATTGTTTTATGACTTTTTAGCCCACACTTTTTAAAGGGTTGTATTATTAAGTTTCTGTTTAAGTTTACATATTTACTTCAAATATCCTTTATAGATTATAATTATTATTGCATTGTGCAATAAAGAATGTGTTTAGTATTCTACTTTTCTGCATTTGCATACGAGGTTTTTATCCTCTAACATATGTTTATTTTTTGCAAAGGTGACATTCAAAGCTGAGAAATATTTACAATCCTTTCAATTTATATTCAGTATTTGCCAGAGATCTATCAAATCCAACTTTTCTAAAATTCCCATCATATCTTTCATTTCTTTTATGTTTACTTTCTCTTAGATTTGTGTAGGTAAAAAAAGGGACACCTTAAAATACTCAACTATTATAGTTGTGCTTTCTATTTCTTCCTGTAATTTTATTAGCTTTTACTTTAAGTGCTTAAATACAATGCCATTTGGTGCAAGCGTAGTAAGTATTGATATTATTTCATTATCTATGCTGTTTTTAAGCATAATGTAGTTTCCATGTGTATCTCTTTTAACTATGTCTATTTTTGGTGTTCTCTTGTCTAAGATTATGATTATCAATGCAGCTTTTTAAAATTTAGTTGAGATATGAATTCTCTACTCATCACTTGTTTCAATTCTTTGTAAATCTTTGTTATAAATGAATTTCTTATACTGATGGATTGATTTTGCTTTCTAATCTATTCTGCTACCCTCCTCTTTTTATGGGCGAATTCATTCCTTTCACATTCATGGTTATAGTTACTGTGTTTTTTCTCTATCATATCCTCTTACAATTTCCCCTTCTTTCCCCCATTTTCTTCTTTACAAAACAGAAGAAGACGGGGAAAAGAAAAGTGAGATTGACCTTAGTAAATTACAATTGAAACAGTCTGATTGTACTTCTTGTCCCTCTTCTCTTTACTCAAATCAGAACCTGATCATTGATTTTTATATTTTATTCTCCCTCCTTCCCCCTTTCAACTCCTCCGTTTATGATCTGCTTTCTGGGGTTGAAGTTTGTTTTGCTTGTGACTGTTTCCTGCCCAACTCTACTCTCTTTCTCTTAAGCTCCACTCTTCTCCTTGTCCCTACCTATTTCTGTATTGAATTTAATGTATTCTTACTCCAAATTCTCTCTCCCTGTTTCTTTCTCTCTCTGTCATTTTTGTTTCTATCTCTGCATGTCTTTGTTTCTGTCTCTGTTTCTCTCCATCTTTGTGAGTCTATCTGTGTCTGTGTATTTATCTGTGTGCTTCTCTGCGTCTGTCTCTCTCACCTGCCTCTATTAAAAATGAGACTTTTGAGATGGCCACTCCCTTTACTCCCCTCTCTATGCTTGTTTACTCTTCTTTGTTCTCCTTTCTTTTGACTAGGTTGAATCAACATGACACTTTTTAAAAACCATATGGAGGGAAGGTGGGGAGGGTATTTAGGGCATGAGTCTTTACAGCCTTGGGGATCCCTATCCTAAAAGTAGACAGAACATAGGACATTTATTATCCTCTCTTCCTCCTTAGTTACATGTGACTGATCAGGGTGAGTGTAGGGATGGGTTTTGGTAGAGTGTCTGCAGTGGAGGTGGGAGAGGGGACCTCAAAATAAATCCTAGGCAAAAGCCTTCAAGTTAGATTGTGTTCCCGCTATGGGCATGTAGAGGCTGGTTGGGCTAGGAGTGCTGAGTGGACCCTTTAAGGATTCTTAAGAGTTCTCCAGTGATAATTAATGAGTTTTTACTTTGTCTAGGTTGTATTTTCTTTGTTCTCTGGATTTGGAGAGAGGAGAAATGAACAAGCATTTTAAAAATACTATGTTAAGTACATTTCAAATATTATCTCATTTGATCCTCATAACAACTCTATTAGATGCTATTATTGCCTTCATTTTAGAATTTAGAAAAGTGAAGAAGATGTTAGGTAAATTGTCCAGGGTCATAGTAAGTACCTGAGGCTGGATTTGAATTCAGGTCTTCCTGACTCCAGGTTCAGTGTTCTATCCACCACACCACCACACACACTGGCTGTCTCAATTTAGCTATTTTATTCCACATTTGCTTAATTCATTTTTTTTTTTGAGGATTGAAGACTTAAAAGGTCTAGATCCATTGGCAAATTTATCATTTCATTCTATAATGCACAGTTTTATAGAGCAGGTTATTTTGGCTGTAAGTCTTATTTGCCTTTGACAATATTGAATTCCAAGAGTTCTCTATTAGTTGCTGCACAGGTTTTTGTGATTCTGACTAGTTCCTTAATACTTAGTTTCTTTCTGTATGCTTGCAGCATTTTGTCTTTGATCAGAAAGATTTTGGCTATGGCATTTCTTGGAATTCTAATCTTGGTGTTTCTTTCTGGAGGTGACCAATGGCTTCTTTCTATTTTTACTTTGCCTCTACTTCTAATAGATCTGGGCAAAATTCTTTTAAGATTTCTTAAAATGTGGTCCATTTTTTTTTGTTGGGTTATTGTTTTCAGAGTCTGATGAATTTTAAGTGATATCTTTTCAACCTGTATCACAGTTATGTTTTTTTTAAATGAAATAATACTTTACATATACATCTAAATTTTCAGTCTTCTGACTTTGTCCTATTATTTTTTGTTCTCTATGGAATTATTGAATTTTATTTGTTTTATTCTATTTTTCAGGGAATGTGCTACTTGGGAAAAAATTTTCTACGTTTTGTTCAAAGCCATTTCTTCTTCTTTCATTTTTTTCCCCTTGAGAGCTTTACTTTCACTTTTAACCTTTTGTTCCAGCCATTCTTTTAGTTTTTATGGCCAATCCACTCTTGCTATATTTGTACTTTATGTGTAGTTACTCTGATCTTCTCAGATCTCTCTTGGACTTTTCTTAACCCATAGTACTACTCAAAGATTTCTTCATTGTATAGCTTTATTCTCTATTCCCAGACAGCAACTTTGTGTTAGGACTGATTCACCCCTCTCCCCTCAGATAAGTTGGCATCCATCAGGAGCCAGCCCTGTCTCCTAGTTTGGTTCCAAAAGGAATGCTGTTTCTGGCTTCTTTGAGGGCCCTAACATGTGCACACACTTTGGCCCAATCACTGTGCCCAATGATCTACTGGGACCTAGCTCTGTGTTTATTTGTGGCTCCAATGATCCAAGGCCAAGATCCTGCTGGTTTCAGAAATTAGGTTTGATTCACCCCTTTTTATCACAGCCCCACTTAGAGCACCTGAAGGTTTCTGGAGAGATTTTCCAAAGTCTCATTGGATTGCCATACTATAAGAAGTGTGTCGTTCAGACCTAAGACTTAAATGTACTTACTCTCTCTGAAAGGGTCAAAAAACAATGACCATCATAAGAACTAACATTTATATAGTATTCTAAAAGAGGTAAAAAGAATAAAAAGAGGAAGAAGAGAAAGATGACTTCTGACTGAGGCAGATTCAAGGAGGTGACATTTAATTTTAACTGTAAAATCTGGTTGTCGGTCAACAAGCATTTATTAAGCAGCTAGTATATGCCAAACTCTGTGCTAAGTACTGGGTATGCAAAGAAAGGTCAAGATGGTACCTGCCCCTAAGGGGAATCAAATGGGGTAGATAATACGCAAATAACTAGGTTATGTTACATTAATATATTAACAACATAAAGAATTCAGAGAAACCTGGGAGATGAAATGAAATAATACAGAAGTAAGTAGAACCAGTACATACAATTATTGTAATAATGTAAATTACCTTGCATACGATTCCTTCAATAACATAAAAAAAAGAAATCATGGAAAGATATTAGAATTTTGATTCATACAGTGACCAGTTCTGCCTTCAGGGGACTGATGGTGAAGCACATCTCCCTCCTTTTGGCAGAGAGGTGGTGTGCTATAGGTATAGACAAAGGAATACGTTGTCAGGAATGGCAAGCGTGTTGATTAGTTCTTACTTGTAGTTCTTTGTTACAAGGGGGGGCTTCTACTGGTGCAGGTGGTTGCACGATATGTGTGTACTTGGCAAAGTCTCACCTTCTCTCTACTATTTACCACCTGTGTGATATTAGATCAAGTCTTTAACCTCTCTGGGTCTCAGTTTTCTCATCTATAAATGGCGTGTTGGACTTCTTAGGTCCCTTCCAGCTCAAAATGTATGATTCTAAGTGACGTAAATATATCAAAGTGAAGCAACAAAATATTAACTTAGCAAAATTATTTGTCAAGACCCTTGACCTTGCTTGGCTGAGTCAAGGCAACGATCCAAATCAAGCAAATACGTTGATGGACATAAGGGGGCAAAAAGAACAAAGTCTCTTTCCTGGGCTGATTTTTTTCAAATTGTACATCAAACATGATCAGAAATAAGGAGTGGAGTAGAGGCTCTTGAGTACTACAGAGAAAAGGGTGAGACCATCAGGAAGTCAGGAATTAGGTACTAAGGCAAGAGAGTGGGTAACTTCGACTTCATGGGGAAAAAGTAGATGCCAGTCAATAGAAATTTATACTAGGAAACTTAGGAGAGCTGTGGCCTGATGCTGCAGCAATTAAGAGGCATTGTGGCATAATAGAAAGTGTACTGACTCTGGAATCAGATGATCTGAATTCTGTCTCTAACACTGCTTTTGTGAACTTGGGCAAACTGCTTAACTTCTCTGGGCCTCGTTTTCTCATCTGCAAAAATAGAGGGTTGAACCAGATGGCATCTGGGGTCTCTTCCAGCTCTGTACCCGTAATCCTACAAACACTATGCATCCTCAGTGTCATCATTACACTGGGCACCCCTATCAGGGGCCCAGAGTCTAATGCAATTCAACATACAGTAATCGAGTACTGGGCACTGGCTCAATAAAAACTGAAAGGTTTTTGCCCTCAAGGATCTTACAGGGATCTAGGGGATACTGCATGAAAACACTTTAGCAAATGCAAGATTATTTGAGGAGGGATAGAGGACTCAGGATATCAAGAAAGGCTATAAGTAGGAAGTGATACCTGATCTGACTCTGAAGGGAGCTAAGGATTCTAAGGCAAAGAGAAGAGGAGGGCACGCATCCAAGGCATGGGGACAGTAGGTTGGACAGAAACACAAAGGCAGGAGATGGAATAGGGAGTTTGAGGAATGACCAATTGGTCAGTTAGGCAGGAATACAGAGTTAGGTTCTGTTGATAGGGTTAAGTTGTGACTAATGAAGAACTCCCTTTCATAGATCCAAATAACCTTTTTTCTTAACAACTGGTTCTGTTCTTGTTTAGTCGTGTCTAACTCTTCGTAACCCCATTAGGAGTTTTCTTGGCAAAGATACTGAAGTGATTTGCCATTTCCTTCTCATTTTACAGATGCGGAAACTGAGGCAGACAGGGGTAAGTGACTTGCTTAGGATCACACAGCTAGATAATGTCTGAGGCCTGATTTGAATTTAGAAAGATGAGTCTTCTTGACTCCAGGTTCAACACTCTATCCACTGCACTGCCTAGCTGCTATTATGGTCAACTATCACTAAAGATAAAATCCTACAACTTTGGGTGTTTTATTCTGTGGCACACTCACAACTACAACTGGAAATGAATTTTTATGGTCACTTGTAAAGCTGTGAAGAGAACAATTGCCATGTTCTTTTTTATTCTGCCTAATACTGTTTAAATACTTGCATGTAACTGACAAAGACTTCCCTTAAGAGAAACAGAGGTTTCAATGGAGAGTGAGATGGATCCCAGAAGTAGATCACAGATTAAGCTTCTGTTCTTTTTCCCGCAGTTCGTTCCTCTTGATCTTCCCTGTGGTGGTTTTGGGTAGGACTGGTACAAACTCCACCTGATCAGGAAAAGACAAAATCCTTCCAGAGTCAGTATCTAAATTTCCCACCAAATATCCTTCAGTGAGTTGAAAAGGTGACTGACGAAGTTGATGAAGAATGTCTATAATAGCAATTATCGCCATCTCACATTGACATAGCACTTTGAGGTTTATAAAACACTTTCCTCACAACAGCCTTATGAGTAGCTGGTGTCCTCATCTATGAAATATCAGGGTTGGACTAGATATCCAGCTAAGCTTCTAAGCTCCCTCCTAGTTTTGTCTATGAAACTAAACTGTATATAAAACCATTTTTAGAGATAAGACTTATAGATTGATGTGAGTTGCCCAAGGTCACCTAGAGTCAGAGAGGATTTGAATGTTAGTTTCTAAGTACAATACTCCAGAACAACATCCCTATGTTCTCCAGAACATCTCCCTATTTCTCTCTTCCCTTCCTTATTCCCTCTTCTCCTCTGCCAAGAAGATAAGAGAAGGGAAGGAAGACAGCAGTTTTAGATATTTTCTTTCTCTCTAAACCCTTCTCCAGTTTCCCACACCTCAAACTCTCCATCACCCCCCCAAACTTTCAAGTGTGACTTTGATCCTAGACCTAACAGAGAATTAGCTGAGGATGTCTGTGCTTCTGTTAAGCAGGGCATTAAGATGAAAAAAGGTGATGACAATATCATTGCTTCTTTGAAGGCAACCTTTTTATAGCATTTAAGCCATATTGACTGAACTGCCATGTTGTTGTTCAGTCTTGTCTGACCATTCATGACCCCATTTGGAATTTTCCTGGCAAAGATATTAAAGTGGTTTGCCATTTCCTTCTCCAGCTCATTTTTACAGATGATGAACTCAGGTGAACAACGTTAAGTGATTTGCCCAGGGTTGCACAGCTAGTGAACTGAGGAAGATGAGTTAACCCAGCACTCTATCCACCGTGCCACTTAGCTGCCCTGAACTGCCGTGACAGAAATGAAGTTTCATGAGGATGACTGTTGTGACATTTTTAATGTATGAAGATACTGGTGGGAACTCAGCTTTGTTCCACAGTCTCAGAGGATCTTTCTAATCCAGTCAGGTAATACCATATTACTGGCCACAGAGCTGGCCTGATGTAGAGCATTAATCATTTGTTGTGAACCTAGTATAATGATGGAACCCACAAGTCCAAGTTCATGTGTCCCTGAATGATGGTTTGTCAATCCACTTGAGTGGACAAGCATTGATTAAGCACCATTTATGGTTGGGCCATGAGGCAGTGTGGTGTAAAAGAAAGAGATGACTGGTAGTGATGGTCAGTTTCTGACATGTTTTAGTTGTGTGTTGCTAGGTAAGTCACTTATTTCTCAGTGTCCCAGGCCAAAGGTGTCAAAACCTATTCCCAGAAGAAGCAGCCTGTAAAACGACCACATTCTAACCAGATTAAAATCCAATTGGAAAATGTTTAGCAAAATAAATAAGAATACAGTATAACAAAGAGGGTGTTAATCTGTGGTTTTCTAAGCCAATATGTAGCTCATAGGGATCTGCTCCTATTTGAATCTGATTATCACTGTTCAAGGCAACTTTCCCACGTTGCAGAGCAGGTGTTGGTCTTTGTTGGAGGTAAGAGTTTCCTTACTGGGAATTCCTTGCATCAGTGGTGTCAAACTCAAATAGAAATTGGAGTGAATAAACCATAAAGATCCTTGTGGTCTGTATCTTAACTTAGAAAACCACATATTAACATTGTCTATGTTTATTATCTATAACCTATATTTATTATTGTATTTTGAAATAATTTCTTATAATTTCATAATAAATTTATAATAATTTGTTTTGCTTGACTAAATGTATTTGTAACTGGTTGTTCTTGCTTTCTCAATGGGTGAGGGAGAGAGAAAGAGAAAGGAGACAATTTGGAACTGAAAACAAAATAAAATTGAATTATTGAAATAAGAGCTGGTGACTAGAACTCAGATCACCTGATGACTTCCAACCCATGATCTTTCCAATATACCACATCTCTTTACTTTAGTTATGCTGACCAACAGTATTACCGAGATAGCTGGTTAACTAAACTAGGGCATTTGTGGATATTGCAAGGTCCTCGGCCAGAGATAAGTTCTATTTTCAAAGGGAAGAACTCTGACTTTCAGAGTTGACCACCATCCACTATGATAAGATATTGGATTGGGCTGGGGTAGGGTAGGAAGTGGTTGCATATACTTGGTAAGGCTTAAGTGGATGGGTACCGGGATTTAAAAAAAAAGGTTGCCCGGCAGGCTGAAGGTGACAGGATTCCTGAGACATTTATATAGGAAGAGATCATTCATTGGTGTTGCAGGAGTGTGCCTCATAGAGCCATTTTGATCAAAACACTTGAGTGGTAACCTTGTATTGATATCGTCTCGATGAATATAGGACTGAAAATTGGGGAACCTGGATGCTAGAAGCAGTGTGGGAAAGAACACAGGAGTTAGGACTCTATCTCTATGACTGTTTATGGGATCCTGGAGAAGGTACTTCACTTTTCCAGCCTCAGTTTCCTAAACTAAAAATGAAATGGTTGGAGCAAGCAAGCTTTAAGGTCTCCAACAGCTCTAGGTGTTCTGCATTCTATGTTCCTACTTAAGGCTCCGCCATGAACTGTGTGATCTTGGAAAAATCATATAGCCATTCTTGTCCTCAGTTTTACCGTATATAAAATGAGGGGTTTGGATTCAATACTCTCTAAGGTCCCTTTCGACTCTCACAATCTGAGATTCTAAGCCCAGTTTTGCTATATCTAAGTATCTTTGTAAAATTGCCCTGTATGGGATTTTGATATGCTGGAGAATTGTATTAATGAAAACTCTTCTGCGATGAACGAAGTACCCCCAGGCTCCATCCCTTGGCCCCACAGTTTTGACAACAACAGAAGGCCAGTGCAGGTAGCAATTCAAACTTCTTCAGAGGGTCACCAAATTGGATTTCAGACAGTGTGGCTGGTGATAGGGAGCTATATCCTCCCCCACCCCCACTCCCACTCTGCCTTTACCTTCCTGGGGTACTTGTAGGGGGCAGTGACATTCTTAACGTGCTGCTGCAGCTCCCGAACCAGTTGGTCATGGTCATGGGACCTAAACTCCGGAGTCAGGACCACAAATGCCTTCACCACCTACAGGATTGGAGCAGATCAGGAGTGACTTGTGGACAGATGGGAAAAGTATAACCTAAGACATGCATCTCATTCAGGGGTCAGAATAAGGCAGATCTGCGTGCAGAGAATTGTAGAGTTGCTAAAGAGGTCAGTCGCTCAGTCAATAAACACTTATGAAGTGCTCACTTTGTGCCAGGCAATGTGCTAAAGGCTGAGGGTTTAAAAAGATGTAAAAGAGAGTATCTGCCTTCAAGAAGCTGACGATCTAATGATGAGACACCAGGAATCAGAGGATGTGGTTCCTAGTCTTAGTTAACAATTTTTGTGACCTTAGCAAATCATGCCATTTCTTTGAAACTCAGTTTCCTTGTCTTTAAAATACAAATAATAATAATTGCACCATCTAGTTCATAGGGGATTGGGGGTAAAGCGATTTCTAAATTGAACCCTGCTATGTCATAGAATCTTAGATTTAGAGGCAGAAAAACCTTCAGAGACCATCTGGTCTAACCACAGGTCAAGTGACTTGCCCAAGGCCCCACAGGTAGCAAAAATCAAAGGCTGTCCTCTGACTCCATAATACCTGAACAATGGAAGTGGTCTGTATTTTGTTTAGTTCACGGCTTTTGTGAGGCTCAACCGAGTTACATAATAGATGTGAAAGCATTCCCCCTTCCTCCCCCACCAAGGAAAGAGGGAATGGAGGTTTTGATTCCTGCAGAAAAACTTCTGAAATGGAAACTCCCTCTACCAATGCAGACCAGCAAGTCATCTGAAATGATAATCTTACAGAAATTCCTGAGGCACTGAGACTTGTCTATGGACTATATACCTGTGATATATCAGTGGTTGGACTTGAACCTGGGTTTTCCTGACAAAGGTCTGATCTCTATCCACTCTTCTACATTGCTTCTTATGAAAACTTAAACTATACGGTGCCATACAAATGTAAGAGATTAGGGACAGCTAGGTGGCCCAGTGGATAGAGCTCCAGCCCTGAAGTCAGGATGGATCTGAGTTCATAATCCGGCCTCAGGCGCTTTCTAACTGTATGACCCTGGGTAAGTCATTTAACCCCGATTACCTCAAATGAAAAAGGTAGGGGATTATTATTATACAACCCATCACTGTGCCTCTAAAACTTTTTGTATTTCTTAAAAGTATAGAGACAATAAGTATGGTTGTAGTATATGGCTATATGGACAACTATTAGGTCACCCCTGGGAATTCTATAGTCAAGTTTGGTTAATACAGTCCATTTTTAGCACGTAGCTACAGTCAAATCACTAATTCATTTGCTGAAAATGAACCAACAGTACAATTCAGTTGTCAAAAATATTAATAAAATCTTATGCCAAATGAATAGAAGCACAGTGCGCAGATCAAGAGAGATAATGGTCACATTATCCTCTGTTCTGGGACCACGTCTGGAGTCACCTTGAGTCCAGCTCTGGGTGCCACACTTTAAGAAGGGCATCCTTCTAATAAAATGTGTTCAGGACAGGGTGACTGAGATGTTGCAGGGCCTGGAAACTAGGTTAGAAGAAAATAGTTGAAGGAACTTGGAACATATAGCCTGAAGGAGAGAAGACTTGGAAGGACTTGTTCACTGTCTTCAAGTATTTAAGGGCTGTCATGTGGAAGAAAGATTGGACTTATTCCACGTGAGTTCAGAGAGCAGAACTAGGACCCATAGGTGGATAGTATAGGGAGGTGGAGAATGGCTCAATGTAAGAAATAATTTCTGAATAATTAAAACTCTTTAACAATGGATTGATGGTGTTAGAGTTAGGAGGACCCTGGGTAAAATTCTCCCTTTCCACACCCTAGCTGTGGTACCATGTATAAGTCACTCAATCTCTCTATAACTCCGTAAGGTAACTCAAAAACTCTGTGCTGCAGACTGGTTGTCAATTTATATCCTTGAACAGAATTTCCATGATAATGATTCCCTAGATCTGGGGTATCAAACTCAAATAGAAACAGGGCCACAAAACTATATAAGGAACCCCGAATCTGCACATGGACTCAGAAAACCACTTTTAGATAATATTATTAGATCGATAATATTAACATATCTATTATTAGATAGATAATATTAACATTATCTATGCTCCATTGTATTTTTATTTGTGTTGTGAGATATTTCCTGATTACATTTTAATTGGCTTTGGCTGTACTTGGGAGCATTGTGACTGCGATGGTCCTCAGATCCCGTGCTTGACACAGGCCAGGACCAAAAACAGAACTTTGTGAAGGTTTATAGGATCATAGATTAAGAGCTGGAAGGGACCTTATAGATCATTTAACCAAGTCTTATTTCATATTCCCAAATATGAGGACAATGAAGCCCAGAGAGATGAAATAATTTGCTCACAAAGCAATAAGCAGGGGCAGAAGGAGCTGAGATTTCAATGTAAGTCCTATTACCTCCCTTCTTTGAGGGGATGCTGGATTACAGTTTGTCAGGGGCATTATAGAGAATGTCATATCTATATTTCTACCAGGGTACGGAGCTGCAGGAGGTGTCTATGAAAGTCCATCCATCTTTTAAGATTTTCTGAGTATCAAAGAGGGACAAACATTATGCACTGGATGCAAATCTGGTTATCCACACAGATGGGAGTGCTGCAATGTGGGCAAACCTGCGAAGTATTTCCTTTTAGTTTTAGAATAAATTGCATTTATCTTCATTATATTTCACTTAAGTAGATATTAAAGTCCATTCATTCATTCATTCATTCATTCATTCATCCATTCATTCATTTTTGAAACACATTCAGCATGGAAACAGCATTGGACTGGGTTTCAGGAGATCTTGATTTGAGTTCTAGCTCAACCAGTTACTAGTAATTTGATGTTTGGTAATTAATTTCATCTCTCTGTGCCTCAGTTTCCTCACCTGTAAAGTGGGAATTATAATTCTCATACTGCCTACCTTACAGGGTTATGAGAATCAAATGAATAATATATGTCCTTGTAATTATAAAAATTTTGAATAGATAGCATTGTTTATTCACCAAGGTTTCGAGGATCATGAGATAATGCACATAAAAGAGCTTTGCAAATGTCAAAATGCTTTGTAAATGTTAGCTATTGTTAAATTATTCCTACTCTCAAGTTTCAGCAAAAGTCCTGTCTCCTCTTTGGGTCCTTTCTGGACTGCCTCAGCCCAGAGATACTCTGAAAAGTCCTTTCCAGTTTTGAAATTCTGTTATCTCTCTTGGCTCTAACTTACTGGCTGAGTGGTTTGGGGAAGTACTAAGGGAATTTCCAATTATCACTTGTGTGACCTTGACCAGAGTTGTTTTGAAGAAGGAGAAGTTAATCAACCTTAAGGTGTTATATAAATGTGAATTATTATAACCGTTGTTAATACGATTATTCTCTAAACTCCCTTTCCTTCTAGCACTATGTTGTTCTCTGAAAGTCATCGATAGGTTAAATCCATCTAAGTTTCAAGTCCAGGGAAAGCAGAAACTGTGTCTTGTACGAATTATGTCTCCTCTTACATAGATGTAATACAGTAGAAGGTTAAAAAAAAAAAATCGTTTAAGATGCAGTATCGCCTTCTGGCCACATGGGGGAACTGTACTCATGGCCATTTTTTCCCATCGCTCTTGGTCTCTGCCAGGGATGATTTGGTTGGGAAATTCTGACTTCGAAGTTAGTAATTATTAAGATTTACATTATGGCCTTGGCTCTTTCCTCACCTGTCCTCGGACTGGGTCTGGGCTGCCAACGACTGCTGATTCTACCACAGCTGGGTGTTCTGCCAGGGCATTTTCAACTTCAGTGGGACCAATCCGGTACCTGAAGGAGGAAATAGGCTTTCAGAGATTCGAAGGCTCTTGTCCCTACAACCATGTCAGAAAAGGGAGCGTCCCACCAACTGTTCCACTGTACGGTATTGTGTAACCCTACATAGTGGGATCATACACCAGCTCTAATCTGATAATCTTCCCTTTGCTGCCCTTCAAATTCCCCTCTTCCCTTAAATCTGCTCTCGAAGTGATTTTTGAGAAGCACTCCACCCTAAGACAATGACTGATTCCCTCCATGATTCCCTCCTGGACCCCTCTACTCCTTTGAACAAGGACTGATTGGGTAGGTTGTCTTGAGCGCTTCACTTTGTGAAGTCTCATGCTTCAGTGGTTGGGCAGTGTCTCAGGGATGCATCTGGGGGGATGGGGAGGGGAAAGGGATAGGTTGGACCAGTTGTTGCTAAAACCCCCAAACCCAAGATTTATACAAATAAAATCATCTTAACAAACCTTTACATGTTCATTATGTGACTTTTTCCCCCCTCTTCAAAAAGGGAAGTGATGTTCATTTAAATCTGGTTTTATTGTGATAAAAAAGTTTGCAGGGGGATCCATACGGTATAATATGTACCATGCTTTGTAGTTCTCTAGAAAGAACCCTGTGTCCCCACAATCCTCCTGAAACAGCCCTTGGTCCATGCCCCTTAACATTTAAGGGTAAATCTAAGTTTCACACCACATAGATATGGCCATGACTCTAGCACATACCCTTAGGAACTGGTAAGGCTGCAACTGTGAAACATGAAAACCCCCAGCAAACAGCCTACCCAGAAGCATTAATGATGTCATCAGCTCGACCAAGGACCCGGAAATAGCCTTCTTCATCTACAGTGCCTCTGTCACCTGTGACATAAAAGTCACCTCGTTCTGATGAGGCAGTCTTCTCTGGATTATCCTGAGTGGAAGAGAACATTCTTTGGAAAGCGATATAACACTGGGAGAGGATTGATTCGTTGTAAAGGTACCCAAACCATTCTCCAGCCAGCCTGCCAATGCCCCAAGTTGCTCCTTTCTTCTGTAAGTACCTTGGGTGCTTTAAAAAAATTAGGCCCATGACTTCATTTGGATAGGGAACTCCCGGCAAGGAGATGTCCTTCTCTGATTTAGACTGTTAATTTCTTTGCAACTTATAATTTTAGACAGTTGTTTGGGGAGAACTAAAAGGTTAAATGATTTACCTGGGGTCACACAGGCAGGACATATCTGAGGCAGGATTTGAATCCAGGCCTTCCTGACTCCAAGGCCAACTCTCTGTATACATATTCTCTCCCTGGGTATTATGCAAGATGTCCCAAAAGTCTTAGTGCAATTTTAAAGTTTAAAATGTTCATTTGCATGAATAGCTCATCAGTGGTCCTGTTCTCCCAGTAAGATCCTTTAATATAAGGACTGGATGTCTTAAGTATATTTCCCATTCCATTATATGTTTTTTTCCATTTAGAATCACCAATTAAAAATTACTAACTAAATCACAAAAGATTCTGTCCTTTGTATAGAAGGAAGATGCTGGTAGTCTGTCACAGGTTCCCAGGTTTTTGACAGTAATGGGATGGAATTGAGCTAGTCCCCTGAATGATCAACAGGATACATTTTTCAGGAATGCTGACACATCTGAGATGCAGTCTGACTGTGGATCAAAATTTTCCTCAGGTTAGTTTACTTAATGTTTGGAGCTAGAGTCCATCCCTTTTGAGAAATAGCATGGCATAATGGATGGGGCACTAGAACTGTGAGACTCGAGTTCGTATCCTGATTTAGACACTCACTACTTTGGAAAGTTACTTAACCTCTCCTAAGTTTCTCCATTTGCAAAATGAGGAGGTTGGACTCTATGGCCTCCAAAATGCCATCCAGTTCTAAATTCTGGCTTTCATTGGCACCATGTTCCAGCCAACTGACTTTTCAGTCTCTTGATCTTCTCTTGTCACTCATTTGGCACTGGAAAAGGAGTACCCATACTTAAATGAACTGTTTGGACAATTTTTTCTCCACCAGGCTTCACTTTAGGTGAAGGGTTGAAAAGAGATATGAATTTGTTTTAATTAAAACAGAATATTAATCTTCTTGATGCACAAGTGCTGAATTAGAAACCTTGGAGGCCACAGAGCAGCAGGGAGTTCTGCTTCCAGAGCCAGATTAAAATGGAATTGTGAAACATTTAACAAAACAAATAAAAATACAATACATCATAGATAATGTTAATTTTTGGTTTTCTAAGTCCTGTAGGGATCCATTTCTTTTCAAGCTTGACAGCACTATTCTAGGACAATGGTTTAACTCTTACCCTCGACTGATTATTCGAATTAGGGCTTCTTTTAATTATTGCCTCTATAGTGCCTTGGTATTTCATCATCAATAACAATTTTTTTTGGTATCTATTACTATGTAAACACTATACTAAGTACTTAGGGTGCAAAGAGGATTAGATTAAGTCAGGTTGCTTGTTCTCCATTTGGGAGTCTTGGACTGAGGCTTAAAAGATCATACTTTCCTGAGTCTATCCACTAAAATGACCTTTGTATCAGCCCCGATCGTTAGAGAGGTAGTCTGGACCTGGAGAGTCATAAGTCTTATGTTCAATTTTTACTCTAGATGCCTAATGGCTGTGCTACCTTGGGCAATTTTCCCATCTATGCAATAAGGATAATAAGTCCTGTCTTGCTTATCTGAAAGGACTGTTGGGAGAATTTCATTTGATCCTCAGGAAAATCATTGACTATCTCAGTATTTAAAAAATGTGTATAGACAGCTGAAATATGAGCAGGTAAATGATTCGAATGACAATAAAATCAGGATTACCAAAGTCCTAAATGGATGTGAGGTAGACTGGAAACAAGCATGATCCCTGGTGACTAAGGTCCTAGGTTCAAATCTTGTCTACGGTACTTACTACTTTTGAGATCTTGGTCAAGTCATTAAATCTCCTTGGGCCTCTGTTTCCTCATTTGTAAAATAATGGAGTTGGGTGAGATGGCCTTGGAAGACACTTCTATCTCCAGTTATAGCTCAGGATGAGAAAGTAAAGAGGGGGTCTATCCTCAGAGGATATAGTTATTCTCCTTCGGAGAGGCTGGGGAGGTTGTTCCAGAAAGTCATGATGCATAAAGAAGGGACACTGCTCATACATTTTATAACTGGTTCCAGTCATCTATCATGTGGTGATGAGATGAACTTCCGACTGAATGCTGAGCCAAAACTGGGGGCACATTCAAAAGATCATAACTGACCAAAGCATTTTTCTTAACTTGTTCTATTTGAGGGAGGCACATACTACGTGTAAGCCTCTGGATAGGGAGAGGCTTTGGACCTCCTCTTTCCCCACCTGAAGCCAACCTGTGACCTGTGAATACACGCCTCTCTTCTCGGTTTCTGTTTGTGTTGGAGATGACTCTTGAGCTTTGGAAAGCCAGAAAAGCAAGCACTAGAGGCCAAGGAGATGAAATTCATGGTGGAATTTGCCAGAAGTCAGAGAGGAAGGGGTGAAGTCTCAAGCAATTTATTTAAGCCAGCATATATGGAAGGTAGTCTACAGGGATCTACAATAATTTATCCCTTGGCTATGTTGAATTAGAAAGGGAACTCGTTGGGGGAGAATACTATAAAGAAGCTGCCTTAAGTTTGAGTCCATATTCCACAGAGGCAGAGGTGGTATAGGAGAGAGTATCCCCCCAGGTGTTGGTATCCCCCCATGCTTTGTAATTTTTATTCTTGCTATATTTTTGTAGTAAATATCCCTTTGTGAAAGCTAATTGATATTAATTGGCTAAATGGTACTGGGGTTCTAATCACTAGAGGTTAACATTGAGTAGAACATATTGGCATGGGGACTCAAGCTCACAGCATTATGGAAGAATCCTCCTGACCTCTAAGAGGACAATGCTGCCTTGCTCAGGCACCAGAATTGTTTGCAAGTAGGAGAGATGGGATAATTATTCTTAAAGCTTATGGGGTTTATTTAGGTTTTTGTTACATATTTATATTAAAAAAGAAATTATAAAAATCTATGTTGGAGGCAATAGAATTATCAACTGAAAGAGAGGAACACTGTTATGCTCAGAGTAGATAGGAAAATGATAAAGGATGATAAAGAGAAGGCAGACTCACTTTGCTTCTGATTTGTTTACTAAGGAGTCTGAACTTCAGATTAGGAATTCAGAATGAAAATGGTTAACAGGAAGTTGAAACCCCAAATAAATGTAGAGACATTTAAGGAGAGGTAATACAGTATAGTGGATTGAACCTAGGATTTGTTGTCAGGAAGACCTGTGTTCAAATTCAGTGTACTAGCTGGGTGATCCTGGGTGAGTCACTGTACTCTTTAGGTCTCATTTCCCTTATTTGTAAAAATGAAGGGGTTTGAGTTGATGGCCTCTAAGGTCCTTTATAGCCCTAAATCTTTGACCTGCCAGGTCTCAATGTTTATAAAATCCCTAGGCCCAGATTAAAGCATTCCAGGGTAGTTAAAGAACTGGCAGATAACAGATACTGAGATTTGAAAACCTGAATGTGAGATTTGCTATAGGATTGGAGCAAGGAAAACGATTTGATTTACAAAAAAGGGGAAGAAGGGAAATTCTTTAAAGTTTATTGGGCTTGACTTGTATTCTTATGGAATCTTAAAATCTCTCATTAAAGGAATTACTTCAGACCTGCAGAAGACTATAGTGTGGGAGGTTAAAAGGGAATGAGGCTTTTCACATTCGACTCACTAGGCAGAAGTAAAATCACTAAAAATCCATGCAAGAAAATGAAACAGTACTTCAAAAGAAAATGAGCAAAGGAGTGCAATGACCATGATGCTGAATTTTGAAATCTTTCTTTCTGATTAAAGTATCTCCTGTCCCCTCTTACACAACTGGACCATCATCACTTTAAGTCAAAACTCTGACTCTTTCTTGGTTGACTTTTTATGCTACTTCCTTCAGTGGTTGTTTAAATCTCTTCTCAAGCCTTCAAGACCTATCTCTGATTCTCTCTTATTAGGATATATCCTCAGCTCCTGTCCTACTGATGCAATTAAGGCCATCCATCATGAGCTCCATCATCTCTCTATTCAGTATTTCAAACCTTACTACTTCACCTATATTTTTACTATCCTTCTCCTTAACTTCTATTTCTGAGTAGGGTAGTAGTACTTTTCTTTGTCAAGACTTATGCCCTCGATTCTATTCCTCCCATCTGTCTCCTCCACTATCAATCACTTTTTGTCTTTCAACTTTAATTATCTGCTCTAGTAGCTCTTTTTCAATAGCCTATAAACACACTTAGGTCTACAAAGGGGAAAAAAAGGGTGAAAGTTCCAAACTAAGTTCCTCTCTTTGATAAATGGGGAATCCAGAGGTCAAGAGATTTACTTAGTTAATAGTATAAGATATTAGAATCTTATGTAGCATTGCTCTGTCATTTTTTGTTTAATAATAAAAGGAATGAAATAAGAAAGTTTAGGTTCCTTTATGATAAATATCAAAGAATGGCAGAATAAAATAAGTTTAGTAATGTTAAATGCAAATGAACTAAATCTAGAATAAATCGAAAATATAAGTAGAAAAAGGGGTTATAAGGAAAGGGACTAAGTATATTTATCTATCTATCTATCTATCTATCTATCTGTCTATCTCTCATACCTACTATGTTCCAAGCACTGTGCTAAGTTCTTTAAAATATTATCTAATTTGGTCCTCACAACAACCCTGTGAGGTAGATGCTGCCATTTTTTCCATTTTAAGGTCCATTTAAGTTAAAATGACTGGCCCACAGTCACATAGGTATTAAGTGTCTGAGACTGGATTTGAACTCAGGTTTTATTGATTTCAGACCAAGTTCTCTATCTATTGCACTACCTTCTTACCTAGATGAAAACCAGAATCAAACAATATGTTGTTTATATGTATTCATTTAATGAAGAAAGAGTTCAGTGAAAGGTTGTAATGAGATTTATTATAGTATAATTAGCTCAAATAAAACAGGAGAATCACTGACAGTATCAGAGAAAGTCAAGTTAAACCAGAAACTATTAAGAAAGCTATGCAAGGAGATGATGTTAGATTCCAAGGTACTATTCAAAGTGACATGTCAGTTTGAAGTATCTATGCACTTAGTAATCTTTCAATAAGGTTTATGAACAAAAAGCTCATCGTGTTTCAAAGAGAAAGATAAAAAAAGAATGATTATAGAAACTTTCCGCAGGTGGCTCCACTGTTAGAATATGGTAAAGGAATGAGCCAGAATGGGTTCATGTTAGACTAATCCCATTTGCCTTTCTTCAATTTAGCAAAACATTTAACAATGCATGTCACTGTCTTCCTGTGGGCCAAATGGAAAGACATGGACGGGTTAAACTTACAGTTGGGTGGGTTTGGCCTTGGTTGATTGATTAGATGAACCCAAATGGTGAGAGTAGTGATAAATGGATTGATTTGAACCTGGAAAAAGGTCTCCTGTGGAGTTTTCTGTGTCTCTGTCCTTAGCTCTATTCTGTTCAGTATTTTTACTAACGACACCTTTAGATGACAGCAGAAGGCAGAATTATTTATTGTAGATGCCATGACACCAGATCTATACCTGAGTAACAGTCTCCCTGTAACAGTGGTTCTCAACCTTCCTAATGCCGCAATCCTTTAATACTTGTATGTGGGTGTATCTGCATGTGGGCTGACCTGCCCGGAGATGGATAGAGGAGTGGTGTCTCGGTTCCTAAGACCATTGGAAATATGTGTTGTGACCTACAGGTTGAGAACCACTGCCCTATAATATCTCCCACAAGTGATTGAACCACTTCTGCTTGGAAATGTCCAGTTAAGGGTTATTCAATATCTCATGAGGAAGCCTATTCCACTTTTGGGCAGAGTTAATTATAAAGAAGCTCTTAAAATTGTCCTGAATTCTTCCTTTCTACAATATCTACCCATTGCCCTCAATTCTGCCCTCTGGGACCAAATGCAATGAATTTAATTCTTCTTCCATGTGATAGCCTTTAAAGTACTTGTAGGCAGTTCTCCCACTGGAAAGAGAAGGTCTTACCACGTAGTAGGAGAATAGGCCAGCAGGTCTAGTTGGTTTGATTCTGATGGCAATTTCTCCTTCTTTCCCTGGAGGAAGGATATTGCCTTTCTCATCTACGATCTGGAAGAAGAGAAAAGTGGCACGTTAATAAACAAAATAACTTTAACTTCTTAATGGGTGAGAGGGGGTGGAGGGGAGAAGAGAATTTGGAACTGAAAATAAAATTGAATTGAAAAACACTTAGGAAAGTTCAGAGAAAAAAATAGATATTTCAAAATCATCTTTGATGTACTTTCCCTCTCACAAAGCCAACCTCTGAAGTGACCCTCACCAACTCATCCAGAACTTAGACCATCTAGAATTCAACAATATTCTGTTTATAGGAAACATTTAATGCAGAAAGACTTAGAGAACTTAAATTAAAAGGTTGTACCAAGATTTATCATGCTACAGTTAATTCAAGTAAAACAAGAGTTTTTCTGATAATATCAGACAAAGTTAAATTCAAAACAGAAACTATTAAGAGAGGTATGCAAAGAGATTGCATTAGTGCCAGTGTGAGCCAGATCTGTGTCTCAGTTGCTATCTCTGAGCTAGAGACCCTTCATAGGCCCTTGTTGCTCAAATAGGGTAATCATTTAAAAAAACCAGAGAGAGGAGTTGGAGACATGCTGGAAGAGTGCTACCTTTCTGATTTCTGCTTTTCATATCTTTGTTACACTGTGGTTCACCCTCTCTAGGCATAAGCCTATCGTGGTAATTACGCTGCCTCAGCCCCATTTGTTGTTATTAGAGAGGCAATGGCATAATATTAGTGATAATGGTAAAAACTAGCATGATTCATATAACAACCCCATGACGTAGGTCCCCTTATTTATTATTTACAGCTGAGGAAACAGAGAGAAGTTAAATGGTTTTGTTAAGATCATAAATCTAGTTAGTACCTGAGGCTAGATTTGAACTCAGATCTTGCTGACTCCAAGTCATGTGCTATGTCACCTAGCCACTTGAATTATTATGGAAATAACTCTGAACTTGGCATCAGAAGATCAAGTTTCAATTCCTGGCTTTGTAATTTGTCAATTATACTTCCCTGTCTAACGCTTAGTTTTCTCGTCTTGTACATGGGGATAATAACTTTTGCAAAGTCTACTCGACAGGCCTATTGGAGTGATTACAGGAGCTGATAGAACTCTGTCACTACAATTTATTTCCCCCACACTCCACAAATTAAAATTAAAATTTTCCAAGCAAAGGCAACTTCCAAGGTTTGGAATACCAGCATAGTTACTCTCTATTTTATTCAGCAAGGCCCTCTTCCAGGATTTCTGTACACATAAAACAAGAAAATCCTTCTTCAGGGCTTCTGAACCAACAGCTGGGTTCCAGGACCTCTGCAACAACAATACTGTCCTTCACCAGCGGATGAATCTGGCAAAACAACATCAAAATAGACAGACAAAATATTGGCATCACAGCCATGCCTCCTCAGTCCTCAGGAGCTCCGGATGGTTCCCCAAAAGTCCTGGGTAACTCCAACTGGCCCTCATCAGTCTCTCAGCAACTCTGACCCCTGGCAATTCTCCTCTCTCTCTGCCTCCACAATACTGCTCCCCAAAACTTCTTCTGGTCTTCTCTGCTTGGGCTTGTCTCTAAATCCATGGAACCAGCTCCTCCCAATTCAGCCCTCTCTCTTCATGTCAACAAGTCCATTCCACAAGTGGGATTCATAAGCTCTGGATTTTAGCACTCAACTGGAAAACCAAGCCAATACAGGGGGAATCTTTAAATTCCATTACCATTACAACTGGATCAGAAAATGTGGTTGGGAATTTTCCCATTAAGACCTTTTAAAGCCCATTTCTTTAGTTTTAATCAGATAGTGTTCATCATATACATCTTTGAGTTGGTTTCATAGCATAGTGCTTAGGGCACTGGAAGTGGAATAAGGAAGTCTTAGGTTTAGATTCCACCTCAGGACACTCACTAGCTGTTTAACCTCTTTGTATCTCAGTTTTCTCATTTGTAAAATGAAGGGGCTGAACTCTATGGGCTCTAAGTTCCCTTTCAGATCTAAATCTATGATCCTATGAGCCTTTCCTCACAAGACTTCTATAATTTATCTAAAAATTAAGTCTACTAGATTCACAGACAGGTTAGCTACACTTTCCCATTGCTGGTCTCAAAGATGTCAAGAAATCATAGGATTTAGAGCAACATATACCTATTGTGGGGGGGAAGGCATGTTCACATATGAAATATATAGCAAGTTAATAGAAGTAGTTTCAGGGGGTTGGAGAAGAGCTATGTTCCATATAATGGGAAGAACATTGCCCAAATAGTTGATGACAGATATGGGATTTGAACCCAGGTCCGCTGATTTCAAATCCATCACTCTTTTGTCTGAACCATCCTTCCTTCCTCCTCATTTCTTCATGGAATGTATCTCTTGTCATTTCCAGTTCTGAATCTTTCAAAACTTAGTTGTTCCCCCCACTCTAACTCCCTTCAATCTTATAAAACCTTCTCAGAATAATGGTTTTAAATGCATAAAATAAAGTACATAGGATTACAAAGGAAACTAATTATATTGAAATATAGTTATGAAAAAAATCCACATATCCTAGGGTAAGGATAAGAAGAGTGTAGAAGGATGTAGTCTCTTTTATCACCGATGCCTGATAATAGAACTTCACACATAGTAGGTACAAATAAATGTTCATTGAATAAAATAGAGAGACAAACCTGCATGTCAAAGGGTGGAACAGTTTTCCCTATGGAGTCAGTCTTGATCTTTGTTCCCCTGGACACTGCACAAGTTAGTCCCTGTTTACCAGAAACAAACAAAATAAACATATTTAATGGAAAGAGTCCCGATGTATCTACTGAAGGCCTAAATAGTTAGTTCTCTCCATTACAAAATCAGGGCACCAGAAAAGATATTTTAAAAGATCCTTTCCTGCATTAAATCCTATGATATATATCATTCTAAAATGTCTCACTATCTCTTGCAGGCCATTTTTATTTTTGGTGCCCTTTAAGTTTTTTTCTTTGTGGGATGCTTCTCCTCCTCTCCCCTCTCCTGCTGGGCTCCTAACCTGTGCTCCCTTCCCCACTTGTTCAGCTGTTTTTTCAGTCACATCTGACTTCATGACCCCATGTGGGGTTTTCTTGGCAAAGATACTGAAGTGGTTTGCCATTTCCTTCTACAGTCCAATTTACAGATGAGGAAACTGAGACGAACATGGTTCAGTGACTTGCCCAGGCTATCTGATCTCAGGAAGATGAGACTTTGCTACTCCAGGTCCAGTGCTCTATCCACAGCATCATCCAGGTTCTCCCTTCTCCCACCTTTCCACTAGCCTTGGCTTTTAGCTAGTTGTTGGTTCTTCTTAGGAAGGATCAAATACGCTCAATAACCCTTGGTTTTAATAACAGAGCTCTTCCCAAATGTATATGCATTCTCTTATGAGACCAACCAAACCCAAAGAAATTCATGTCTAATGTCAGAATCTTCCTTTGCTTCCTAATCTATATATCGTGGGTAGGGTATGTAATAATCTTATCTCTACGGTTCCCTCTGGCTCTAATAACTAGCATTGAGATAGTGCTTTAAGATTTGAAAGAACTTTACATATTGTTCTCTCATTTGATCCTTATTTTTTTTTAAATTAAATTAATTTTTTTTTTTTTTTGCTTCATGGAGGGGGAAAGGCAGGGCAGTTGGGGTTAAGTGACTTGCCCAAGCCACCTAGCTGCCTCTATTATCCTCATTTCAAAGATGAGGAAACTGAGATGGGGAGAAGTTAAAACAACTTGCCTAGTGTCACAAAACTAGTATCTAAGGCAGGATTTCATATAATACAATGCTCTATTGTATTATCTAGCTACTTGAGATGACTGAGAGGGAAAACATAGAGAAGAGAGCCTTGTTATTCATGAGGTTATCTCTGAATGCTGCACACACATTAGGTGCCTAATTCATGCATATTTCTAGTATTCTAGTTATTTTATTAGCATAGCAATAATAAGAACAGACAGAGGGAAATTTTGTTTTAAAATCCTTATGAAGTTAGGCCTGCATAGTTTTAATTGTCAGGCTGGTGGAATATTAGAAAGTCCTGGACTTGAAACCAGAAGAAGACCTTGGTTTGAGTCTAATTCTGTCACTTATTATTTGTGTGAAATGGGGCAAGGTTTTGGATATCTTGGTGTTTCACTCATCCATTATTCAGCAAGTAGATACAGAGCATCCTTTGTCATGCTGAACTTTAAAACTATTACTAAGCACTGTTACATCTACTGGTTGTTGAAGACTCAAATGAGCTAACAGATGTGAAAACTCCTTGAAAAGTTTAAAGTTCTTTGTAAGGACATATAAATAATGGGGTTTGACCCATATCTCAGCTTTCCAGAGTTATCTTGTTTACAAAACTTGGATTGTAAGCTTCCCATGTTATCTTAGGTTTCTTTGCTAGCATGGAACAGGCACTCATTAAATATCTAAGTGAATGTATAAATAGAAGGATAATAGGATGAATGTGTAAATGGATTGATGAATGGATAGAAGGATGAATGCATACATTGATAGTGCTGGTGATTCCTTCATTGGCCCGAGGAGACATCTTCCCACCTACCGATTCTGATTGTCCATATACTTGATAGATAGACAAGCCTGTTGCTTTTTTCCAGTTCTCAAAATCTTCAGGCAGTAGTGCATCACCACCAGCAGCAGAATGCTTCAGGGTTGGGAATTTGTAACTTATACAGAGGAAAAAAAATAAATATAAAACAAGATGAGCATAGTAAATATTCTTCTGAAATCTCATTTTGAAGCATCTGGAATTAATATCTCTGTTTCTGTCTCTCCCTCTTTCAATTCTTCCTTCCTCTTTTCGTTCACTTCCTTATCCTCTTCCTCCCTTCACCATTCTTCTTTCTCTTTCCTTTCTTCCATTTCTCATTCCTTTCTTCCTCTCTTGTCTTCTCTCTCTTTATATCTCTGACTGTTTCTCTCTCACCTTTTTTTTGTCCCCCTTCTCTTTCTCTTTCTTTCTTTCTTTCCCTTTCCCTTTCTCTTTCTTCATTCCCTCCCTCCCTTACCTCTCTTTTTCCTTAGCAAAGAAAAATTATTAAGCCAGAGTAACTGATGGAGCAACTGTGCTTTACAATGTGTGCAACATTTGATACTGGCAAGCCCTTATCTCTCTTTGGAGTAGTAGGAAGGCATTTCATCATTTGTTCTCTGTGGTCAAAACTGGCCATTGCAACTATTTCAGAGTTTGGCTTTGTTAGTTAAACTTTGTTTGTTGAATTTGGATTGCTAAGGATCAGTAAACAGGCTATGAACATTTTTTCTCCAATTCTTCTGATCTGTTGGACAGGATCTTGGAAAAGACTTCAGAGATCATTCAATATAAATTTCTCATTTTATAAATGAGAAAGTAAAGACCAGAGAGGTTGTGACTTGCCCAGTATCACATGGGTAGTAGAGCTGGTTTTCAAATATAGGTTGTTAGATTCCAATATTCTTTTTTATTACATTATGTGACTTGCTTATCATGAGAACACTTCACTTCTCACTGGTCATTTGAATAAGGTTCAGGGCCAGGGAGCAGAAGTGAAAGGTCCATAAATTCCTGTCACTTTTTGGTATTGGAGCAAAAGCACAGGGATGAGAGAAATCAGAGACCTACTGTAGATCATCTCTAAATCTCACCTATAAAAATAAGGGGATTAGAGAAGCTTATTAGGTTTCTTGTGAGCTGCTCTGAACAAAGCCTTATTGGAGAATAGATACTGGTTATTGTGAGATTGGGTGGGGAGCAATGTTTCTGTGGATTTTGACTGATTATGTTCCCATCTTCTATGACCACAGAGAACCAATATTTTAGGAAAGGCTAGAATATTTTTGCTTTAAAATGACAAAGACAGTTGCAAGATTTGCATAGCAAAGAGGAAGTATGATCTTTAAAAGAAGTTATAAGAATTAAATCATAATAAAAGTTGATCGAAATTAGGCAGCAGTTCAGAGTGCTTTTGTAAAGAGAGATAATCAGAAGCACATTTTACTATGTTGTCACTTTAGTTCTGATTTTTGAAACAGCTGTTGAATAAAGAATCTTAAGTTTATTGAATATCCACATCGGAAGGCAGGTAACTTGCCCTTTTCAGGTGTTGCTTTAGAGTTAAAAACAACTCCATGTGCCAAGATAGAAAAGATGAGAACCAACTGCATGAGTGTGGTTATTGGATCTTCCAATTATACCTGGAAACATTGAATTGTAGAAGCATTCGATATAAGGATGGGGCAGCAATCATGGAAGTGATGGGGTATCTGGAGAGAGTCTGGTAAATGAAAAAAGAAAATGACTTTTTTCCCGAAAGGCAGAAACACTGTTCTATTACCAGAATCCCAATTTCTTTCCCATGAGATTTATTCATTCTTCATTAATCAATCAATTCATTCATTCATATCAACTCGAGTACTTATTAATAACTTAAAAAGTTAATCATTAATAAAAATTAAAATCAAAACAACCCTCAGGTTTCACCTCACACCCTGCAAATTGGCAAAGATGACAAAAGATGAGAATAGTCAATGTTGGAGGGCTAATGGGAACATAGGCATACTGTGCATTATTGGTGGGATTGTGAATCATATAATCATTTTAGAATCCAATTTGAAATTAAGCAAATAATGTGACTAAGATGTCCATAGTGTTTGACCCAGGCACACTCCAAGAAGGCAATTGATAAAAAAAAAGGTCCTGCATATACCAGTATACATATAGCAACATTTTTTTTTTGTCATAGAAAAGAATTACAAAGTAGATGCCTATTAATTGGGGAATGGCTAAACAAATTGTGATACGTGAGTATAATAGAATATTACTGTGCTCTAAGAAATTAGGAATACAGATAAGATCTACATGAACTGAGGCAAAGAGAGATAATTAGCCAAAATTATATTTTGCAAAATTATTATTATTTTGCTTTTTTTGGAGGGGGGAAGTTAGGGCAATTGGGGTTAAGTGACTTGCCCAAGGTCACATAGCTAAGCATGTTAAGCGTCAGAGGTTGGATTTGAACTAAGGTCCTCCTGACTCCAGGGCCAGTGCTCTATTCACTGTGCCACCTAGCTGCCCCAATTTTGCAAAATTATAAAGAACAAGCATGACTCAAAAAAAGAGGCAGAAGAAGATGCTTCCACCCTACCCATTTGTTAAGATGGGGGATCCAAAAGTGTTGCATATTGAACAAATTTTCAGACTTTTTAAATATATTGAGCAATTATACTTATTTTTATCTTTAAAAATGTTATTTGTTATATGAAATGATTGTCTAGGAGGGGAAGAGGAAGGGATATTAAGGGCAATTATACTGCTATGAAAAACAAAGGACATCAAACATTAAAAATAATGTAAAAAAAGAACCTACTAAGCTCAAGATTTTGGGAGTATAAAACTAAAAAAGATCCTCACCCTCACGAAGCTTATATTTTAGTGCAATTCATTTACAGAATGACATTTACAGTGTGCCAAGAGCTAGTGTTTACAAAGAAAAATGACCAAATAGAATATGAAGAATGCTGTAGGAAAGGTACAAACTTATGGGAATTCGTAGGAGGGAGAGATTTCTTATGATAAAGCTTTATAGAGGCATCAGTATTAAAGCTGGAACTTGAAGAATTGGTAGGAATTTTAGAGGCACCTGGCATAGGCAAAAATTCTGAAGAGGAAAAGCAGAAGGGGTATTTGGAGAATGGTGAGTATTCTGGTTTTTTTGGTTAAAGTTTGGAAAGAAGGCTGGTGTCTAACTCAGGAAGATCTTGAAAACTGGCCAACTAGCCAGAGGGGTTGTTATTGATTATTTTACACAGGGGTTCTTATACTGGGAAATCTGTAAATATACACACATGCACACGTAAAAATATATGCTTTAAAAATTATATAGAATATATTTATCACATGAATTACATATTCACATAATATTACAATGTATTACATTACTAAAATATTATTAATAAAGAATTATCACATCATATACCATATTATATTGTATTATATTACTTTTGTATATTACATTACATTATATATTATCTGA
>CM053590.1:161810377-161833377 GCA_028646515.1 Pseudochirops corinnae | reverse complement strand
TACTACTTCTATTACTACTACTACTACTTCCACTACTACTAGTACTTCTATTACTACTACTACTACTTCTATTACTACTACTACTACTTCTACTACTACTACTACTACTACTACTTCCACTACTACTCCTACTTCTATTACTACTACTACTATTACTTCTATTACTACTACTACTTCTATTACTACTACTACTACTTCTATTACTACTACTACTACTATTACTTCGAGTACTACTACTAGTACTGCTACCCTTTAAAGTTTGCAATGCCCTTGCTCACACTGGTTTGATCAGCCACAGCTGGACACACTGAAACTTAACTCTGGCACAGTCATGTCATTGAGGTCCTTTTCAAGAATGAAGGACAGAAACCAACGCAGGCTAACTCGTTTGACTCTCTTAACAACCCAGGAAGTTAGGTACTACTATTTTCCCCATTTTGCAATTGTAGAACCTGAGGCAGGCAGAGGTTATGTGACTTGCCCAGGGTCACAAAGCTAGTAAGTGGCTGAGACCGAATTTGAACTCAGGTCTTCCTGACTCCAGCATTGGACAGAGTCTAATAAAATGGAATTCAAAAGTGATTACTGTAAATTCATATGCTTTGGGTTCAGAAAAATCAACCTCATAAGTATATACACATATATACATATATATAAATACATGTATTTATATACATACACGCATACGTATGTAGTTAAATAGATTTGTTTTGGAGATCTAGTTTTAGGAGACTGCAAGCTCACTATGATTCAATAATGTGATGAGGCAACCAAAACATTAATGGAATTCTATACTTCAAGTCTTCCTGATTCCAGTCTCAGTTCTATTCACTGCAGCACCCCTCTGCCCCCCTCCACTTAGCTTCCCTTAGCTTCTACCTGGAAGCTGTACCTCTCAATGGAGTCATATATATAGTTAGTTTTTTTTGTGTTTGCCACACATGAAAGTCCTCTAAGCTCCCCAGACCTTTTTAAAAGAAACTAACCATGCCTCTCCCATTCTATATTTGTGAAATGGATTTTATTTTAATGCGGGAGTAAGAATTCACACTTATCATTATTGAATTTCTGCTTTTTAATATTCAGCCCAACCTTCAAGCATGTCAAGATCTTTTTGAACTCTTGTCATTCACTGTGTTAGCTATCCCTCCCAGATTTATGCCACCTACAAATTTAATGAATATACCATCTATGCCTTTATCCAAGTCACTGACAAAAATGTTAAATAGTGCAGGGACAAGCCCAGACTCCACTGGAGACCTCCTGCTAAACTGATATTCTTAATGGTTACTGTTCGAACCATTTGATCAGTTCAATCAGCTTTGAATCTTTCATTATCACTTAGTCCATTTCTCTCCATTTTTTCCCATAATAATAGTATGAGATACTTCATTAAATGTTTTGCTAAAATCTCTTTAACAAGTGATAGACAACTGGGCCTGGATTCAGGAAGTCCTGAATTCAAATCTGGCCTCAGATACTCATTAGTTTAGGGCAAGTCACCTAACCTCTGACTGCCTGAGTGTTCACAACTATAAAATAAGGATCTTAAATGCACGTTATGAGGATCAGTTGAGATATTTGTAACTACCTTAATATGGTGCCTGAAACATAGTAGGCACTTAGTGAATGTTTGTCCCCTTCCTCTCTCTTACCCCACCAACCACCTCCATATAGAAGGTTAATCTGGCATATACTTTTTTTGATGAAGCCTAGTTGGCTCGTTAAAGTCACTATTTCTCTTCTAGATATTCATCATACATTTCTTTAGTGATTTATGATAGAATTTAATCAGAAACTAGAGTTGAACTCACTGGTCTAGAACTTGTAAGCTCAGTTCTACTTTTATTCTCTATGTTTTATATGAAGAAATGCTTGTATCAATCATTTTATAAATTGGAGGAGCATAAGCTTAAATTCACATAGCCTCTAGCCTTCTTTACCTGTTAATCCCAAACCATTGATTCCACCATTATGATATAGAAAGAGACATTAGAGTGTGGTAGAAAGTGTTTGGGGCCCGGGAGTCAGGAGACTTTTTCCAGACCTGATTATGACTCCCAAGACTTAGTTTTATAAGAGAAGTAGTGTTTCAAAAGGGAGAGTGTGCTTTACCAAATACAAGAAGACTTGAGTTCAAATCGAGCCTCGACTTGTGTGTGACCATGGAAAAATCTTAGTAAAATGGTAATAGTGGATTTGGAGTTCCTGAACTTTGGTTAAAATCCTAGTTCTTTTATTCATTAGCTGTTTGACTTTTGACAAGTTTCTTAACCTTTCATGAAAAGGTCCTCGTCTGTAACATTAGGGGTTAGACAAAACGGCTTGTAAGATCCCTTCCAGGTCAAAATCTATGAACCTCCGAAGGTACTTCTCTCAGTGTCAGTTTTCTCATCTATAAAACGGGGCTAGAAATATTTAACCTCACAGAGTTGTTGTGAGAATCAAACGAGAAAACATGTGCCTCTTTTGCTAACGTTAAGATGCTAGAGAAATGGCAGTTAATATTTTGTCACTTGTAAAATAGAGATCATTATTCCTGTTCTAACTGTCTCCCAGGATGATTATGAGGTGATGAAAGTGCTTTGTCAAAACAAATAAAATGATTTACCTGGGTGGCTTTTGTTATTATGCTGTGGAACATGGTAGAGATGGCCAGCCCTTGGAAGCACAGTGTTAATGTCAGAGGAAGAATTTGAACCCAAGACTTCCTGACTTTCTGACCCTCTGTACACTGCCAGCTAACAAGCCTATCATTACAATCCTCATGGACCTTAGAAAGTAGATTTTCATCTTCTGAAGATTCCCATTGTTCAAGGGAGGCTCAGAGACCAAGTGGAGCCAGCATAAACTGGCATTGACTATATTTCTGGGCAGCTAGATGGTACAGTGGGTAGAGTGCCAGGCCTGGAGTCATAAAGACTCATCTCTGTGAATTGAAATTCAGACACTCACTAGTTGTGTGACCCTGGGCAAAGTCACTTAGCCCTGTTTGCCTCGGTTCCTCATCTGTAAAAGGAAGGAAGGAAATGGCAAACCACTACAGTATCTTTGCCAAGAAAACCCCAAGTGGAGTTATGAAGAGCCTTACATGACTGAAACGACTCAACAAAAACCTCTTTCTGTGTTTCATATGGCTATGAATCTGCCTTGTGACAGTTCTCATCTGCTTCTATTAGTGTTCTATGTCTTGAATTCACATCGATATTTAACATTTTAATGTTTATATCTCGTCTCCCAATATAAATCGTTGGTTTTGAGAGCAAGTACTACTCTCTACTTCTTTGGGAAGACCTAGTTCCTCTTTACTTTTTGAAGAAATTGATTCATTGAAGACCTCTGTTCTATTTTAATCAGCATCAATCAGTTCAATATAATTGTAAGTTCTCAATATTTGGCCCCAGAGCGGTGAGCTGCAGGTGGTAAGATCACTTCCAAGGTGGGACGCTGGCTGGAGGCCAGTTGGTTTTCCAAGTCTAGTGTGGTAGAGGTGACTCAACTACATGGAAAGTCCCCTAAAATTATTTTTGTACCTCTGGATCATTCTCTCTTGTCCAATATGAGCAGGTGTCCATCTTATGACCACCTCGTCAGTGGAGATATTCCTTGCTTTGCTCAACTCATGACTCTGCTGGTATATTGTTTTGCTCATTTTATTTTGTGTCATTTGTCAACCAATGAAATTATTCTGTATGTGCTATAGCTGTTCTTGAATGTTTACATATCTAACCCTATAAAAATAGGGCCCTGGAAGGAGAGAACAATTCAGATCATGAGGAAGATCTGAGG
This sequence comes from Pseudochirops corinnae, assembly GCA_028646515.1. Classification (NCBI taxonomy): domain Eukaryota; kingdom Metazoa; phylum Chordata; class Mammalia; order Diprotodontia; family Pseudocheiridae; genus Pseudochirops; species Pseudochirops corinnae. The sequence goes on along the minus strand of CM053590.1, from coordinate 161,829,588 downwards.
CCCACTTCATTAGAGGGGACCATGGACCCATTAATAAAGTGCCATTGACTCAGAGCTCTGCCTCCGTTTCTCTTGTTGCAGTTATTCTCTTACTGCCACATTATTTTTGTTGTCACATTATCAATATTTGTTTTGCTTGGGTTTGGTCAGAGAGGGAGTTTTCTGTTTTCCTTTATCTGTCCCTTCTTCTCTTTCCCTTTCTCTTAAACATTCTCTCAATTTTCATTGGTTATGAGTGTAGGTAAGCCTTGTCTTTAACTCTCCTGTCCCTTCCTCCAGAAGATGGTGGCTCCTAGTTCTCCAGGACACTCACCTTCCTGGGGTACTTGTATGGTGCCGTCAGCTTTTTGACATGCTCTTGCAGATCCCGAGTCAGTTCCCCTGGGTCTTGGTTGATAAAATCTGGATTTAAAACTACAAAAGCTTTCACCACCTGTATGGGGAAATCCATAAGGTCATCACCTGTTTTACCAAGAAAATGAAACCCTTGATCTTTGCCTCTTAAAACAACCTTTTAGAAATGTCCAAATATTCATCAGCCCACATAGAAAGGTCCATCCCATGCCTCTGACTCATCCCATCCCATTCACCCTTAGCATGATGAATAAAACCAATTCTATTCTACCTGTTTGAGCCTATATTGATGGAGAGAGTGGCTGCTTATGAGTAAGACTTGGAAGACCCACTTGTTTCCATATTTCTATACTTTTTTGGCAACTAATGCTTAAGAATCCTCTATTAGAGTTACCATCCCTGTTAAGATGCCTCTACCTCTGGGAGGGAAATACACTGAATCATAACATGAGCCAAAATACCTCAAGGATAGATTAGTTTCAAATGAGATAATTAGCTGAAGGAGATTATGGGGTGCTGCTTAGAGAAAGTAAAGCTTTCTGGGGGTTATTGGGCAACCAAAATTTCTCCTTTCCTAATGCTCAATCTTCTGTTGATACATTTCTTCCCTCTTTTTCAGAGTTCTTGCTTTCTTCACAGTCTTCTCCCAAAGCCCTTCCTCATAAGATGAACTAATTCACACCAAGGAGTGAAAAGCTATGTTGGCATTCACTTACAGGTTTCAGTCCCTTTAATTCCTGCTATTATCCATGCCTAAAAAGCCACACTTGTATTCTTTTAGAGTGTAAATTCTTAGAAAGAAAGGACTATATTTTTAATTTTCTTTTTAACCCCAGTGTTTAGTATAGTGCTTGGCACATGGGAATCTTTATTAAATGCTTGTTGACTGATTATACATAACTCAATTCATGTCAACTCCTCCATGAAGCTTTCCTCGGTTCACCTAGTCAGTTATGAACTTTTTCTACTCAGTCTCACACTGAGTAGAATCATATATGTATATATATAGGGCCCCTGATGGAGACTCAATCTGGAACCTGCTATATTACCTCTCCCCTGATAGGATCTGGACTGCTGACCGCAGCTGACTCAACAACAGCAGGATGTTCTGACAGGGCACTTTCTACTTCAAAGGGTCCAATTCGGTAACTGGAAGAGAAAAAATGGACCTTTTCTACTGACACTGTCCTGATGTTCAACCCACAACCCACCACTACACCTAAAATACAGAGACCTAGGAAAAGAAAAGAACAAGCTAACATCTTTACCTTGCAGAATTGATCACATCATCAGCTCTTCCCTTAAACCAGACGTAACCATCTTCATCCATATGGGCACGGTCCCCAGTGATGTAAAAGTCCCCCTGTTTGCAAGATTCTGTTTTCTCAGCATTGTCCTGATCATGCAATATGAAAATTCAAGAAAGGACATCCTTGGCATGACTCTAAACTGTTGGCATACTTTTGTGCTGGTCTGATTACTACTGGCAAGGTTACTGTTCAAGTAAGTTTGAGCAGGACAGTTGCCCTTCTATGCTGGTGATCTGCTTGTTTTAATAATAAAGAGTAACCAAGACCCAGAATTGAAACTGCTGCCATGTAAATATCTAGTCCCACAAAAGAGGTTCTTAGTAGGGAATAGTTTTTCCCTGAAGCCCAAGAATCATAAAATAGAACAAGCTTTGAAAGATCACTTAGTCCAGCCTTCTCTCTCTAGCATATATGGTTGTGTCTTGAAGGGATGAAGTCTGGTACAGTGGAAATCAGAAGTTGACTTTGGAATCAGAGAATCTGGAGCTCAAATCTTACCTCTGTCACTTACTATCTGTATAACTTTGGGCAAGTCACATAACTTTTCTGGCATTCAGTTTCCTTATTTGCAAAATGAGGGAGCTGATTAGGTGATCCTATATGAATTAGTGAACCCTATAGGGAAGGGGCTAGGTCCCTTCAAGCTATAAATCTAAAATCTCCCAAAGGAAGTCTGGGGTCAAACAGAGAAATCCCAGCTCCTTTGACCAGTAACCTTTTCTTGAGCACATACACATAATTAAAAAAAAAAGTAATCCTATACTAACAGAAGTTCAAAAAAAATTCAACATGTGAACAACCTTATGAAAAATCATTCAAAATTAATAGTAAGGGAAATGTACATCAAAATAACTCTGGTTTCATTTCAAATGCAGGAAACTTGGTGAAGAATAATAAAAAATAGGAATAGTCAATGTTGGAAGGATTGTGGGGAAACTAGCACACTACTGTGAACTGGTCCAATAATTTTAGAAAGCAATTTGGAATTATGTCAGGAAATGGCTAAAATGTCCATACCCTTAGATCTATAGATCTTGTTGCTAGGTATGTATACCCTGAGAAAGTCATAAGAAGAAAGAAAGGCCTATGTCACAGTGCTTTTTTATAGTAGCAAAGAATTGGAAACAAAGTACATGCCCATTGATTGGGAAATAACTAAGCAAATTATGATATGAAAATGTTGTGCAGTAAGAAATGATGAATATGGAGAATATAGAAAAGCATAGAAAGAGTTATATGAACTGATGCAAAGGGAAGTATTCAGGACCAGGAAAGCACAACAAAAATGCAAAAAACCACACCAAAAAAGAAACTGAACACTGTAATTATAATGTTCAAACTTGGCCTTGAAAAAAAAGAGAAGAAAATGTACTTCCTTCCTTTTATAGAGGCAGGATGTGAGATATGCATGTACTGATGTGTAAGTTTTGCTGAACTACCCCCTTCTCTTTTCCCCTTTGTTATGATGGGTGATTCTTTAAAAAAGGAGATAGGGAAGTGATTTATTTATATGAAGTTAGAAACAAAAGATGTAAACAAAACTTTTTGATTGTTCCTCATGCTGTTTATTTACAAACAGGTTTACTTACCAAGTAGCCTGTGAAGAAAAACAAGGGCTGCTTTGGTTTAATCCTGATGCCAATGTTGCCCTCTTTTCCTGGAGGAAGGATGTTGCCATCATTATCTACAATCTGGGGTGAAGAAAGAGACACAAATACACCGAGTGGGCTTGGATCAAATGCTCCTGCAGCCCCAGCGCAGGTGTACTCAGCATACAACCTGCTTTTAACAACAGCAATAATAACAACTTACATCTCTATTGTATTTGATGATCTACAAAGTAAGAAGAAACAATAACAGAATCTCAGAATTGGCAGGGACCTGAGAAGCCATCTTGTTGTTTGTTCAGTTGTTTCAGTCACGTCTGACTCTTCAGAACCCTATTTGGAGTTTTCTTGGCAAAGATACTAGAGTGGTTTGCCATCTCTTTTTCCAGCTCATTTCACAAATGAGGAAACCAAGGCAAAGAAGGTTAATTGACTTGACTAGATCACACAGCTAGTAAGTGTCTGAGGCCCAATTTGAACTCAGGAAGATGAGTCTTCTTGACTCCAGGCTCTATACACTGTGCCACCTAGTTGCCCTGTGAAGACCCAAACAAGAATTCCACGTACAAGATACTTAACAAATGGACATCTAGTTTTTGTTTGAAGAATTCCAGTGATAGGTAGTCCAGTATCTCTCCTAGGAAACTTCCATTTTGCATTTGGATAGCTCTAATTCTTAACAACAAACCTTCCACTCATCATTCTGTGTTTTGCCCTATGGGCCCAAACAGTCAAATATTTCTTCCAAGTGACAGTCTTTCAAATACTTGAAGACAGCTATGATGTCTCCCTCTAAGTCTTCTCCTCTCTATATCAAACATATCATTCAAGAAATTCACATGACCATGATTATAAGACCCTTCACTATCCTGACTACTCCAATCAATTCTGTATCAATTTCCTTCCTATAATGACCACCACAATGACCACCTTTCACTAGTTCTCAACATGCCTCTTTATGTAGCCTGAGATTTCAATAACTTATTATCTCCATTTTACATTGAGTCTCAGACATTAAATGATATGGTCATAGAATTATTAAATGTGATCAAACATAGATATTTTGACACTCAGGTCTGGGGTGCTTTTTGTACTGCGGTCTTAGACACGTACATCTAATTCTCTCTCAAACTAACCTCTATCTAGTTGGAACAGAAATTTCTTACCTGGACATCATAAGGTGGAACAGCTTTCCCCATGGAACCTGACTTGATTTTCATGCCTTTTTGATTGGCACAGATCAAAGCCTGGAGAGAAATTAATGCCAGGTAAGAGCACTTGGCACATGTGGTGTGTTCTGTTGTTGTTGGAGATTGTTGGTACCACTGATAAATTTGGATGTGCTTTGTTAATCTTGTTGAGTAAAGTGTGTCTCCTCCTCTCTTTCTGCAGTATCCCACCTCACTTTTTGAGCTCCTCTTTACCCTTGTAGTAACCATCTTCACTCTTCCCCTTGTTCAATATCTTTTTGAAGCCCTAGGTCCTTCATATCTGGAAAATTCAGTCATTTGACAAATTCAGGCATGCTAGGGAAACATGCTAGAAATGTAATGTGTTACTCTTTCAAGTGTATTTGCATTCTAAAATAGGAGAAGGTAATGCCCAACCCCAACAAATGGATTTCTAATGGTAGAATTTCAGACATACTGACGTTGTTGTCAAGGAGATACTTGATAAGGACTATTGACACAGAAAAATAGGGTTATATTTCCATAAGTCATATATTCCATGCCAGGAATCTAGGCTCAGAAAACACATTTTCATGTGCCAGTTATCCAAATCCACACAGAGGCGTTTATGCACCTTCACAAATAAAAATCTAGATAGAAGCACAATCTTGGATTTCTAATTGTCTTCTCCCACTATAAACACTAGTTGGAGGGAAAATTTGGTCATGACATGTATATTGCATAGGAATTAAATGTATTTTTGTATTTAGTCGGTATTCTATGGTCCCTCCAAAGTTCTGTTATCAGGGAAAAAAGAAAATATATAAGAAAAACACTGATTGAAGTACCTTCAAGGCATGAGTTCATGTTTCTTTTGTATCTTACCCAGTGCCTAGAATAGTTTTGGACACAGAGTTGGCACCAATAAATACTTGTTGATGCATTAGCATAAAATAAGTAGAGACTGAGCTGATGCTAAATTACCAAGTAGTGAGTCAAGAAGTCACTTCTTGATCTAGTAACATTCATTAAGGCAAGAAGCATTTGTTATGTATCTACAATATGCCAGTTACTGGGAGTTCAGGGAAGGGAAAGGTAAGTGTGGACTAGAATAGTTGGAGAAGACTTGATGGAGAAAATGACATTTGAGCTGGCCCTCAATGGCTAGGTAGGATTTGGACTGCTGGGGAGGGGGAGGAAAGGCATTTCAAGTGGAAAATGGCATGACAAAACAGAGATTTAGGAAATAGGAATTTAGTCAAGTGGCAGTGGGGAAACTTCTGTCATGTTGGGAAAAATAGGAGATTAATTTGTGTTGGTAAAATATGACCAAGTTATGGGGATCCTTGAAAGCAAGATAAAAGAATTTAGATTTAATTTGGGAGAGCAATATAGAACTAACATAATGAAAACAGGGATTTGGGAAGATTAGTCTGATAGTGGTATTCAGGATCGACTGTAGAAATGAGGGATGGAGGCAATAGAACCAGACACTGTAACACTAGTAGAAGGAAGAATGGGACAATAATCTGGGCATGAGGTGGTGATGAGGACCTTGAGTAGGTGGGTGGTAATGGGTAGGAAAATGAAAGAGTGAATTTCAAGGGAAGAAACAAGATTTGGTCATATACTGATTTAGGAAATGGAGAATAATGAGGCTAAAGATGGTGCCAAAGTTTCTAGTCCAGGAGACTGGGTGAGTAGTGGCATCGATGATAGAGATATGTTAGTTATAGAAATAAGGTTAGTGCTATCTGAATGCAAGCTATTATGAAGATAAAATAATGGAATCTTAATGGTGAAATTTTGGAGCATTGAAGAGATGGAAAAAATATTAGGAGTTCAAGAGATCATAGTACAAGACCAGAACTGATCAGACCCATCAGTGCTCAGGATAGGAAGGGCTAGGGAGAATTCTAGGATACAGAAATGCTCATTCAGAATCTGAGGGAGCCAGTGGGACAATCTTCATTCAAGGTTCAAGGATCCAGCAGTAACTTACAGTTTCAGTCTGGCCATAGCCTTCATGCAACTCCAGACCTGTCTGACTCTTCCATTTTTTTCTCACATCAGGATTGAGACTCTCTCCTCCTGTTACACAGTGCCTTAGGCTCTTAAACTTGTACCTTTGTTGAGGAGGAAGAGAAGATGGCTCTAGTCAGGGACTTAGTGTGGGATGCATGCTATCCTGATGATGGACACAGGGACCTTTTCCCACACTTCACAAGATGTAACCCCTCTGGGTCTCATCTGCTGACCTTTAAGGGCTCTTGAGTCTCCAACTTTATAACCTATGAGCTTGCTGCCTAAAGAGTAGGTTAAGACAATTGTTACTTATGGAAAGAAAGTTTCATGCATAATAAAAAAAAAAACACTAGTAGATAATAATTTTTAAAAATGCTACTGGGGGCAGCTAGGTGGCACTGTGAATAGAGCACCAGCCCTGGAGTCAGGAGGACCTGAGTTCAAATCCAGACTCAGACACTTATTAGCCATGTGACCTTGGGCAAGTCACTTAACCCCAATTGCCCTGCCTTCCCCCCTGCAAAAAAATGCTACTTTTAAAATATGGGGCAGCTAGGGGGTGCAGTGGATAGAGCAATGGCCCTGGAGTCAGGAGGATGTAAGTTCAAATCCAGCCTAAACGTAACAACTGTGTGACCCTGGCCAAGTCATTTAACTCTCTTTGACTCAGTTCCTCAAATATAAAATGAGCTGGAGAAAGAAATGACAAACCACTTCAGTATCTTTTCCAAGAAAACCCCAAATGGGGTCACAAAGACACGACTGAAACAACACAACAACACCACAACATTTTAAAAATAGGGTTCATAGAATCACAAAGTTGGAAGGGAATTCCGAGACCATGTAGTTCAACGTGTATCTGACCAGCAGTGTTTTCTACTGCCTTCCAATCTGAAACTTGGACAAGTCACAATTTCCTTACCTATAGAGTGAGGGGGTTGGACTGAATATTCTCAAAGTCCTTTCTAGCTCTTGATCTATGATCCTTTATAGATATTTCTATGATCTTCTCTATGAGCTCCAGTGAGTAGTTATCCAACTTCTCCATGCATATATTGGGAGCAGGGACCCTCTACATTTAGGGAAAGACCCTTCCATCTCTAGTGTATTGCAAGTCTGCCTTAAGTCAAAACAAATATATGAATATATGATATACATAAAATGAATGAAAGATAGATGATTTGCTTCACAGAAGACTTTACCACAGGGATCTTTTAAATAGCATGCTCCCCCAGTGAATCTAAAAATTAATATTTAATTTATGCATAATATTTTGCATGGCTCTGAAGTGAAGGTCACTTGTGTATAATTTTATTTAGTGGGGGTATGGGTCAGAGCAACCATTTCAATTATTCTTTTCCTAGGCATTACATGAGCAAATTATTACTGAAAGAAGAAAATTCTTCAAGGATTATCAAGGATTCAACAGTGGCGTTGGCTCTCAGAGCAGGCAACCCTTATGGAAGATACTTCACAAAGAGCCAATTCAGAATCTAGGATATGTTTGAGGAGCATTCATAGAAGTTGCACTTGTTACAAATGGTAAATAAGGAAAGGGAAGAGGCATCCCATGAGAGGTTGAGGTTAGGAAATTCATAAAGACACAAAAAGGCTCCATGCCCTGCAGGCTAACTCCAGAAACCAAAGAGGAAGGACCTTCTATCTGGTCACAAGGGGAAGCAATGATTTGTTTGAGGGGGCTCATCCTGCATATACCCAAATAATGCTACACAGGCTAAGGCTAATGCTTTGGCACTCACTGACTATGACTGAGAAGCACATTTTTCTACGCAAAACCATATAGTTCATCTGAGCATTAACTGAATCCACAACTTTGGCCTCATTAGCCCCATCAAAGCCAATGGAACCATACTAAGAAACCTCAGTCCACAGGAACCTTTTCAAATCTCTGAGCCACTCAAAGATGGATACAATGCAGGTCAGTTCTCTGAGGAAACTGGTCCAGTATGTATGTGTGTGTGTGTGTGTGTGTGTGTGCATGCCTATTATTTACAAATAAATATGGAATGGAAAAGAGTTACCTGGTCAAGTCATGTTGTACAAGCATCTGGAACATTGTTGGAACACAACAGAAGGTGGTGATTGGCATTTGGCAGAGTGTCTGAATGGGAAGGAAATGTTGAAAGGTCACTGAATCTTGGCTCCAAAGGCAGAGTTGGCGTGGTTCTCTTTATCAGATGGGTCCCTTCTCTATATTCAGCCTGTGCAGGCACCAGCTATTCTGTAAAAGCCTCCTCTGGGTTGCTGATCAAGGAGCAGTGCAGTTGGCTTTTGTTTCCATCCCACCCTTTTTGAAGACATATACTGAAGAGGGTGGAAGGTGTAAGAGAAGGAAGGAGAAGGTGGAGCAGTCCTAAGAATCCACAGACTGGATACTTTAATCCTGAATAGTTGAGAGCTGTCAGTTGGGGTTCTGATTATTGTAGATAAATACTGAACCTGATACTTCCTTGTTAGATACTCCTTTGGTGGGGAAGTCTAATGAAAGAACTCTGGTCCAGAGCACATGCTACCTGTGTTCTAGTTCCATTTGTCTCTATCTTTCTGTGTGACCTTGACAAGGCAATTTCAGCCTCTAGGCCTCAGTTTTCTTATGTTTAAAATGAGCTGGTAGGGCAGCTAGGTGGTGCAGTCAATAGAGCATTGGCCCTGGAGTCAGGAGCATCTGAGTTCAAATCTGGCCCCAGACACTTAACATTTACTAGCTGTGTGACCTTGGGCAAGTCACTTAACTCCAATTGCCCTCCAAAAAGCAAAAAAAATTAAAATTAAAAATAAAAACAACGATCAGGTTAGGCTATATCTCTAAAGTATTTAACAGTAAGACTAAAGTCTCTAAGGTATGGGGCAACTGGGTGGTGCAGTGAATAGAGCACCGTCCCTGGAGTCAGGAGGACCTGAGTTCAAATGAGGCCTCAGACACTTGACACACTTACTAGCTGTGTGACTTTGGGCAAATCACTTAACCTCAATTGCCCTCCCCCCCAAAAAAAAGCAAAAAAAAATCTCTAAGGTACTTTCCAGTAAGTTTTAGACCCAGGACCCTATTTTTCTATATGACTCTTAGATCAACATTACTTTGTATGTAGTAGGTGCATAATAAATACTTGTTGAAGTGAATTTACTTGCATGACTCATTTTGGATTATGGAATGATAGGGAATGGAGTTCACCAAGGAAAATAGATATACGTTCTTTTTTTTGGGTGGGGGGAAGGCAGGACAATTTGAGTTAAGTGACTTGCTCAAGGTCACACGGCTAGTAAGTGTTAAGTGTCTGAGGCTGGATTTGAACTCAGATCCTCCTGACTCCAGGGCCAGTGCTCTATTCACTGCGCTACCTAGCTGCCCCAGGGGCCATGCTAATCTCAGTATCATTCCAATTTTAGTATATGTGCTGCTAAAGAGAGCACCAGATATATATTCTTATGCCTTGATTCCATTTTTCCTGTGGATGGCCTGCTTTCTGCCCATCTAGTAATTCAATTCAACAAACTTTGTTAAGTATCTACTGTGCTCCAGTACTGTTGTTGGTTCTGGAATATAGTACAATGAATAAAACTAAGAACCAGTCTCTACCCTCAAGGAGTTTCTACTAAAGGAAAATGCAAAATATAATGAGGGCCATGACTCTCGCCTTCCCTCTTTGTGTATCTCCAGTGCCCAGCAGAGTGCCTGGTACCTAGCAGGCACTTAAATGTTTGAATAGCTGAATTGAATTATCAACATTTTCCTTTGTCTCTAAAAGCCCAACCTTAATGGCATTTGGGGCTTTAGACTGAATTGAATAAGGTTAATATCATCTTGGCCAAAGGTTGGGAACCTGTGGCCTTGAGGTCACATGTGGCCCTCTAGGTCCTCAAGTGTTGCCTTCTGATTGAATCTGAACTTCACAGAATTTAGGGTTGAGGCCCCAGGTTCCTGACCCCTGATCGGGGTGTTACCCAGGGCCCCTTCTTCTCTGTAAATACATACTCGTTATTTTTCAAGACCTGACTAAAAACTCCCTTGCTTTAGGAAGGCTGCCTGAAAAGCCAATTTCACACAAAGGGAAAAAAAAAACCCAGCACACTAGTATCAGAGAATGAAAACTAGAATTTTAGCCTCCGCTTTGATTCTTTGGTGGTTTATATAACTCAGTTTCCTCATCTGTACAAGCTGAGGCAGTTAGGTGGTAGAATATATATAGCTCCAGCAAGGAAAGACCTGGATTCAAATGTGACCTCAGACACTGGCTGTGTGACCCAGAGCAAGTCACTTAAACTCCATTTGCCTCAGCTTCCACAAATGCAAAATGGGGGTGATAATAATGCTTACCTCCCAGGATTGTTGTGAGGATCAAATAAGATGGTATTTGTTAAAGGTGCTTAGTGCAAATTGCCTGGTGTGTAGTAGGTATTATATAAATGCTTCTTCCCTTGCCTTTACCCTGCTCCAAAAATGGAGATAGTTGTATTTTCTGTTTCACAAGTTGGTGTGACCATTGAATGCGATAATATGTATCAAATGCTTTATAATAGTGAAACATTATAATTATGTGACCCATTATAATTATTCCTTTCACTGAATTCCTACTCTGATGTCTCACTTTAGTGCTGGGGGACCCTTCATTTTAACGAACTCCAGAAGGAACTAGCCAGTTGTAAAGGCTTCAAAAGTAGGTCAAAGATGAATGAATTGAAGATGAATGAAACATTATTTGAGTGTTTAGATGCTCAAGGTATGGGAGGGAATGGATTTTGTATTGGTGAGGGCTGTTCTCACACAGATCAAGTCAACAACCCTTGAAACATCACCATTATTAGAAAAGGAGTTAAAATGTGGGTTGACTAGAAATCATCATCATTCACTTTGACATGGCCTTTTAATGTCTGTAAAATGATCTACGTACAATATTGAGCCTCACAATAATTCTGTGAGGCAGCTACTATGGATATTATTATCACTATCTTATAGACGAACAAACATGTGAGACAGAATTCAAACCCAGGTGTTCCTGTCTCTCTGGATATTCAGTGTTGTATGACTTCTCTGTGGAAATCGAAGGATCAGTTTAATTTTGCTAATGCCCTTTTCTGTGTCTCCTGCAGCTCAGTAAGTCTGGTTACTTTCTCTCCTTTTTCCCATTCAATTTCAATACATCCAATAAATAATGTAATTTCTGTCCTTACGTTCAGGATCACATTGGTGTCGGCTTTTGGCAACTGGTGGATGAAAAGGCAGGCTCCTGTTAGCCAAGTAGAGTAGTAGGTCCAGGCAGCTTTGACCCAGCCTGTGTCAGATGTGTTCCAGAAGATGTCAGAATCTGATAAATCTATCCAGTTCCTGACAACACAGATGATGAAAGTGCTTGCTTTATAGCAGTACAGCTGTAGAGACCATCATTTACTGGTTGTGTGTCCCTGAGCAAAGCAATTCACTTCTGTCTTAGTTTCCACAACTGTAACATGGAGATAATGATAGCACCCACTTCCTAGAGGTGCTGTGAACGTAAAATGAGGTAATATTTAAAAAGTGCTTAGAACAGTACCTAGTTATATAGCAGGCACTTACTAAATGATTATTTCTTTCCTTCCATCTCACAAAAGGAGAGTCAGAGGCTAGAGAAGGACGGGGAGCACAGTGAGTGTTCAGAAAATGCTTGTGTAGGAATCCTACAAGTGAATGGCCCTTGGAGTGCCAGAAATGTCATATCATCAGTTATATATCATGACCCATCAGATCTCACACATTCCATACTTAATACTGTCTTGAGGAGGAAAATAATTGAAACTTTATTTAAAAGTTAATAGGCTCTGCAGCAATGGCATGTTTTAACTAGAAAAGGGTTTCAAATATTATTTAATTTATTCTCCCTCCCTCCCCCCTTTCCCCCCAAAGGGAGAAAATTGAACTCTACACAGAGAAACTGACTTGGCCAAAGTTACTGTGTAATTAGAGCAGTGATTGTGCATTTGGCAAAAATGGAGAACAAATATTGGCTAGCTTCATTCTGCCTCCCAATCTTGCTAAGCAAATCTTCTGAGGTAATATGCATAAAACCAAATAGTTTTTAGGGGGCCATGACTGAGGGAGTGGAACTAGGCTCAATTTTTAGGAGCTTATCTAGGACTTCTGGGTTTGGGGGGCAATAATCTAGTACTGCAAGGCTCCAGTTGAGGATTTTCCACTTCCCCCTTCATCCCCTCCTCATTAGACTATGATTGGATAGCTATATTTTTTCTGATGTGACTTTTAGAGGACAGACCAATTGATTGGTTATAGTGTTCCATTATTGTGTATAAATATCACTAAAGTGTTGCTTAAATGGTGTAAGACACTGGACTGGGTTCAAATCCTGACTCAGATGCTTAGTATCTGTGTGAAGTTGGGTGAATCACTTAACCCCTCTAAGATGTCATAGTTTCCTCATTTTTAAAATGAGGAAGTTGGGCTTGATGGTCCCTTAGGTTCTTTCTATTATAAATCTTTGATCTTCTGGTGACATTGTGATGGAAGGTTAGTTTCAGTATCTTTTCAGGTACTCAGACATTGCTTCCCCTTTCCCCCTGACAAGAATAGACTCAGACTACAGACTATTGGTCATAGGAATATCCCCAGTTGTGCTGATAAAGATATGACACATATGGTGATGAAATCGTGCTGTTGGGAAAATAAAGTATTGACCAATATATTTCCTGAAATAGCAATGCATTCTAATATTCTCAAAAAGCCAGCTGTTTGGGAATTATTCAGTAAACACTCTAATGATGACAATGACCAAGAATTAATGAGAAAGTTTGAGGCCTTCCTGGTGAGAGATGAATAAACTGAAGACAAAAAAGCTGGCTGGCAAACAGAGTATCACTTCAAAGAGCAGCTAGGGCAACATTTTCAGTAGCATGATTCAGTGATAGCATCATCCCTAGTGATACTGGATGGAGTAGAAATAGCTAGAGATGGGGATTGCAAGCTGTTAGCTGACCTGTAGGCCAGGTAGGTGGTACAGTGGATAGAGTCAGGAAGATTGGGGTTCAAATACCAGTTTAGATACTTACTAGCTTTGTAACCCTGGGCAAGTCATTTCAACTCACTTCCATACTGAGTATCTACCTCACTTTGTGGCTGTGAAGATCAACCGTGATAACATATGAAAGGTCCTTCTTGTCCTTTTTCTGGTTTTTGTTTTCCTTCACGAGCTCTATTATTCAATATAGAAAACTATGGTCCATTTTAGGGGAGCATCTCTAGCTATCAAATGAGGAACATTTTGAATTTTGAAAATTCTGAGTCCTAGTTGTTAATTACATGCCACAGGTGAGATTCAAGTGTGGCATGGGCCTGAAGCAGAAAGACAGATGATGTCACTATTAATTTTGGCTGATTATTAGAATAGCATAGTGGATCTACTTATGTCATTGTACATACATTCATAATGCAATGGTCCAAGGCTATAGTATTTAACTCTATGTGAATGTTGTATAGCTAGTTTGGTATTGGGGAGAATGCCAAAGATAACTGTGTGAAGTTCCTAAAACTATCTCCCAACAAGAGAGGGAGAGACGCCTCAGATTTTATGTTAAAGATGAAGAAGCTGCTGCAGAAAGCCAGGGCCTATGAGCCACTCAGGGAGACTGTTCAGGATGTCTTGCCATTAATGTCAGTGTGAACAAACTACTAAGAACTGATATAACTGGTCCAAAAAGTAGAAGAATGTGTGAACAAAGAGACCATGCTAAGTAAGAAAAAAATACAGCCCTATAGAGTTCCAAGACATCTTAAGTACAGGGCACTGGGACTAGAAAAGATAAAGTAGACCCCCCCTGTGGAATTGAAGGGTCAGTATAATGAAAATTATTTGCAAGATACTATGGACTTTGGGACCACATTGATGTCAACATCTACTTACAAATGAGTCACATCATTTTTTCTTTTCACCCTTTCAAGAGTGTTCCTTCGAGTTCTATTGCCTTTTTCAGATTTTTTAAAAATATTGTCACAAATCTAGCACTGGAAAGGACCTCAGAAACTATCTTGTCTAACTTTCTTATTTTTAAAGATAAGGAAACTGATACCCAGAAGAGATTAAGTGAATTGCCCAAGGTTATATAGGTAGGAAGTAACAGAGATGGGATATAAACTCAGGTCATCCCACTTCCAAGCCCATGGTTTTCCACCCCATTCTATCACAGAATTGTTGACCTTCCACAAAACTAGTGATTTCAACTAAGCTATCACTGGGATTATTGCTACTCTGATATTCAGCTGCTAATACGTCGGCCACTACACCTTGCACAGGAAACAAAGCCCAATCCATAGCTGACTTGGGTATGTTCCAGCATCTTGGGTGAACCTGTGGTGCCACTGGTGAAGTAGATGATTGCTGGGTCTTGACTCTTAGTCCTCACACAGTTGTGTTCTTCAGGTGCCACTCTAAAAAAAAAGAATAAATACATATATTCATGCAAATTACTCTTTTCTTAGGTCATTTAAACCTATTTTTTATACAAACCTTGGAGGATTTGGGCTCTGTGTGCTTTGTAATATAAACCTACAGCACAGCCATGTTTCCCCTGAAAAATCACTTAGACTTCTAAGGGTAGATCAGATTTCTGTTCAACCTTAATACCCTCCCTTTGGGTAGAAGTTTCCATCCACCAGCTTTTTGTACAAATAGACCATATGTAGAAATTTCATTCCTCCTTTGACTAGAGTTTCAATAACAGTAGATCTTTGATTATCCACCCTCAATAGGCTGAACTGTATCTTAAAAATTGGCAAAAAGATTTATATTTTATATTACCCCTCAAGGTGGGATAAGCTCGTAAATTCTCAGTATTGAAACAATCTCCAAGTTTAATTTAGGCTGCATAGGAGACACAGTGACTCTGGGGAAACAAAGTATTCTTCTCTGACTTTATATTCTTTTTTACTCAGAATCTCTGTCCCATAGCAGAGTCCATTTCAGAGGAGTATCTCTAGCTATCAAATGAGGAACATTTTAAATTTTGTTAATTACATGCCACAGGTGAGATTCAAGTGTGGCACAATCTCTGCCCTCATTACTCTCTTATATGAGCTCACTGCTCCATCCAATTATTTTTTCTTTCATAAAATTTTAGTTTGTACTGATATATTTTGTCTTTTTATCATCTTCATTTTCAAATATACCCCTTGCCCTACTCTACCTTGCAATTCATCCCTTGTAGCAAAGAATAAAAACAGGAGGAAAGAAGCAATTCAGTCAAATTAACCACATCAATTAAGTCTTACATACATTATAATGTTCCACAACTACAACTACTACAGGGTCTACTACCTTGTGCAAGCAAGAGAGGGAGATTTATCTTATCTCTTTTCTGGAGTCAAACTTGATCATTATAACTGCACAATATTCAGTCTTTCCATGTACATTATTATCATCATGGTATATGTTGTTTTCTTGGGTCTGCTTACTTTATTCCGTACCAGTTCATATAAGTCTTTGTATACTTCTCTGAATTCTTCATATTCATAGTTTCTTATGGCACAGCAATATTCCTTTATATTTGCACTATAATTTGTTTTGTCATTCCTCAATTCATGGGCACAAACTTTGGTTCTAATTCTTTATTACTGCATAAAGTAGTGCTATGAATATTTTGGTATATATGAGATGTATTTTTCCCACAAAATAGAAATTTTATGATATGAAATATATCTTATGTATAGAATACATATTAAAATATTTTTAAGTCTATATTTCTGTTTTAACTTCCTTGGGCTATATGACTAGTAGCATACTATAACCATCTTTGGATCTTTAGATAAAAGAATGTGGCTATATTTTAGTCTCCTTTTTAAAAAAGCATAATTCCAAATTGTTTGCAGAATGATTGCACTAATTATCAGCTCCACCAATAGTATACTTATATGCCTGTTTTTCCCTAGCCTCTCCAATGCAAATGATTTCTAGCCTTTGTAATCTTTGCCAATTTTTTGGGTGTGAGTTAAAACCTTAAAGTTTTTTTGGTTTGCATTTTTAAAAATTATTACCGATTTAGAGCAAACCGCAGACCTATTATTTATTGAAGATGGAAGTATAAATTGATCCAATCACTTGAGGGTGGGGGAATTATTGTTTTTTTTTGGGAAAATTACTAAACTGTTCATGTCCTTTGACCTGTTGGGTGCATGTCACAAAGGAGTCAAAGAGAAACAGAAAGGCTCTCTCTCGTCCTCCTCCTCCTCCTTCTCCTTCTTCTCTCTTTCTTTATATATATGCATATGAACAATTTTTGTAGTAACAAAAAACTAGAAATAAAGTGGGTGCCCATAAATTATGGGATGATTGAACTAATTAATAATAGCATTATATAGTGGTTTGCAAAACACTCTACAAACATCTCATTTTTGGCCCATTTTGTCTCACTTATCATTTGGTACATGAATCTAATGAAATATTATGATACAAATGTGATTTAATTTGTGGAATTTAGAAAAACATGGGAAGTCTCCTGTGACTGTTATGGAGTAAAGTAAATATAGCCAAGAGAACAAAATACACAATGGTACAATAATGCAAATGAAAATAATGCTAAAAGCCACCAAAGCCTGACTAATTCTAAGGACCAACTGATTTCAGAGAACAAATGAGGAAATTATATTTTCCTCCTTTTGGTAGAAAGGTGGACTACAGGTATGGAATGTGCTATCAGACAACATTCACTGTTAGTTCATTCACTTTAAACTTTTTTTTCCTTTGTTATCAGAGAGGGTTCAGTGGGTGAGGGATGTAATATGAATTAACTGTGCTGTAAAAACAAAAAGCCTCTAAAAACCCTTAAAATTAAAAAAAAAAAACACACACGCACAAAACAGGACCTAAAACAAATTCCTCTTCCCTCTCCTTGCCCACCCCCATGTACAACATTTAATACAAATTTGAAAACAGGACCTCTAGTACTGCCTGATATATCAATTCAATGAAAAATATTTATTAATTACCTATTGTATGCAAAGCACTATGCTACGAAGGAGGGTCTAAAAATCAAGAAGCAAAAACAAGAATAGTCCTGACTTTCAGGGAGCTTACTTTCGATTTTCTTAGGCTCCTGATAACCCTCCAATCAGAGATAATTATAATTTTAAAAGAATTAATTACAGAAAGGGCTAGGGAATATCACTGCTGGATGTGTCAACCCACTCTGACCAGCAGTTTCTAACTGCCCCTATTTCTGGACAGAGATAGTTCCAAGGCTGCAATTTTGTTCTTTTCTCTTGCTGACACTCCCTTCCTGTAGAAAGCTGTTTTGCTGACCATATAGGTGACTTTGGCCTTGGATCTTGCCTGCAGTTTGCCTCTGCTGGCTAGAGGTAGCTAAAACTCCTCCTGAGTGGATATAACCCTTGTGGTAATTGCACCCCCTAGGCATCCCTGTCCGAAAAGATTGGGGTGATGCCCCAAATTACGGTTCCTTGATCCTGAATAAAATGCCTCATTATTATTTACTGACCACTCAGTTGGTCTGAGTTTTTGTATACTTAACAGATGGTAATTTTGTTTTTTAATTTTTGAGACTGTTGGTGTATCATTCAAATCCTGCACATTCGCAACATACCTGCCAAATAATACTTGCTGTTTCTCATCCAAGACATCCCATTACCCATCTCTGAGTCTATGCATAGACCATCTGCAAAGCATGAAATACTCTCCCCTTTCACATCTGCCTTTTAGAACACCTGGCTTCTTTCAAGGTAAAGCTCAAGAGTCATATCCTCCAAGAGACTTTTTCTCCAGTAGAATATAAGCTCCTTGAGGGTAGGGCTACTTTCTTTTTGCTCTCTGAATCCTCAGTGACTGGAACATAATTGGTACTTGACAAATGATTATTGAATTAGATTGAATTGTTGGTTATGGCTGTATGTATTACAGCCTTCTCAGTTTTAGAAAGCATAACCAATAATTCCCTCAATGAAAATGACTTTGAGAGAATTAGTTGTGCTTACAACTAGTCCAGTGGCCTTGGATAAGTCTACTAGGCCAAGGAGAATTTCTACTCTCTGACTTTGTATCTAAAATGTAGGTGGGAGGAGGGGTGCAGAGCCAAAAAGGAGGAATAAAAGCAGGAACTTGCTTGAGCTCTCACTCTAACCACCTCCAATACCTGTAAAAAATGACTCTAAACAAATTTTAGTGCTACAGAACCCACAAAGTGCAGCCTGGCAGGCCAACAGGAAGGATCTATTGGAATGAGCTGAGAGGAGAGCACAGTCTCACATGAGCCACGATGGCCCAGACCCAAGGCAGCCTAGACCTGTGGCACAGACCCATTGCACAGACTTGCTGGGGCAGACTTCAGGAAAGTGATCACTGGCAGCTGTGGCAGTATCCAGACTTCTTAACACATAAACACCAAAGAGAAAGTAAAAGGAAAGTGGGGCACTCTGTTGGAACTGAGTGAGAGAAGAGCATGGTTGGACCCCTGCCCCCAGGGTGGGGAGGGGGTGGCTGTTGTAACTACTGCTGCTGCTGCTGCTTCCAGCTCCAAGCCTACAGATCGTAGGGTGACCAAGTGTTTGACCAGAGGAAATTTGCAGAAATCTCTTTGCTGGCACTGAGGCAGAATTCTCTTGCTTTGCCCTGCTTGGATCTGGGTCACAGTCTTGAGTGGTAGTCCTGATGTGAGGAGCCTTAGCGTGACAGAGTTTGTTGAGACTGTGGAGAGGCAGTCCTCCTCACAGTTCTGAGGCAGGTGCCTGGAAAAAG
>CM053590.1:161784364-161809877 GCA_028646515.1 Pseudochirops corinnae | reverse complement strand
TAGTAGTAATAGTAGTAGTAGTAGTAGTAGTAGTAGTAGTAGTGTGGTAGTAGTAGTAGCAGCAGTAGCAGTAGTAGCAGTAACAGCATCAGTAGTAGTTATTGTCATTTTTGTCATCCTTTTCTATTCCCTAGTCAGACCATATCTCAAATAGTGTTCAGTTGTGAACGTCAAAGTTTAACGAAGATATTTATAAGCCAGAAAGTGTCCAGAGGAGGGAAAGCAGGGTAGTGAAGGGCTTTGGGTATAAAACATCTGTGAATCTGTTGAATGAATAAGATCAACTTAGCCTAAGGATGACCAAGGGGATGTGATACCTGTTTTCAAATATTTAAAGAGCTCTCATGGGGAGAAGGGAGTAGAAACAGTCACTCGATAAACATTTATAAGTGCCTTCTATGTACTAGGCAGTGGGCTAAGCACTGGGGTTACAAAGACAAGCAAAGGACAGTCCCTGTTCTCAGGTAGCCAACAATCTAACGGGAGAGACAACATGCAAACAACTGTGTATAAATAAGAAATGATCAACAGAGAAGGCATGAGAATGAATGGGGGATCTAGAAAGCCTTCCTATAAATGATAAGATTTTAGCTGGCATTTGAAGCCAAGAAGCAGAGATGAGAAGGGAAAGCATTCCAGGTATGAGTGGCAGCCAGTGAGAGTAACCCAAATAAGGAGACCGTCTTATTTGAGGGACATCAAGGAGGCCAATGACACTGGATGGAAGAAATAGGGAGGATGGTGAAGATGGCAGGATAAGGTATGAATAAGGTGAAAGAAGACCTGAGAGGTGGGATGGGGGAAGGCAGGTAATGAAGGGCTTTGGAAGCCAAAGGATATATTTGATTCTGAAGGTGATAAGAAACCACTGGAGTTTATGTGAGGTGGGGGTTAGGGCAGGTTAATATGGTCAGTTCTATGCTTAAGGAAGACCACTTTGACAGCTGGATGAAGGATGGACTAGAATGGGAAGGGGCTCATGGATGGGACATCAGCAGACTATTGTAATAGCCTAGGCATGAGATGATGAGGGCCTGCCCAGGGTATCGGCAGTATCAGAGGAGAGAAGAAAATGCATACGAAAGATGTTATAAATATAAAATTCATAGGCCTTGACAAGAGATTGACTATGGGAAGTGAGAGAGAGACAGAGACAGAGAGAGAGAGAGAGAGGCAGAGAGAGACAGAAAGCCAGAGACAGAGAGAGACAGACAGACAGAGAGACAGAAAGAGACAGAGAGACAGAGACAGTGAGAGACAGACAGACAGAAAGAGACAGAGAGAGAGAGAGAATGAGGGGTCCAAGATGACACCTCAGTTGCAAGTCTGGGGACTGGGAGGATGGTAGTGCCCTTCACAATAATAGGAAAGTTGGGGAGAAGGGAGGGTTTTAGGGAAAAGATAATGAGTTCAGTTTGAGATGTCGAGTTTCAGATAATTTCAGGGATATCCAGCTCAAGATATCTAATAAGCAGTTGGAGGCATAAAACTGGAGGTTGGTAGAGTGTTAGGACTGGAGAAGTAGATCTGAGAATCATCAGCATAGAAAATGATCACTGAGTCCATAAGAGCTGATGAAATCACCAAGTGAAACAGTATAGGGGAAGAAAAGAAGAAAGCCCAGCTCAGAGCCCTGTGAGGTACCCAAGATTAGCAGGCGTGATTCAGCAAAGGAAACTGAGATGTAACGATCTCCTTCAGGCAAGAGAGGCAGGTGAGAGAAATGTTGTAAAAGTTTAGAGAGAAGAGAAGAATCAAGATGAGGATAATTAACATTATCAAAACCTACAAAAAAGGGGGTGGGGGCTAGTTGCCAAAAAAACAAACAAACACAAAACAAAAACAAATTTAAGATTGATGTTAGGAAAAATTTTCCTAACATTTAGAACTGTCCAAAACAGGAATGAGCTACTCTCAGCAGTGGGGTTCCCCATTCTTGGAGATCTTTAAACAGAATTGTATGGCAACTTAGATATGTGGTAGTAGGGATTCCTTTCAGATACAGGTTGCACTTTGTTACCCTTAATTTTCTTTCCGATGCTCAAATTCTGTGACCTAGAATCAAATTCTGGAAATACTCAGCTCTTTGACATCCTCCCATCCATATAAAGTCTGAGATTATCTCTTTCTAATTTACCAGGATCAGAATGAGTTAATAGATTCAACAAGTATTTAAGTGTGTGTCAGATGCTGGGTAGACAAGTACAAAGAATGAAACAATCTCTATTGAATTCTAATGAACTTGCAATATTGAAATGGGATCAGTCACATTGTTCCCCAATACCTTGCTTCCAGCTACATGCCCCTTTCCCTCTCAAGCTCAATATTGAGTCCATTGAACAAAAGGAAGCTAGAATTTTTCTTGTATTTACTTATGGGAAATGTTTTTATTTCTAATTAGGTGGAATTTGTCCAAGAGCTGCCAAAGACAGTCAGCGGGAAGATTCAAAGGAGCAAATTAAGAAAGAAAGAATGGGGGAATTAAGATGGAAATGGAGAAATTTCTTATTGGTCTTTCAGCACTCCCTACAGAGGATTTGGGTTGATCTTCCCTGAACTTTAAGAATGTCTGAGTCCTTTGGAGTGAGAAGGTTGCCCGTGATCATGCTTCAAGGAATCGTCTCAGGAATAGGCTCTTTGAATAGCCTGGGTGTGCACTGTCTAATGTCCAAAACAGCTCATAACGCTAATAGTTTACATTTATGTGGTACTCTCAGTTTTATAAATTGCTTTAGTCACAATAACCTTCTGATATATGTAGTGCAAAGAAGATTACTCCCATTTTACAGAGAGGGAAACAGGATCCATGAGCTCAAGTCAAAAATGCAACTAGAACTCATTAACTTGGGGCACATTCAGTTGATAAGAGTGAGGGGATTGGCTGGGCGATGGGGACAGTGCGTGTGTTAATAACCAACATGGCATAGAATAGTCACAAGAGAGGGGGAAGCCCCCTTCAAGAGTCCAAGTTAGCCCAGTTGAGGTTAGTGGGGAGGTCAGCTGGGTCCCAGTAGAGGAGTGCCAAGACAATGGAGGTGGGAAACTCAAAGCAACTGCATGATCAGATGGGACCAGTGTGGAGGACTCTGAGGCATGGTTCAGGTATAGCTGTCACCATGAGAGAAAGTACCTCCATCCTCCATTAAACTGGAATCCAAGACAATTCCAAAGAACCCACAATGAAAAAATGAATGCTACTCACCTGAAGAGAGAAAACTAATGAATTCTGAATGCAAATTAAAGTACAATTTTCTCACATTCTTTATTTTTCTTGCTTTTAAAAATATGTCTAATATAGAGATATGTTTTATATTATTTCACATGTATAATTGATGTCACGATGCTTGCTTTAGAGTATGAGGGAGACTGTGGGAGGGAGAGGATGTGGAACTCAAAATTTAAAAAGAAAAAAATGTTTAAAATAAATAAAAATATTAAAAAGAACTATACATAATCAGAAGGTTAAAAAAAAAAAAAGCCATCTCCCTAACCCTCTCTTCTTTTTCAATGCTAGAGTTCTGGGAACTCTTGTCTACTCTCACTGCCTCTCCTTCCTCATCCTTTCACTTCTCAATCCCTGACAACCTGGTTTATGATCCCATTGCTTGACTGAAACTGCTTCCTTTAAGTTTACATTTACTTCTTAGCTGCCAAATATAATGACACTTTCTCAGTCTTTAACCATATTGGTCTTGCTGCTGCTTTTGACATTCATAGCAAATAGAATGATGGACCTGGCACTGGATCTGAGTTCAAAGCCTGCCTCTGATATTCACAAACTGTCTCACTTTGGGCAAATCACTTTCATTCTTTAAGCTTCCATTTCCTTATCTGTAAAATGGAGACAATATTCGTACTAACCTCATGGGATTATCACAAGGTTCAAATGAGACGTTTATTGGGCACCTTGGAAACCATAAAGCACAGTATCAGCACCAGTTACTATTGATCATCCTGACTCTTGGCTTTCAGGATCATTCTTTCCTGATTCTCTGACTACCTTTCAATCTTCTTTGCTGATTCATCATCCATTTCTTGACAACTAATTGTGAGTGTCTCTAAAGGCTCTGCCCTGAGGCTTCTTCTCACTCTCTACTTTTTTTCTAGGTGATTAAATCAGCTCTCATGGGTTCAATTATTTTTTTCCTATTCTGACGAATCCTAAACCCTTTTATTTAACCCTAGCCTTTCCCCTGAAGTCCAGTCTTTCATTGCCTCATGTCTCTCAGAACATTGCATGGACCATTGGCATCTCAAATCCAACACATCCAATACTGAGGCAGTCCAGTAAAATAGAAAGAACATTGACTCCAGAGACAGAGGACCTGGGATTGAATCCTGCCTCCATTACTTGCTGTCTGTGTGACCTTGGGCAACTCATTTAACTTCCTTGGCCTTAAGATTCATCATCTGAAAAGTGAGGTGTTGGATTAGATGCCAGTTCCAGTCCCTTCCCGCTCTATATCTATGATCTTATTAACTCATCTACTTTCTGTCTGCCCTTCCTTTGAACCTCTCTTTCTCTTGAGGGCATCTAAGATCTTCACAATCATCTATCTGCATAACTTCAGAAACATCCTCTCTCCTTCTCATTCTGTCTACCTCAATCCCAATGTCTAACCATTTGCCAAGTCTTGTCAATTAATAATCTCTCTACATCTCTGGTACCCATCCTCATTTGTCTACTCTAATGACAATAATCCTAATTTGGACTTGCTATTGGCTCCCTGTTCACCATGCCCACACCTCCAATCTATCCTACACACAACTGCCAAAAGTATACCAAAGAATAGGTTTAAATCATGGCATTCCCCTTTTAAAACCTCTAGATTCTACCTACTGTCAGGGATAAAATACAAACTCCTGCACCTTTCATTTTAAAACTCTCCAAAATCAGGGCAGAACTAAGATGGCAGAGTAAAAGCACAAACTTGGCATAGGCTCTGGCACTAATCACTTCCAATAGCTGTAAAAAAAATTAAACAAATTTTAAAGCTACAGAACTCACAAAGTGACAGAGAAAAACAAGTCTCCCACTAAAGGCAGCCTGGCAGGCTGACAGAAAGGGTCTATCACAGCCTGCTGGGAGCAAAGTCCAGTCCCCCATGAGCCGTGTGGTTCTGGCCCCAGGGTGGCTCAGACCAGCCAGGGCAGACTTCAGGAGAGTGAATCACTGGCAGCTGTGGAAGCTTCCAGACTTCTCAACCCATAAATGCCAAAAATAAAATAAAGGGTCAGTGGGAAACTATATTGGAACAGAGGGATGGAAGAGCATGGTCTGGCCCCTGTCCCTAGGGCAAGAAATGGCAGAGGCATGGAGGGTGCAGCTGTGACCCCATGGCTGCTTCCAGAACTCCTGGCCTGCAGATTGTAGGGGGACCAAGAAACCATTCAAAGGGTAATCACTCTTGCTTTAATCTGCCTGGATCTGGATTACTGTCTTGGGTGGTAGTCCTGGGGTGTGTGGCCAATGTGCCAAGCTTGTGAGAGCTGCAGATAGGGCACCCTCTTAATAGCTCTGGCAGCTGTGAAAACCCCAGTGTTTTGGGACATAGCTCTCTGTAATCTGGAAGCAGAGTTCTACTGTGGCAAAGAGCTCAAAAGGTAAGTAATTGGCTGGCAAGATGAGCAAGCAGAGGAAGCACAAACAGACCATAGAATCCTTTTATGGGGACAAAAAACATCAAAGCATGAAACTCACTAAAGAGAATAACTCCTTCAAAATTAGATTGGAGCAAATGGAAGCTAATGACTTTATGAGAAATCAAAGTACTATAAAACAGATCCAAACAAATGAAAAAATAGAAGGCAATGTGAAATATCTCACTGGAAAAATCACTGACCTGGAAAATAGATCCAGGGGAGATAATTTAAAAATTTTTGAAAGACTTTATAGAAAGGCCTAAATTGCATTATGTTTGTTAATAATAAAAAGATGGGTGAAAATTAATATATGTATAGAGACTATTCTCTGAGATCAATATCCCACAGCCAGGCTGACTCCATCTCCTTCTTAGCATTCTAGGGGTACCCCATGAGGGTTTGTGTGTCTCTTCACTACTACTTTCAGTTCTACCCCTATTCTTGGTGTGTTTCCTCCATTATCGGATGCTAGTAACTAGCATCCCAGTCCCATTTAACCATATCAATTAGCTTTTACAAAGACATATTTACTCTGAAGATGTAGTAAGAACAAAAGTATTACCATTTCCCTCTAATCCCTCGGGAACGCATTATGCTCCATTCCATCTTGGTCTCTGGGGAGAGTGGACTCAGATTTGGCATACTGTCTACATATTATTAGTCCCACTAAGTTTGTGTCCAGTGTAGCATCACAACTGCATGAATTCTTATCTCGGTTATTGTGGTGCCAGTTCCCAAAAGCTGCTTCTCTCTTTTCAAGGCATTAATGCTGGGTTGACTGCAAAATCCTAGACAGACTAAATTCCTGGGCTCTTAGACTTCAAGTTTTCCGGAGTCCTAGACATTTGGTAGCTCATTCTCCTTACATTTTGAGACTCACAAATTCCTTCACCTAAAAAAAAAAGAAAAGAGAGTACAAAGGCAGGCAAAGAGCCAAGTCTCATATTGGCCTCATAAAGGGAGAAAGCCCAAGGTCTCTCCCCTTACATTTTCTCTCACATTAGCCAAGAATACAGTATTATCCAGGAAGAAATCAGTCAAAGAAAATTATCAAAAACAAAAGTGAAGAGGCCATGGTTCTGCTCAAAAACAGTTAGCCCATGAAAAAGACTCTTCCTCACCACATGGGAAGTAGAATGGAACAGTTACAGAATGTCTATACATGCTCCAGCATCTCTCCAAGGAACTTCCATATTACATCATCAAAACTCTCCTAAAAGAAGACTCCCCAGCCTCTTCCACACAGGAAATTGCATCAGCAGTACTCTGTGCATGTTCATAGGAGCCAACTAGGTCCATTAGCCAGTCCTCCATTACATATGGAATGACAAAACTGGGATCCAAAATTATCTCAAGGAGCTGAAATGGTGGGATGGTTCTAACAAGATGAAATTTACTAAATATGTAGATAGAAGAAGAGACAGAGAGAGACAAAGAGACAGATGGATGGATGGACAGATGAACAGATGGACGGACAGATGGATGGATGGACAGAGATATAGCTCTGATAGTAGAAGGATAGAACACTTATTAACAATTAAGAAAGACAGACCTTACCTTTAAGGAGATTACATTCTAACAATGGAAGGTGACATATAAAGGAGTATTGGAAAGAGGGATAGGAGGCATCACAGTATGGAGATAGTGACTAGAAAGTGTCGTGGAGGCTGCTGCCATGAAACAAAAGCTCACCTGTCACAATGCGTCATTCTTAGAAGCTGAGTCCAAGGTTCTGGGGGAGGAAGAGGAAAGGTTTGGAGGGGTGGAGAGATGGTGATGCTAGTCATAGTAGAGACAATATGGTGTGCAGATAGCTGGGAAGTGGTGTGGCATCCTTTGGGGGCAGAGGTTGGATAACCTTGAGCTGCCCCAAGAGAGCTGCCCCAAGGGATCACAATGTAGGGGAAGAAAGCAGGGTCTATACAGAGCCTTAAGCTTCCCTAAGTTCCTTTAATTATAGAACTTTATAATTAGAAGGAATATTAAAAGTCAGCTAGCTCCTACACAAAGCAGAAATCTCTTCTGCAACATTAGTGATCCAGACAATGGAGAAACTCACTCCCTTATAAAGTGACCCCTTCCATTTTTAGATAGCTCTAGTTGTCAAAAGCTGTTCATTATATTGAGCCTAAAACTACTCACCTGTAACTTCTACCAGATGTTCCTAGTTCTGCCCTCTAGGGCCAAGCAGAACAAGTCTATTCCCTCTTTTATGCTCTTTGAAAGAGTGGGTAACGGTGATTGTGTGCTCCCTAAGTCTTCGCCTCTCTAGGCTAAATATCTTCAGTTCCTTCAATGGATCCTTTTGGGACACAATATTCAATTCCCTCTCCATCTCAGTCACCCTCCTCTGAATCAACTGCACTTTGTAAAAGTCTCCTCTAAAATGTGGCTCCCAGAAGTGGATATAATACATTTGATGTCTGACCAGTTCAGAGTACAGAGTGACCATCACCTACCTAATTCTGGATAATGGGTTACTCTGAAGAAACACTTGTTAAACACCAAAAGTGCTTTGTTAACATGTCACATTATTACTGAGAATGTAATCTAAGACAATGGTACTTATATTTTTAAGGAATCTCAGAGATTATCTAGTCCAACCTCTCATTTTACAGATGAGAAAACTGATAGAGAGGTCCTTTTACTGAAAAGCCAGGTTTCTTTTTCATAACATTGCTATTAGGACTTTTTTATATGAATTTCTTTCTAGCCACATTGCCACCCATGCTCTACTTATGTACTTGGTTTGAGTTTGAGTATAGAAATTTACATTTGTCATACTTTCTGGCTATCTCCTCACATTGGCCTCCACTCTAATTATCATCCCCATTTCAACCCATTTTCCCCCGTAAACTTGGACTATGCTTCTGTAACATGGGGTTCTGATATATGAGCTTTTGCCTTACTTACCCAGAACCATAAGTGGGTATTGTATTATGTCAAAAGCTTGTTTTGCATCTCTTGATCAATCCAAATCATTTTATTGTTTTTGTTATTAATATGGTCTACTATGTTTATAGCTTTCCTAATATTGAACCAACCTTATATTCCTGGCATAAAATCAAATTGGTCATAAGATAATAGTTGCCACAACCCCTTTAGTAATATTTTTTCAATATATTAGTATAATATTATGAGAGCTATTAACTATGGTTTTCATTATCTGATTTATCTCTGCCTAGTTCAGATGTCAGGACAATGATTGTCTTACATAAAAAGTTTGATAGCATCCCTTCTTTTACATTATTTTTTGTAAATAATATATTAACTTTAATATTAGAATTAATTATTCTTTGAGCATTTGATGAGATTCACTTGTAAATTTGATTAGGTCTAAGATTATTTTTTTAATTGGGAATTCACATATGAATTTCAATATCTTTTTCTGAAATTAGGTGATTTAACTTCTGTTTCTTGTTCTTGGTCTAGGTATTTCATATTTTTGTAAACATTCATTTTTGCTTTTTAAAAAAATTAACTTGAGGTACAATAAATCCTCCTTTAAAAAAATCTCATTTTAACTGTGTGAATCTTTATGGTTTGCTTGTTTCTTGGAAACAACATTTTGTTGGATTACGCTTTCTAACCTATTCTGATATCCTCCACTGTTTATGAATGGTCTCATCTCATTCACATTCATTCACATAGCTTGTTTATTGTGTTTTTCCCTCCATCAAAGCTTCATAATTTTTCCTCTCTTTGCTACCTACTCCTCTTTACAAAGAAGAATTTGAACATTCCTAGTATTTTATAAATGAGTTGATCTGATCCTATCCTTCTGCTCCTCCTCCCTTCACTATCTATGACTGTGATCACCGAACTTACAACTTCTTTTCTCTTAATTTCCCCTTACAATCTATCTTGAAATGTGTTTTTCTTGTGCTTTTCCCCTTCTCAGTTCTATTGTCTTCATTAAATCCTCCTATTATTTTTCCCTCTTCCCACGTTGAATTTAATATATTTCCACAATAAATTTAGTGTAAGAGTGTAAGCGTGCATATTCCTCCCACCTTTTCCCAGTTCAGGCTTCAAGAGTTCAAGGTTCAAGAGGTGCCCATTCCTCCCAACCCTTCCTCTTTGTTTGTATGCTCTTGTTTGCTCATAATATTCCTTTGCCATGCCAGTCAGTTCTCTTATTGGTGACTTCTTTCAAGATCTCCATTTGGGGAACAGATCTAAGAAGGTTATGCTTTATTTCACTTCTGGCTGTGCTTCTGAGGATAAGGACTTACCTGCCCTATCATCCCTTGTAAGGTAGGGTCTTCTCACCCTCTAATATCCTTGCATCATCTCTGCCTTCTTCTCTCATTGGTGAGTTCTTTTGGGGGACAAACACAGGCCAGCTATGCTTTCATTCCCCTCTTAGTTCCAAAGACTTTGCCATGATGACTTGCCCAGGTAGTTCTTATCAACTATACTTCCCTACAAGCTTCCAGACCTTTTTTATACATGTATTCTCCTATTAAAATGTAAGTTCTTTGAGGGCAGAGATTATCTTTCTTTTTGCTAGTATTTTCATACTCAGTGCTTAGTACAGTGCCTAGAACACAGTAAGTACTTAATAGATGTTGGTTAAATACATACCTCACACCCCAATTATAAGAAAAATAGTAAGTTCACTCCTCCTTCTTTCTCATTTCTTCCATATAGTGTCCATTTTCACATACTTTTCTTTCTTCTCTTGAAACTAACAAAATAGAACAAAACTACTCCAGGCTTTGTTTTATATTCCTTTACTCCCCCTGTATCCTTGACAACTACAGGAGTTTACAGGGACACTTATCTCTTGTCTGTCAATTGGAACATAACTACTTGATTATCATCTAGTCTCTTGCAATTGCTCGAATATATTTCATTTTCAAGGTTTCTCTTGTCCCCTCTGCTTGCATTTCAAAAATTCTACCCAGCTCTGGTCTTTTCATCAAGAATACTTGAAAGTCCTTCATTCCATTAAAGATCCATTCTTTCTTTCCACTGCCCCTCTGCCATGGGATTATAGTCAGTTGTGCAGGAAGTTATTTTTTTATTGTAAACCTTTATCTTTTGTCCTTTGGAATATATTCCAAGATTTTCTCTTCTTAAAATAGTTACAGTATAGTCTTATGTGATCCTGACTGGGGTTCCCTTAGTAGAATTTATTCTTTCTGGATACTTGCAGTATTTCTTTTCTTTCACTAAAGCTCCAAATTTTGTCTATGACATTCAAATTTGTTTGCAACTTGGAATTTCTTTCAATAGACAGCCAGTGGATTCTTTTGATTTTTATTTGGCCTTCTGATTCTAATAGATCTAGGTAGTTTTCTTTTATGATTTAGTAAAATATAGTCACTATTTTTAAAAATATAACGTTGATTTTCAGGGAGCCCAATTACTCTTAAATTAAATCTCCAATTGTTTCCCACATTAATTGTTCCTCGTAGCAAATCTCTTATATGTTCCATTTTTTTAAGCTTTTAATTATGTTCTAATATTTTTTGTTGTCTCAGAGAAGTACAGTCTCTTTTTCAAGGATCCCATCTAGATAAGACAATGTAATTTAGATAAGGCTTTCCACGTTCTGTTCTAAGCTTTTTATTCTATTTCCTTTTATTTACTTCAAGAGTTCTAATTTCATTTATTATGTTTTGTTTCATTGGTAATATTTATGACCAAGTCATTCTTTTCTTTGAGATGCTACTTGTAGTTGTAGCAGAATTACTCTTATCTTTTGGGCTTACCTCTTGGATTCCTTTCAACAGTGAAATATTTCTTCACTATATTTGCATTTATATCTTCTTACTCAAATCTCCAGGCTCAGTTCCCAGATTGAGACTTAGTAGCAGGGCTAGGCTTTATTTACACCCTCTCCTTCTCTTAGATGAGATGAGTAGGCGCTGTTAGGTACTCTGCCCTCTATAGTTTGGATTTGACTCCTCTACAGTTCTGGATGGGTTGACTTATTCAAGAACCTGATCTTTGCAACCATCCAAGGTTTCTACCTCCACCTCCTTATGACCCAACATAGATGTTGGCCTTGGCCCCCCTTCTGTTTTCTTCTCTTTGCACAACCCCTAAATAGGAGTCATCCCATCCCCTACTATAGCCCAAAAAGATCCCAGAGTCAATTAGTTATGAGAGATCTCGTTGGTCTTAGGAAACCTTCAAGACCCCTAGTGCATTGTTCCAATTGTTGAGGGGTCTTTTATCTTCCAGAGCCTCAGAGCTCTGAGTGCTCTGAGATGTACATTACTTGTCCCTGTCTCTCTGAGCAATGACAATGGGGTTTGGATTTGTGCTTTCCTGAAGGTAAGTGGTGATGGCAAGGCTCTCCCCAAGGCATGGTAGAATTCCCAGCCCATATTCTATTCATGTTTATTAGTAGACACCTAATAATTTGAGGAGGAAGAAGAGAATACTGTTATGCAGAGGAATCTAGGGGGGCTTCTTATGGCAGGTGACACTACTAGACATGAAAGTAGCTAAAGATTCTAAGAGTTTGGGGTGAAAAGAGTGCATAAGGAACAGCCTATGGAAAGACACAAAGATAGGAGGGGAAATATTGAGTTCAGGAAACAAGGGAGCTAGCTGGAAAACAGAGTGACTAAAAGAGAATAATATGCAGCAGGTACAAGAAGGTAGGATGGGGCCAGATTGTGAAATGCTTTCAATTAAAAGATGAGGAACGTGTATTTCAATCTAGAAGTAACAGAGGGAAAGAGGAAGGGAAGATGCTAGTTCCCCACCCCCACCTCCGTGCGTTGTCACACTGAAAGTTTGGTAAAAGGAGGCAAACAGGTTAGGTGATATGTAAATTCATATTGTTTATTCCCTTAAAGCTAGCCAGATACATTCATGGAACCAGATAAAATCTGACTGCCTGAACAAAAGAATGAGAAGGCTTAAATATATTTTAGAAACATCTCAATTCAGGATGTCTATGTCACTCAAAATTATGATCTCCATAAATGTCTAATCATTGTATGAGAAAGGAATTTTCTTAATTGAATAGATGGTAAATACAATAAAAAAAAAAAAACAGAGTTGACAAAGTGTCAATTGAAATTATGACCCAGGATATCTGTGTTTTCTTTACTGTTAACATGCCATAACATAGGATATGCTCAAAAAATATTAAGATAAGAAAAAGTCCCATTAGTAAAGGCAGTGTATGGGGTTAAGGGTCTCATTCTTAATGGCCATAAAGTCTGTCCTATCTGGCTCTTTTTGACATAGGAAGAGATATTCTCTGAGTTTACTCAGAGAACAAAGAGGCTGTTAGGCTCAGGCTCTTCTTCTGGTTGATTAGTTCAGGTTCTGGTCCTTGAGGAGGTTATTAAATTGACATTAAATGAGTATCAGTGTGCAGGTACTCTACATTCATGCAGATATTATCTGCTTTCATGACATAAACATACATTCCTATCTTGCTCCTCAACCCATAGAAAGTCAGTTCCTTGAGAACAAAAACTATTTTTCATTTTGTCTTTGCATTATTGGTGCCTTGCACATAATAGGTATTTAATAGATGCTTTTTGGAATGGATTAGAATTATTTTCAGTCCCTGAAATACCCTTGTAGCCCCTTTTAGTCCCCTGGATAGTGGACTTATGAATTTGATTTATCTTTGCACAGATACAGATCTTTCCAACAATATCTGTCCCTTCCCCAGGTCCTTATCTTCTGATTCAGAGCCTCATACAACTTTAGAATTGGAAGAACACTGAAAAATTGACAAATACAACCCACGCAATTTATAGAAAAGAAAGCTGACATGCAGAGTGAGAAAATGACTCACTTATGGTCACACAAATAATAAATGCTAAGTTTGAGATTTGAGTCCAAGTTGTTGTTTTTTTTTTTTCGCTTCAATCTACTTTTTTATCTCCACTGTACCACATTATCTCTTCAAAAAAGTATTTCTCTACTGATATCTCAGAACAAAGAACTGGATCTCCACTTACAGTGAATGCTTTCACAGTGTACAGATATTGTTAAGAGAATAGACATAATACCAGATATAAAGCTAAAATGGACCTTAGAGGTAATCTAATCCAATCTCCTTATTTTATAGATATAGAAACTGAGGCCTGAAGCTGTTAAAAGATTTACTCAGCACCACACATGTAATAGTCAATAGCAAAGTCAGAATTTGAATTCAGATCTTCTGCTCTTTCCAAATCCTATGCTCCTTCCATCACAGACATGTATGTGTGGGCTCTTATAAAAAGGCAGCCAAATTATACAATGTCAAAGGATAGAAAGAGGTTAGATAATTCAGAAAGTTAATACACCCTAACTAGCACCCCATATTAGAAAGAGAGCAACTATGGGATGCACTGATAGGCTCTGAGAGGACTGCCAAATATAGAAAGATTAAAGATGGTCCCAGTGAGCCCCAGGGTTCCAGCCCTGGGGCTGCCCCGACCAGCAGGCTGGCCAAAGCAGACTTCAGGAGAGTGAATCATCAGTAGCTGTGGCAATTTCCAGACTTCTCAACCCATAAACACCAAAGAGAAAATTAAAGGGAACTCTGCTGAAACGGGGATGGAAGAGCATGGTACATCCCCTTTTCCCCGGGGTGAGAGGTGGCGGAGGCCTGGTGGCTACAGCTGCTGCCACATGGCTGCCTCTAGAGCTCCTGGCCAGCAAATCATAGGGGAACCAAGCAACTATTCAGAGGGTAAATGCTCTTGCTTGGATAGAAGGCAATGTGAAATATCTCACTGGAAAAATCACTGACCTGGAAAAGAGATCCAGGGGAGAAAATTTAAAAATTATTGGACTACCTGGAAGCCATGATCAAAAAAAGAACCTAGACACCACCTTTCAAGAAATTCTCAAGGAAAATTGCCCTCATATTCCAGAACCAGAGGGCAAAATAGAAATTGAAAGTATTCACTGTTTGCCTCTTGAAAAAGATTCCAAAAAGAAAACTCCTAGGAATGTTATAGCCAAATTCTGGAGTTCCCAGGTGAAGGAAAAAATATTACAAACAGTCAGGAAGAAACAATTTGAGTATTGCGGAAACACAATCAGGATAACACAAGATCTAGAAGCTTCTATATTAATGGATCAAAGGGCTTGGAATATGATATTCTGATGATCAAAGGAGCTAGGATTAAAACCAAGGATCACCTACCCAGCAAAACTGAGTATAATGTTTCGGGGGAACATATGATCATTCAACAAAATAGAGGATTTTCAAGCATTCTTGATGAAAAACCAGAGCTGAACAGAAAATTTGACTTTCAAATACAAGAAGCAAGAGAAGCATGAGAAGGTAAACAGGGGAAAGAAATCATAAGGAACTTATTAAAATTGAACTATTTACATTCCTACATGGAAAAACAATCATTGTAACTCATGAGACTTTTCTCAGTGTGAGGATTGTTGAAGGAAATATATATGTATATGTATATGTATATGTGTGTGTGTTTGCGTGTGTCTACATATATATATTTGTATAGGAGGGTGTATGTGTGTGTATAAATACATACGTGAGTGTGTGTATATATGTGTACATGTATACATAGAGGACACAGGATCAATTGAATATGAAGGGATGATACCTAAAAAAAATATTAAGAGGTGATAAAGGAATATGATGAGAGAAGGAGATAGGGAGGGATAGAATAGGGTAAATTATTTCATATAAAAGAGGCAAGGAAAAAACTGTTACAGTAGAGGGAAAGAACAGCAAGGCGAAAGGGAATGGGTCAACCTTACTCTCATTGAATTTGGGTTAAGAAGGGAGTAACATACACATTCAATTGGGTATCTTACCCTACAGGAAAGTAGGGGGAAGGGGATAAGAGGGGGGATGAGGAGTACAGATTGTGGGGGAGGGAAGTTAGAAGCACACACTTTTGAAAAGAGACAGGGTGAAAGTAGAAAACAGAATAAATTGGGGCAGCTAGGTAGCAGAGTGAATAGCGCTCTGGCCCTGGAATCAGAACAACCTGGGTTCAAAGCCAGCCTCATACACTTAACACTTACTAACCATGTGACCTTGGGCAAGTCGCTTAACCCCAATTGCCCTCCAAAAGAAAAAAACAGAGTAAGTGAGGGGCGGGATAGGATGGAAGGAAATATAGTTAGTCTTTCACAATATATCTACTATGAAAACATTTTGCATAACTACACATGTACAACCTATATCGAATCACTTATTTTCCCATTAGAGGTGGGTGATAAGGGAAAAAGGGAAAGAATCTGGAAATCAAAGTTTTAAAAAACAAATATTTAAAATTGTTTATTACCTGCAACTGGGAAATAAGATATACAGAGACCAGAGTATAGAAATCCATATTGCTCTACTAGAAAGTCAGAGTATGAATGGGGGAAGATATAAGAGAAAGCGGATTGGGAGAAGCAGTATTACAGTAGGATCACTATTTTGGAGTGGGTGTAGGGGAAAGACAGAGAGAAAATTTGTAACTCAAAATCTTGTGGAAATGAATGTTGAAAACTAAAAATAAACAAATTAAAATTTTAAAAAAGAAAGATTAAAGACAGGAGAAGGAGCATTTGAGGTATTGGTGGCCCTTGAGAAAGGTTCTTGTCACTAGCCCTTCCCCTCAGGAAACTCAGACCTTTTACCTGAAAGTGAGTGAATCATCTCTGTTCTTTGAAATAGAATCTTTGAAAGTGCCAGTCTCCACCACAGTCTTACAGAGGAATCTCCTTGCATCTAACAGTTTACCCTTCCAGAACAGAGAAATTCACCACTTTAGATCCTGAGATGAACTACAGAGCCAGTCTAGCATCTCCTTAATTACATCCCAAGGGCTCCAAGTTTCCTTCTGCAATCTGATGTTCACCCTGCCCTCTCATCAGAGGTAAATGAAGTCGAAAAAAGTTTTGGCTGGGAAGGAAGATTTGGAAAGTGGGAAGAAGATGGGAGGGAGGGTTCCAAGGCCAAAGATATTACTAACAACCTTTAGGCTATAAAAGGAAATGAGAAGATCATTTCTACTCATCAAGCATTAGCTATAGCAAGTAAAATACTATTTCAACATTAGGAAGAACTTCCCAGCTGAGAAGCCAGAAGTGTGACTCAGATGAGGAAGTATAGAATGTCCTTGGCAGTAGAATTTAAGAAATTACACCTGATATAATATCAATGCCTAGAAGACTGAAGAAAGGGAAGTCAAATGACTTCTCCTAAATGCTTCAACCCAAAGGAAGAAAGGACTCTGAACACCCTTAAAAGTTAAGGTCTTCTTCCTAGGTTTAGAGGGAGAGTGTTATTAAACAAAGTTGGAGCTGTCCTAAGTAAAAGAAGGAAAGAAAGGAAGGAAGGAAGGAAGGAAGGAAGGAAGGAAGGAAGGAAGGAAGGAAGGAAGGAAAACACTATATGACTTGTCTTTGGCATCTTTCCAAATCCTCTTTCTACTTCCATCCCTTTCACTCCACCATCCCTACCAAGTGTCCTCATGTCCTTCTCTGACCGGAGTCTTCACACTGCACTCCACCCTCCTTCAAATTTAGTGCTCTGGACTTAACACTGTCCAGCATACTAATGCCTCCAATTAAAACAAAATCAAACAAAACCTTTCCTGATAGAATAAATGGGGAAACAGTGCCTTTGGCTAAGAACTTGAATTTTGCCTTCAAATAGCTAGAGAGGTATATAAAGAAAAAAACTTAAGTTGCATTAGTCTATAAGGTAAAATTAGTACAAATGGGTGGAAGTCCCAGGAATTCAAGAATAAGTCCAACTGTCCAACAATGGCATGTATTGCCGCTTAAGGTATAAGTTCTTTGTCACTTATTGAAGATCCAGGAAAGGCTAGATGAATTTTGATAAAGGCAAATTTTTGATATTGTAGATAGAATTTCATGATACTTAACATTCCTTCCAACTCTTAAAATCTAAGTAATGAGCCCACAGAATCACATAGACATCAATTAAGGTATTAAAGATATAAATATTAGCTCATGTGCATAGAGATAAGAACAGGATGAGTGATTTCCTTGATATAGGGAACTCCCACTCCCATTGCAGGTCTATATCTTTTCTTAAACTTAGAGTCTTAGAGTTGTCTGGAGCGGTGATGTCAAAGTCAAATAGAAACAGAGCCATTGATCCATGCATCAGAATTCCTGTAAACTCATGTTGTTTAAAAAAAATGCAATGTTATCTTTGTTTTATTGTATTTTTACTTATTTTGTTAAATATTTTCCAATTACATTTTAACCTGGTTTAGCCACTGGAGAATGTTGCAGGCTGTGGTTTGACACCTCTGGCCTAAAGCCCTGAGAGGTTAAATGATTTACCTAGAGTCAGATAATCAGTACGCAAGTCAGCAATCTGTCTAGGCTTCCCTTGCTTAATCCAAAAAAAGGAAAGGTAGGATTAGATGATTGCTCAGGTATCTTTTTACTCCAATGGGCTATATCAAAGTTCTACTCTGGTTTCTGATTGAGGTACAGACCTTGGGTTCTTAAAGACTATGATGGTAGCCTACAAGCTCTGATGGATCTAATCCATCATGAAAGGCTTCGGGGACTGGTCTCACCAAAGGCTGTGTTCCTATTGTTTAAGAACTAGGCTGGTAGAATGAAAAGCTGGCTACCAAGTTCTGAGTTGATGACCACCCATTCCTGTGTGGAGGAATTCCAGTCTACAACAGGGAGGGAAGGCCCATACCAATAACATCACAGATGTTTTGTGACTAGTAAGAGGCAGCAAATGGTAAACTGATTAATCATTACCTGCCCTTTTCCCAGTCTATCACCCTACCACCACACCTCTCACTGTCCCATTTAGAATTAGTAAAGACTGAAAATATAAATATATTTAGTAAAGGTTTGGGCAAATTCATTACTAAAAGAGTCTTTATGGAATTAGCAATAGAAGTTAGGAACCAAAAAGTCCTAGATTTAAAGCTAACTTCTGTAGATGAAGAAACCTAGACTCAGAAAGATGAACAATTTGGGCAATTTTTTGGTTACATTTTAAGTTCCATGCTGTCTCATTTCCTCCCTCCCAACCTGAACTAAAGAAGGCCACTATTTGACACAGATAGATAGACAGACAGACAGACAGATAGATAGATAGATAGATAGATAGATAGATAGATAGATAGAAGGATGGATGGATGAATGGATGGATAGTTGGATGTAAAACCATATTATGCATACTTTTATTTATCATTTCTTGCACTGGAGGTAGGTGGCATCTTCCTTTTTGAGAAATCATTCATTTGGACCCCTACTCTTTTCCTATCAGTTTGATGTATTACATAAATCATATAGGGATATATAGGTTCTTATAGGACCTCAGACTTCATTATAACGTTCACTGCTTGTTTACTAAGTCATGAGGCCAACTTGTAAGACCACAACCACAAGAATGCTGACAAAGATATCTCCGTTTTGTTTTGCTCAAATTCCATGTCCAAATCCAGCACAGGTGGAATGCCTTGATGCTTTGGAAAGTCCCCCAATTTATTTTTGTATCTCCAGGCCTCTCTCTTTTGTTCAACATGAGCAAGTGACCATCTTATGACCACTTAGTCGGTGGAGATGCCCCATGCTTTGCCCCATCTGTGACCCTCCTGCTGATATGTCATTTTTGGCCCCCAATAGCAAGGTGTATCAATCAATGAGAGTCTATATTTCACCATGCCTCTTTTACATATTTGGAAACCCTGTAAAAACAAGGTCCTGGAAGAAGAGGCTATCTCAGATTGTGAGGAAGATCTGATCCTCTTCATTAGAGAGGGACCATAAACCCTTTAATAAAGTGCCATTGGCTCAGACCTCTGCCTCAGTCTCTTTTATTGTAGGTTGGACAATTTTAATCCCCACACTTCATAGGTCCTTTGTAGCTGATTTGAATATTTATAATATTCAGAATAGCTTAGTCATTCACAGCTATTCTTTGAACAATATTGCTGCTACTATATCCGATGTTCCCTTGGTTCTGCTCATTTCACTCTTTATTTCATGCAAGTCTTTCCATGTTTTTCTAAAATTAACCTGCTCATCATTTCTTATAGCACAGTAGTATTACATCACAAGATTAAACAATTTGTGCCTGCTCACACAAGTAGGAATTGAAGAGATAGAATGTGAACCCAGGCTCTCTGTCTGACTTTGGAACTCAATGTTCCTTCCATTATTCTATGACAGCTATGTGGAGCATGGTGCTAATCTAATCACAGAAAACAGCCTTCCCCTTCTGGAAACTTCTGGTCTAGGTTCACTTACCCAGAAGTATTATTCAACCAGTTGGATCTTTGACCTGGCCTTTCAGTCCTGGAGTGTAATAACAAACTAATTGTAAACTGACCTGATTTCACTGACCTGCATTAGCCCCCATCCCTGCTTTAACTGTTTATTCAATAAACATTTACAGAATGTCATCAGAGTGAGGGGTACTGTGTCAGGGACCTCTTCTCAGATCTCATCCCAAAGATCACAGGATTGTACATTTAGAGTTCAAAGGAACCTCAAAAGCAACCTGGTCCAAATCTATATGAAAAGAGGCACTAGAAGAATAATAAAATATAGTCCATAGAGGAGAGGATGAAGGTGGCCACAAACTGGACAAATGACAACATGAATACACATAGATACACAGTAAATGAGAGTATGGATTGTGTGAGACAGGAAGAATTTTATTTTCCTCAGAATTGCTATAAGCTTAAGAGATTCATCCCAGGAATTTTTCATAACAGCATAAAGCCTTGTATATCATAGGTGCATAATATGTACTTTTGAAATGCATTAAATCAAATTGAGTTGAATTAATCACATTTAGTTGTCCTCGTAAATAAATTGCTAACCTTGGCTTTTAACTGATGGGATGTTGCCTGGTCCATTCTAATTATCTATACTGTTAAATGCAACTAGGTGTCAGAGTGGATAGAGTGCCAGGTCTAGAGTCAGGAGGACCTGAGTTCAAATTTAGCCTTAGACATTTACCAGCTGTAGGACTGTGGGCAAATCATTTAACCCTCTTTGCCTCAGCTATCTATAAAAAAAGCAATGTCAAACCAGTCCAGCATCTTTGTCAAGAAAACTCCAAATGGGGTCACAGAGAGTTAGACATTACTGAAATGATGCAACAGTGGCAGACATGACAAAACCAACCAGGATTACAATAGCTAACATTTACAGACTGCATTAAGTTTTGCAGAGTATTTTACATATATTATCTTATTGGATCCTCACTACTATAAAGTAGTTGCTATTAATATCCTCATTTTACAGATAAAGAAACTGAGGCTAGGAGCATTAAGTGACTTGCTCAGGGTCACAGAAATAAGTGGGACTGTAACTTACATCTTTTTTACACAAGTCCAGTGCTCTGTCTGCTACCACATGTACAGATAAATACAGCAGTGTGGTATCCTGCAGGAAAAACATTATTTCTTGCACTTTCAGATGTTGGGTGGATGATTGAAGTCCCTGGAACTTCTGTATGGTTATCAAACATAATAGGGATTTGTCTGTTCTGTTCTGGGAAGGAGATCAGTGTTGAAAGATGAACAATGCCAACCCTAATGAACTTAGTCCTATGCTTGCTGTAAGATTCAGACTTCAGAAACTGAGAGGAGGGCCCACCCCTAGCCCCTGCCACACCTCTTCTTTGGTATCTGGTCATGCAAACAAGCTACCATGTGAGCAGTGAAAGAGTTTGGTTTCTCTCAGGTAGCCCTGGAAGCCTGAGGTTTGGTTGGGCTGTGTTACCAAGAAGTAGTTGATATTTTTTCTATTTCTCCTCACAGCAGAGTTCTGGCAGTGAAATTAAGTTCATAAGTTTGCTGTGGCTCCCGGATGTTATTAGGACTACCCTCTCCTGATCATGCCGCTGCTGCTAAGATTCCAACGGTGCCGAACCCTATTGGCCTCCTGGCTGTCTTGCTGTCCACTGCACCTCCATCCAAGGAACATAGGTCAACAAGCTTTCCTGGGGACAAGAAATCCAGAAATGCCTGAGAAGTTTAACTTTGCACGTGATGTGCTGGATCACTGGGCTCGTATGGAGAAGGTGATAAGGATTTCCAGGGACTAAGGGCGTCAGAAGTGAGGGAAATTGGGAAGCAGGCACTAGACTCTTGCTGTTTATGCTGTTTAGTTTTGGGGAAATAGAGTATCAAAACCATGCCAAGCATCCCCCAGAAAAGTGGGTACCCTTGTTCCACTCCCACTCCAACTCAGAACACAACACAACACATATTTTGTCTGTCTCTTCCCTGCAGTGTGGGTGGTTTTAGCTTCAAGTATCCCTAATCCATCTTTTTAGCCCCTCTCTCTAGCTCTCCCACCCACTTCCTCCATGAAGTCTTTCTTAAATTAGAAGTTCCCAAATGACCAATTCATGTCATCTGTTCCCCTCTCTATAGGAAGCAATGGGAGGCTTTCCTATGGCAAACACACTAGGACTAAAATCACACTGTACCACCCCCCTTTCCCTTCCATTTTGCACCATCTCAGATGCCCTGACTTCATTCCCTCTTCTCCTGATTTTTCTTTGTCTCCAGAAGGTAAACATGGGAGGATGTAGCCTACTTACAATAATGCACAGTGGAGTTGGGGAGTGGTTTCCAGGGAGTTAAGAAACCTAGGTTCTAGTCTTGACTTGATTGCTGTGAACCGTTCCTCTCTCTGGGCTCCAGTTTGTCTTTACAGGATAATCATAGGAGCAGGGGTGGTAGGTCATTTCCCTCAGGTTCATCTTGGGAGTAAAAGGGGATTAAACAGACAAGCATCGGTGAAGGAAGTCCCAACACCAGGACAAAGAGGAGAAAGGTTGTTGTAGAGCTCAAATACAACACATGCTAATGAATCTGAAAGCCCATCTAGAAAGATCAAGCATTTACTGGATCAGAATCCATTCTTCCTCCTTCCAGCCCTCTCCAGCTTACATACTCTAAAGAAAACTTTCTCAGTCCCAGAAGTTAGCTCCACAGAACCAGGAGAGCACCATACGCAGTAACAGCAACATTGTGCGATGACCAACTGTGATAGACTGAGCTCTTCTCAGCAGTACAGTGATCCAAGACAGTTCCAAAAGACTCATGATGGAAAATACCGTCCACATCAGAGAAAGAACTGTCTGAATGCAGATGGAAGCACATGATTTTCACTTTTTTTATTTTGTGTTTTTTCTTTCTTGTGGTTTTTCCCTTTCGTTCTGATTCTTCTTTTACAACGTGATTAATGTGGACATATGTTTAACATGATTGTATATGTATAATTTATATATGTACATATATATAATATATGTGTACAGTGGGGTGGGGAATGGCTGCCAGGGAGTTAGAAAACCTAGCTTCTAGACCTGACTTGGCTACTATGTGACGTTGGTTAAGTCTGATTCTCTTTCTTGGCTCCAGTTTCCTCTAAATTAAGAGGTTAGAGCAGATCATCTCCAAGATTTATTCCAGCTCTGACACTCTAGAGTTCTTTATTTCTTCCTCACTCAATCCTGACCACGACCATTGTTTTCACAGTGATAAATGATGTTGCCTAGTAGACAAATCCTGTAAAGAACAGAAACAGGCACTAACAGGTGTAGAGAGACCCAGGAAGCATCCGCAGGCAAAACAAAGTCTTAAAATGATGACACTATATTGTAATAAGGTCCATGTTGACATGAGCTTCTGAGTCATGAGTCATGTGTACTCACTCTGGATTCAGAACTCTTGACCCAATCACCATTAGACATCATCAATCCCACTCTCCCACACAAAGTGGACAGGAGCCCTCTCTTCCAAATGGGACAGTTGTATGCAGGCATGTATATGTGTATGGATGGCTGGATGGCTGGATGTGTATATATGTATATGTGTATATATCTCTATATATAAACATACATACATACACATAAACATCTATATACATATACACACACATATATATATGCATGTACACATGCATACCCTGTTCCAATGATTAATATCCTATGCTACCTCTCCAGAGTCTGACACTTGTTCCAGTCTTACAGCACATCTACAGCAAAACAAAAACAACCTTCTAACTTGACTTCTTCTGTCGTTGATCTTCAGTGAAAGGTTGAAGGATTTAGTACACCCTCCCCATATGGATGGCCAATCTCTGTGCACATTGTATCACTAGATTTTTCTATTTCATCAGGAGGGGAAGAAAGCCCTGACCCCAGCTCTGTGGTGGGTGAGCGATGAAGGAAATGAGGTGAAATGGAACTACCAAGAGTTAGGCGATTTCAGCCGCCAGGCAGCCAACGTCCTCACAGATGCCTGTGGTCTACAGCGAGGAGATCGGGTGATAGTGATTCTGCCCCGGATTCCTGAGTGGTGGCTGCTGATTGTGGGTTGCATTCGAGCAGGTCAGTGGTAAAGCTCAGAAAACAGATACTTAAACTTAAGTACACAAAGGTGAAAACTACTTTGCTTAAAAAAAAAAAACCTATCTCTTTACCTTCCACACTTCCCACACCTCAACATTGCAGGGAACTGGGGTGGTGCATTTTCGTCTTAAAATTTGCCACTTCATTTCCTGCTTCTTCAGGGTCTATTGCTTTGGGACAATTTGCTCTTTCTTGATGGTACTGGCTGTTCAGACTATGGTTAATCAGGTCTTCTACCTCTCTTCCTTCTCCCCCACTCTTTCCTGTTGTCCCTTTGTCCTGCTCATTGGCACATCTACAGCAAAACCAAAGCAGCCTTCTAGCTTGCCTTCTTTTGTCATTGATCTTGAATAAAAGGTTAGAGGATTTAGTCAATGACTTCATCTAACAGACATCAAGAATTAGATTCTAATCCCACTTCAACCAAGGACTAGCTATGTAACTTGAACAAATCACTGTACTTCTTGGGGTCCTGGTTTTCATCATCTATAAAAAGAAAAATACTTTCCATTTCCTACCCTGCAGGGAAGTTGTGAATGTGAATCAGATAAATCAAGTAAAAAGTGCTTAGGTGTCTTTTAGAATGAAAGTACTAGGATGATCTGAGTATAAGCTCTATGGTTTATCCAAACTGTGGATAACTTTGGAGAGTTATCAAAGGAGTCTGCCTGCAGTCATAGAGACCTGAATAGATAGGATACCCCTCTACTAAGAGGCAGGCTATTTCTCTCCCTCCCATAAGCCTGAAATTCCCCAAGAGAAATGTGTTCCTTTGGGCTACAGTACTATTTCCTTTATACCCCAAACTTCCAATGAGAAGACTGCGTTCATTGCTAGTCCTAGCTTCCTTGTGTCACCTTCAAAAGACAAAGGTACCAAATAAAACCAAAAACAAAACGAAAACAAAGGTAGCCAAAAAAAGACCAAAAAGAAAAAGATCAGGAAAAGGGAAAGAAATCTTCACAGAAAAACTCAAAAACCAAAGAAATGCATAAACAAAAAAGTCCCCAGGGCAAAGACTAAGTATTATGAATTTTTTTTAAATAAGGAAAAATCTTTTATTTGGAAAGAAAGAAAAAAGAATGCAATGATGCTCTGGAACAGCTGCCCAAAGCAAAAAGCTTCTTTCCTGTTAATTCTACCAACCTTTCGTTCCCATCCCATTCAATCCTGCGACTCCCCACTCTTCCATTCCCCCAAATACTCATCTCTGCTTTTGCTTTGTGCTCTATGGACCCTTTCTTAATCCTTAAACTTTTTACCCTCAATTTCTTCTTTTCACACTCTTTCTATCCTATAGGCATGGAAACTGGATGCTCTCTGGAAGGAGGGGATGATTAAGATTAAAATGTTACAAAGTGAGGTCATCTTTATCTACGAGATAAAGTTAGGGGACTGAATGGCTGCGTATTACTAGCACTTGGAGTAAGACTGATCTGTCAGTACGGTATCTTCTTGGGAGGGAAGCAATATAAGATGATCTTATGTAGAGAAAACCAAACGTCATCTTTAATATTAATAGATTGAATTCATCAATAAATGGAA
>CM053590.1:161751608-161783864 GCA_028646515.1 Pseudochirops corinnae | reverse complement strand
CCAATACATAAAAATTCA
The DNA here is from genome assembly GCA_028646515.1 of Pseudochirops corinnae. Lineage (NCBI taxonomy): Eukaryota > Metazoa > Chordata > Mammalia > Diprotodontia > Pseudocheiridae > Pseudochirops > Pseudochirops corinnae. The sequence goes on along the minus strand of CM053590.1, from coordinate 161,783,846 downwards.
CACTATTCAAAAGTTTAAAGAAAATATGTAGTTATATTTCTCAAAACTATAAATAAGGCATGTTCTGTAATGAATTGCAACATTACAATATTATGAAGATAACAGATCACTTATCTAAAAATTAAAATTTTTTACACAAAACAAATTCAAGCATAACATAAGGAGAAAAGATACGGACTGGGGACAATATTTTCAAGAAAAAATTTCTCTGATAAAAGTCTTGCATCCAAAATCTATAGGGAATTGATACAAATTAATAGATTCAACTGAGTTATGTAGTAACACCCAAATTGTTGGAAGATAGGGGAAAACTTCTCAAAAGAGAAAGCACAAATTGTGAACTCAAAAGCAAGAAACTTATTTTAAGAAAAAGCTCAAAAGCACTAATCATCAAAGAAAGGGAAAGGACTCTGCCTATGATTTCATTGAAGTTTTCCAGTGAGGAAATTTCCTCCACCAATGCAGATTGGTACCTTTTCTGCAACTTAGCATCTTAGAGAGTTGCCTAGAGAACTTACAGTTTAAGTGGCTTTCCCAGGGTAAAACTGGTAGTATATGTTAGATCCAAGACTTAAACCAAAATTTTCCTTATTTCCAAGTTAACTCATGATCCACACTGCCCATACAATTACCAAGAAAAAAAAATGAAGACAACTCTGAGGTATCACAAAGTTGACAAAACATGAAAAAATTTAGGGTTCATGAGATGTAGGAAGACAAGCACATTAACATGCTGTGGTGGAGCTATCCAAGCACTGAAAAATAATTGTAAAATCATAGAAGTGCATAAATCACTCATACTCTCTGACCTAATGATCTCACGATTAGGCAAATACCCCCAAAAGAATTTATAGAGAAAAAAAAAAGTCTTATTTATATTCATAGCAGCTCTGTTTTGAAGTAGCAAAATATTGGGGGGAAAAATGAATCCCACATTAGAAGAATGGCTGCACAAATGGTAACACATCAATGTGATAGAATACTACTGTGAATAAGAATTCAAGTATACGAAGTTTCATATGAAGGGATGCACAGTGAACAAAACAGAACCAAATGAATAATTTACAAAATTACTAGAACAATAAAAATGAAGAAAATTTGAAATGGTAATGAAACCCAGATCAAAAATATTGCACAATATGGATACTAACTTATAAAGCAAACATCTGTCCTTTCTTACAAGAGATGGAAAATTATTAAAATGCAAAGTTACAAATATTATCAGATATAATCACTATTTACTCAACTGTTTCATTTGGAATTTTGCCAGGAGGTTGTGTAATATATCAAAATGAAATTTATCAATGTTTTTAAAGACGACATATCCAAAGGTAACATTTTAAGTGAATGAATTTATCAGATGCTTTCTGATGTGACAGCCAAGAAGGCTCCTGCCAAAAAGAAAAACAAAATAAAAACTATATTCCATTGACTGTCTAAAATTCCACCATGAAAGATTTATTCTTTTAGGTCTTTAAATTTTTTAGGTCCTTCAGAGCCCTTCATTTAAATTCCATGGGCTTTTTAAGAGGTTATACTTTAAAATGATAGCAGCTTAAAGTACACTTTTCATGGGAATTAGCTTCTAAATGATATTTAAAGGCCCAGTGACTAAAACACTTTGAGAAAAACCAAGGATGGACATCCACTCAAGGTATTCTTTGAAATCCCAGGGCTGAAATAGGGAATAAGAGAGCATCAGAGACAAATCCAGTCTCTTCAATCACATTGTCACCTTTGAGCAACCTTCACTGAAGTACCAGGAAAGTTATAAGCAATCAAACTACCAACTATAGACACTGGACCCTGGAGAAATAACTGGACATTTGCACGGTGAGCTGAGAGTGCCTTCCCTTTTTGCTACTTTGTGGGAGAGCATGTGACTCACAGGAGAGGATCACAGTGGCCTGATCCTATACTAATTCTGTCTGCTATCCTTAGGATTTTCTCACCTTATTCTATGGACTCTGGCTGTTTTTTTGTGACTGGGGAAAAACAATTTCCAATGTCACTCAAAAGTGACCTCATAAAAATCAAAGAATCATTAAATTTCAGAATTGGAAGGAACCTCAGAGGTATAGTCTAATCCATAACTTAGGTGGGAATCCTCCTCATTCTAAATTAATTTTAATTCCTTGTTTTTAAAAAAAAAATGCATTGGGAAGCTAAGTGGTGCAGGGAATAGAGCACCGGCCCTGGAATCAGGAGGACCTGAGCTCAAATCTGACCTCAGACACTTAATACTTACTAGCTGTGTGACCTTGGACAAGTCACTTAGCCCCAATTGCCCTGCCTTTCCCCCCCCAAAAAAAAAAGTTTTAACACTTTGTACCTTGTATATGGTACCTTTGTACACTTTGTATTTTGTAGATGTATAACCACTTTGTGCTTTAACAATCTTTTTTGTATTATGACAATATATGTACATGTCATCTCATCTGATAAACTGTAAGCTCACTGGGAAAAGGGGCCATGTCTTAATATTATTTATATCACTAGTGGTTCTTAGCACCCTACCTTGTACAGATTGAATTAGACATTCAATCAGTGTTTATCAAAGGAATTATCCAATGAACAAATCAATAATCACTTGCTTCTCCTAGGACTTGTTTTCATTCCTGGGACCCCTATGCTGACAGCAAAAGACATTCTCTACCGACTGCAGAGCTCAAAAGCCAAATGCATCATAACCAATGAAGCTTTAGCTCCTTCTGTGGATTCACTGGCACCTGATGGCCTCGCTCTGAAAGTCAAACTCCTAGTGTCAGAAAATAAACGTGATGGATGGATGGACTTGAAAACGCTACTACGGTGAGGGTCTGGATCTCATTCACTCTGTAATAACCCTTGAACTTGTGTTTCTTGAAGGAGGGAGCCCTCTCTATGCTAACAGCTTTCCTTAGGCTTAATTTTAAGTTCCTCTTATAGACTATAATGGATCTTGCTTTTAGAGTTGATGGAGTTGGCAATCACCTTTGTGTGATTGAAGGATCTCTGGGAAAGGCTCTAACCACCCTGTTATGCCCCTGAAATTCTACCATTAGTGACTGATTCTTTTGTTTTGAAAACAAACATTTTTGAGAAAGTAACTGATTAAAGGAATGAATTGATTCAATTCTTTCCAAGGTGAAAGTTACCTGGGAATAGCTCCATCCAGAATGTGGTAGGTACACAACTAACTAATTAAGAGAAGAGAGGCAGATCTCAGAGTTGGGGTCTATCCAAAGATGCCAAGCCTGGACAGGAGGCTCAGAGTAGTATTAAGTATCTTAGTTGCCTTATGGGAGAAAGTGAGAATGTCCAGAAGGGGAGGAAGTCTCCGAAGAGTGAGATAGAAAGAACCGAAGAATAATTTTCGGCAGCTTCGTTTCACCATGGGGTATCCTGGGCTATAAGTTTTTGTAGGAAGGGCTTGTTCTCCTTCCTTCCTTCCTGTATAGGATTTATAGCTTGGGCTTACTCTCGCCATACAGCTGCCTACATGACTGCTTTGGGCACCCATTTTCATGGGGATTCTTGCCTTACAACTCTTGGCGTTTCCAATTTGGGATGGAAAGAGCAAAAGAAGGTAACAGAGTTGTTGATTCCACTTTGGAAATGAAAGAACTAGATGCAGGTCTCTGCCAAGTAAGGGTTAGAACACCTGTTGAGTTGATACTTGTCTACAAGACAACCTGCTCCAGTCTCTAAATGAATATTTATTTGGTTTAAGTGAGGCATTCTTATTATTCAGGCCTAGAGCACCTTCAGAACTGACAACTTAGGGTCACCCAAAGTCCCTCACATTTGCCAGGGAGTCTCACTTCAGAAGAAAAAGTGGATCAGACAGATCAGTTTCTAGGGTTCTGCCTGGGTACTGAGTATGTAATGGATTTGTCTTTCAGAGAGGCCTCCACTACACATACATGTGTGGATACTGGGAGCACAGAAGCACATGCCATCTATTTCACCAGCGGGACCAGTGGCACCCCCAAGATGGCTGAGCACTCCCATGGGAGCCTGGGCTTCAAATCCAAGCTAGACACCACGTAAGGAGGCTTCTTTACCCCAAAAGGGAATCTCAAGGGCTTTGAGATGTCATTGGGCCCATTCCCCTATATTTTGGGCAATACTGAATTGACACCCCTCCTGGGAAGACTCTTATTAGCTTTTCTTAGGTGCCTGGCACACAGCAAATATTTGATAAATATTTACTAATCGAATACTTAAGTCTCTTTGGAGGAGACTTGCTTGATGTCTCCCAGAGTTAACAATAACGGTAACATTTCTACAATACTTACTCTGTGCCAAGCGCTTTACAATTACTATCTCATTTGATCCTCACAACAATCCTAGGAGGCAGGTGTCATTATTATCCCCATTTTACATCAAGGAAACTGAAGTTAAGTGACTTGACGAGGGTCATACAGCTAGGAAGTGTCTGAAGCTGGATTTCAACTAAGGTCTTCCTGATTCTAGGCATCTCATCCTAGCCACAGTGCCCCTTAGTTAGCTGATTAGGAAGTTCTGTTGGTTGATCTAAATCCTTCCCACTCACTTTGTTTTGTCCTTTGTAAGGAGGGAACAGAAATTCCCCACCACTATTACATCACACCTTCCCTTCTCCCCCAATGCTTGTGTAAGCAAGACAATATAGGGGAGAGAGAAAAAGAGAGAGAGAGAGAGAGAGAGAGAGAGAGAGAGAGAGAGGGAGGAAGAGGAGAGAGACAGAGAAAGACAGACAGAGAGAGGAAGAGAGACAGAGAGAGGAGGGAGAGAGAGAGGAAGAGAGAGACAGAGAAAGGAGAGAGAGAGAAAGAGAGAGACAGAGAGAGACAGAGAGAAATACAGAGAGAGAGAGAGACAGAGAGACAGAGACAGAGAGAGACAGAGAGAAAGAGAGAGACAGAGAGACAGAGACAGAGACAGAGAGACAGAGAGAGAGAAAGAGAGGGAGAGAGGGAGAGAGAGACCGAGACAGAGAGAGAGACATCAGTGACAGAGACAGAAAGAAAGATAAGTCAGTATTATCCTATTAGCCCTGTGAGGACTCAGTGAGAAGCAGTACATGTTCTTACTTCTAAAGATTGCATGAGAGCACAAAATAGATTGGAGATTGAGCACAGTAGAAAGCACATTAATTAGCTTTGGGGGCATCTAGGTGGTGCCACATAGAGTGCCACGTGGCGAAGACTCATCTTCCTGAGTTCAAATCTGATCTCAGACACTTCCTAGTTGTGTGACCCTGGGCAAGTCCTTTAACCTTGTTTTCCTCACTTTACTCATCTGCAAAATAAACTGGGGAAGGAAATGATAAACCACTTCAGTATCTTTTCCAAGAAACCCACAAATAGAGTCAGATATGACTAAAAAAAATGACTCAATTAAAAAAATACTTAGCTTTAGAGATAGCAGGCCAGGGTTTGAATCCTGGCTCTTACATATACTTATCTAAGTGACCTGGTATAAGTTACTTTACCTCTGGGCCTCAGTTTTCTTATCTATAAAATGAACTCTCCTTCCAACTCTAAATCTTTGGTATTATGAGGCAAGATTCTGTGACCTCTGTGCCCTTTCAGCTCTAAAGAGATGATGCTTCCCTGCCCCCTGTGGGACAATGGGAAGCATGCAATCCCGGGAAAACTCAAAGGTCCTTCCAGCTCATAAATTCTCTGCATCTGCGTCCCTTCAACCCAGTATGGGAAAAAAAAAATCCCATTTCACCCATTTAATTAAGGGACATTCACAGCAGAGCTGCTTCAGTCAAGAATACCTTGTATTTGTACTCTGCTTTTAATGTTTCAAACTGATTTGTCTCATTTGAGTTTCCTAATGATTAGTAGGATTATCTATGAGGTACATAGGATAGGGATTATTATTTTCATTTTACATGTGAGGAAACTGAGGCTCAGGTAGGAAATTCGTCCAAGGTCACCCTGTTAGTTAATGACAGAGCTAGAGTACCATGAACTATGAAAAGATAAAACTTCACAATGAATCTGGTGTCTTACATAAAGGAAGTCTGCTACTCTTCTCACTTACCTAAGTTCTACTGACCATGTGAAATGTCTGCCAATGGTGATGCACCCAACCCAGCTGGGAGTTTGTGTTCTAGGCCATCCTTCCCAAAGCGGTCCAGACAATTCCCAGCACATAGCAGCTGATTGTACTCTGGGTACTTTGCATCCCCTATCACAAAGTTTCTATAAAGCCATGAGGGGAAGGAAGGTGCCCCCCATCTTACAGATAGGACAATAGAGGCATGGGTAGTATGTGACTCACTCACTTGAGGTTAAAGCAGAAAAGGATCTAGAATTCGTGTGTGCCACCATCACTCCCACCAAATCCCACCCAGATTGTAAGCTGCTTCCCCACATACATATGTATATTTAATTACATGCTGACACTTCATACAGAAATGTGCAAACACTTTTTGCTCTCTGCAGGGACGAAAGTTGGATTAAGTTGCAAACTTCAGAAACAATGTGGACTATAACAGATACAGGTTGGATTGTCAACATATTGGAGGCATTACTGGAACCCTGGGTATCTGGAGCATGTTCATTTATCCACCATTTACCAAGGATGGACCCACAGGTTATCATCAATGTAAGACTGGGTCTGATGCATGGGTGTTGTTGAAGATGAATCCAAAGTCTTCTGATGCTCATGGGAAGCCAATATATAGGGTCATCAAGTCCTGGTCAAGAAACACCCCACTGATACCTCATCCTGGAGTTAGGATACGTAAAATCACCTCTGCTTGCAAAGATGCATCTGCTTCTTTAATCCTGTTTCCATCTAACAACAGAGGAATAGCCCAAGAAAGCTGGTCCTGCTAGCGCAGATTCTGCTGAAGTCATAAAGGACACACTGTGGCATGACCTCTCGCTCTCCTTGGCATTAATCTTAAAGATCTGGTGTAGCCCAGATGCTCTTCCTTGCTCGCTATGGTTCTGTCATGTAACAATCTGCCCCAACTCTCTTTTTTTTAACCCTTTAGGACTTCCCTACCTCTACCACCTTTGGCGCAAGTGCTGTCTCAAGTAGGGCTGCGCCCTTTACAGGCTTACATAGCACTTGTACTGTTTTACAGACTCTACCTTTGAGGCGGCTAGGTGGCACAGGCACAGACCTGACCTGGAGTCAGGAGGACCTGAGTGCAAATCTGGCCTTAGATGCTTAACACTTACTAGCCGTGTGATCTTAGGCAAATCACTTAACCCCAAATTGCCCAGCCTTCCCCTGCTCCAAAAATAGCAAAAAACAAAAAATTTTAAACTCTGTCTTGTATATTATTTTGTTTGCTCTCCATAATAAATCCTGTTGGATAGGCAGGCTGACACTTACATACAATCTTCGGTGGTTTTTATGTAACATGCTTTGCAAACATTAAAATGCCACATTGGATCATAGATCTAAAAGGAAGCCCAGGAGGCGCCTAGTCCAACCCCTTCATTTTATGAGTGAGGGAACTGAGCCTCATACAAAGAAAAAAAAAAATTGAGATTTGAACCCAGATCCATTGACTCCAGAGGCCATTGTACTTTTCACTGTACCATGTGTTGCTGTTGCTACTAGTATTTATTGTTGTAGTTGTTAGGTATAGCAAGTGTTATTTATCATCCTTATTCTATAAAAGCGGAAACTGAGGCTAAGTGACTTACCCAAGATCACACAGTTAAGTCAGTGTCAGAGACGGGATTTTAATCTTTATCTTCCTGATTCCACATCCACTAAATCAAATCACCTTCTGAGATACAGAGGCTAAGACTCAGAGTTAAAGGGCCTTCCTTGCTCTACTGTCAGTCAATCATCAAGCCCTTATTAAGTTCCAGGTACTGTGCTAGATGGGGCAGTTGGGTTGTGCAGGGGATAGAACGCCAGGCCTGAAGTCAGGAAGATCTGAGTTCAAATCCACCCTTAGACACTTATGTGTGACCTGGATAAGTCACTTAACCTTGTTTGCTTCAGTTTCCTCATCCATAAAATGAACCTGAGAAGGAAATGGTAAGCTGGAATCCTTGTCAAGAAAACCCCAAATGGGGTCATGGAGAGTTGGATATGACTGAAAAACTACTGTTAGGTCCTGAGGATACAACACTCTCCAGTCCCAAGGAATGAATTTGGAATAGAACCCAGATGTCCTGACTCACAGTTATAGCATCATAGACCTAGAACTGGAAGGGGACAATAAAAGTTATCAAGTCTGGTCATTTTACAAATGAGGAAACCGAGGTCCAGAGAGGCTGTGACTTACCCAAGGTCATAAAGCCCATGACAATTGACCTCCAGGGTCAGTAATCTTTCTACTGCACCCCTCTTCCAATGTCCTTTCCAATAGACTGTGTCATCTTTTGACAAAGAGAGGTATTAACTCACCTAGACATTTTGGGGCTAAGTTTGTAAATGCTTGGGATCTCACTTGACAGCAAACAGACACTAGCCAAATGGAAGGAAGAGCAGCTAATAATGTTCAGTCAGTAGATAGCTCCTGATTTTTTCCTATGAGATTTCTCTGCAGATAAGGACACTGCCTCCCAGCAGTTCTTGCATTCCTAAAGGTCAATGAATGAACAATTTATTTTCCTTTTCTGAAATGTTTCCTTGGTGGAGGGAAGAGTGAGAAAGGGAAATGGATGCCACAGTTCACACAGCTTTCTCCTTTAGATCGGCCTAATGAAACTCTCGGCTTTTCTATATTTGGAGTACACAAGTTATACCACAGTTATAAGGTTCTCAGTACCTTACTAGGAGACTGATGCCCTTCAAAGTCCTGCATGACCACCCTTCCTTGGTCTTGCATAAGTAGGAACTGACTAGAAAACTTTTTTTTTTCATGAGGAAGAAATCACTTTTTTGATCACTAACTATGTAGTTATAGACAACCTGACCTGTTGGACAGAAGCTTCCAGGAAAAATCCTCTGACCTGAGGGAGGTAGAATGAGTGTAGCAAGAAAAGCATCTTATTTGATATCGTAAGAACTGGGTTCAAATCCTGACATTACTACCTATGAGATATTGGGCAAATTGTTTAACTTTTATAGGCCTCAGTTTTCATCTGTAAAAAGGAGGAAATTGATCTCGGTGACCTCTGAGGTCCCTTCCAGTTTTAAACGTATGAGCAATATTTTCTTCTCTTCTACCCCAGAGCCTGGGATGACGAGAAGCTACCACCCTACTATAAGAAACTCACTTTTTTGTCTCTTGAAGGCTCTTTGGTCCAGAGTTGTCTATTGAAATGTGTATATCCCTGAAATGAATATCAGCCTAAATTATTCTCAGTTACTTCCTAAGTTCTATTCAAGAACCTGACGAGGTGTCTCAATGGGAAATAGCAGAAGAAGGGAAAGAGGATCTGAAAGGGGAAATAGGCTCCCAGAGACAAACGGGTGACTTCCCATGTTTGTCCATGACTGGTCTTGATGAACTTTCCCCCTGGTCTCCTTGTTCTATTCCCTAATCCTACAGGGAGGAGGGTGCCCCAACTAAAATAAAAGCACATACGGAGTCAGAGAGGCTGACTATTTAACGCAGAGAGCATGGAATTTGGAGTCACATGGCTCTGCCACTTACTACAGGACCTTAGAGGAATCACTTAACCTCTCTGAAACTCAGTTCTTTCTTCTGTAAAATGAAGGGATCAAACTAAATGGGACGAAGGTTCCTTTTACTTCTGGATCTATGAAACTAAGAACCAAGCCCTTGGCATTGGAGCTGCAGTGGCAACTAAAAGGAATGTTACTCCTCATCTTGAGCTCCATACAGAATATGGGTACGGTTTAGGTTCTAGCTCTCTGTGCTCTTTATATCAAAGGTCTGATATGAGTTTGATGATTGACTCAGGGTTCAACATCTGAGCCACCTCCCTGTTCTTATTCACCAGACTCTCTCCAGATATCCCATCAATGTCATGCTGGCACCTCCCATGTTACTCCGGATGCTGCTAAGCCAAAATCTCACCAGGTAGGCAATGTTACCCACTGCCCCAGGGTTGGCAAGGTTCCTCCTGGGTCATTAGCCCATCCTCAGCTTTGCCACCCTCAGACAAGAGCATCTTTCCTGGATGAGGGCTTGCTGCAAAGACCCACCACCATCTGCATGCAGATGAAGCAAATGCAGCACCCATTTCCAAAATGGGGAAGTAGGATTCTGTGTGTATATGTGTGAGTGTGTATGCATGTGTGCATGTGTATGTGTGTGTGTGTGCATGTGTGCACGTATGTGTGCATATATGCCGTAGACAAGCGTCTATCAGGAGGCAATAGGGAGAGAGTGCTGGACCTGGGGTCAGGAAGGCTTGAATTCTTACTATTTGCACAGATCACTTAAACTCTCTCACCCTCAATTTCTTCATCTGTAAAGTGGGTACAATAATAGGAACTAGTTCACAGGGTATGTCTGAGTATCAAAAGAGATATTTGCAAAGTAGCAAAGTATTTCACTCACCTTGAAAACTTACCCAAATGCTCATCGTTATCACCATTGTCATCATCATGATTATTTTAGTGGATCATAGATTTAAAGGGAGAAGGGACTTGAGGAGTCTCTTCTTATCCAACCCCTTAAATCACGAAGGTATCAAGTGGCAGAACCGGGATTTGAAATGAGGGCCTTGGCCTCTCACTGGCCGGCTGGCAGGACATGAAGGGCTCCCAACTACCCTTCCTGCCACTGAGAATTTCCTTCACCAGCCTACCTAGCAACCTAAAACTCTGCCATTGGTCAGCTCCTTTTCCTTTAAGATAAGAAGGCCATAGTGAGGTGGTGCAATGGTACTGGAGGCAGGAAGACCTGAGTTCAAATCGAACCTCAGACACTTAGTAGCTGAGTGGCCCTGGGAAAGTCATTTATCCTTTCCTAGCTTCAGTTTCCTCATCCATAAAATGGGTGTGATAATAGCACCTACCTCCCAGGGTTATTGGAGGGATCAAACAAGATAATAATTGTAAAGAGTTTGGCAGACCTCAAAGTGCTATGTAAATGATAATTATTATTATTAAACTGCAAATGCCATGAGGTCAGAGTAACAGCTCAAGTTGTTTCTGGTTATTAACATCTCAAGGTAAATTAGGAAGAACACGGTCCTATGAGAAGGAGGAACGGCACGAGGAAGTTTTGATGGAAGGGCTCCTGCCTTAGTAAGGCAGGAAGGTTAAAGAGGTAGAATGGACCTCAATGGTCCTATCTAGTCCAACTTTCTTAATTTTTAAGTGAGTAAACTGAGGTTCAAGGAATGACTCTTCCAAGGTCACGCAGGTAGTAAACATAAAAGAAGGAATTTTAACTCAGAGTCTCTGACTATCTCCATTGTATTTGGGGTACTATGTGGAAAGGAGATGTTGGGAGTATGAAAGCAAAAGAAGCCTTGGGATAAGGGACAGATAGGAAAGAAAAGGCAGAGGAGGAACATGGAATTGCTCCAAACACAACTCTTCGTTTTGTGTTTTCCAAAGCAAATTCCATCCCCTCACCCCAAGCTATGCCTGGCATACAAAGAATGTTTGCATCACCTGTGCAAGCATTCTGGTCCTCCAGACTCCCCCACCCCACTCTATCTTCCTTATTCCTTATGAGAAATAAGGGAACTGAAGGTTGAAGATGTTTAATGGTTTTTCCAGAGTCATATAGTGAGTAAATAGCACTAGAAATGGAACTCATGTCCTCTGACTCCTAGTCCAGGGTTCTTTTTATAATCCAGCATCACAGAAGGCAGAGAGTAGGAATGTGACTTTCAAATGCTATACATTCAAACGGTCTTTGGCCCCAATGCAGTGAAAATCACAAGTATCTCCAAAGACCAGATTTCTCACTGGTCTAATATCTCTGGTCCACACTACAACCACTCCCATCTTGACTGGGGAACCTTATAGCCTCATACTCTCTCCATTCCCAGCATGGTTCCTGGAACTGAAATGTGTTCCTGATGGGACTTTGGGGGCTCAGACAATGCTGTTCCCTAAAAGAGTTTCCCACGGGTCTCAGTTTTCCTTTTGTTGTTGTTCAGTTACAAGTTCCAAAACCTTCGCATCTGCCTCACCTGTGGAGAATCCCTCCTACCTGAAACTTTGCAAGACTGGGAGATGCAGACTGGGACGACTATCAAGGAATTCTATGGACAGACAGAAGCTGTATGTGTTCTCACCTTTAGCTATAGACAGCATGACCCAAGAGTAGTTTTTAAAACTTGTTTCCAGAATTTCTAGAAGGGAAAATAAATATACATGCACTTACATTTTCTGAAATCCTACATTGTCAGATATTCCTGCCTAGAGAATATATTTGAACCAAATCAGGCAATTAGCTTAAAAGCCAAATGTCAGTCAGGGTGGGGTTGAGATAAAGATGCCCTTCACCACCTCTTTTTCCCTTTTTTTTTTTTTGCCCTAAAGCTTTCAGTGATACCTTTGCCTAGCCTCTCCCTCTCCTGCCTGCCACTTTTTGCTGTTTCTCTCCCCTCACCCAACTTCCATCCATTGCTAGATCCTGAGACTGACAGCAGAGAAGAAAAGAGGGAAGTACTTAGCTGTCAATGACTTCGTGACATAGTGTCATTTATGTGAACCTCTTTGTGGTATGCCTAAGGTTTTCAGTAACTTAAAGTACAACCCAATGCACAAGACCTTTTCTGGGGATAGACACAGCAGAGAGGGATACAAAGAGATCTGTAGAGAAAGTCCCCCAGGTAACTGGATTCTCTAGAACTGAAATGATCTACCACAATAAAGTCTCACCTGCCTCTTTGCTAACCCTCCTAACGAAGCTGGCTTTAGAGTCAAGGGCCAGCGCTAACAAGCGTCAATAAAAGAGCACTAGCCTGGGCTCACTCTTCTTTAATATGTTGCCAACAATCAGTCTCAAAATAGGAGAGACTGAGTTAATTCTTGTTAACTTGTTAAATTGGTTGGCAGGTGATGCCTTGTTACTGTCATAGATCAATTATCTCCTCGATTTTCTTATCTGCCATGTAATAATTTCCCCCTCTTTCTGCTATAGACTGTGCTAGCTAGTAGCCTCCCATTTGGCTGGATGTTTAAAGACATCTGAAGTAGAACTACAAGTTGACCTATAGGCTGGTGAGGGCAAAAAGGACTATGGGAAACACGAGTAGGGCTCATGACCATGTGACAAAGTCCACGTAGCAATATTAGCAAGCACGCCATTCCCACATCGCCCAACATGATGACAAGTAATGTCACCGAAGCTTTGAGCATGTCTGATGTTACAGGTGAAGGAGTGAATGGCTGCCAATATGTAGGATTTGAGAAGCTACAGAAAGGCCTGCCTTAGTCCCTGAAGTTTCATTATTGTCAGTCCATTTGGGGAAATCTTGAATATTCTGGTCTTACAAAATCACCTATTAAAATCCAGATATCCCTAGGCAAAGTCATCCTAAGTTTTTATTACCAAGATTTACTTATAGAGCTTTCCCATCTACCCCTCTCTTTCTACTCTCAGTGTAACCACTCTGGTTCAGGTATTCATTACCTTTTACCTGAATTATTTTAATCTAACAACAATAATAGCTAAAAATGGAAACAATTTTAAAGATTTGCAAAGACTTTACAAGTATTATCTCATTTTATCCTCACAACAACCCTGGAAAATAGGTGTTACAATGATCTCCATTTTATATATGAGGAAACTAAGACAAACAGAGGTTAAATGACTTGCCCAGGGTCACACAGTTGTATTCAGGTCTTTCAGACTCTAGCTCCAGTCCTTTATCCAAAGCACCACCTTACTGTTCATCTTAATCCATCTTCATGCCTCTGGCCTCTCCCCTCTCTAATCACACAGCTGACATAGTAATCTTTCCAATGTATAGATCTGAGCACATTCCTGCTCAAAAATTATTAGTAGCTCCCCATTGCCTTCTAAATTGAGAGCAGTCCCCTCAGCCTGGAATTCAAGTCTCTCCACAATTTGTTTTTATGTATTTATTTATTCATTCATTTTTAACATTCACTTTTTACATTTCGAGTGCCAAATTCTCTCCCTTCCTCCAACAACTCCCTTACCCATTGAGAAAGCAAATAAAATGATATCAATTATATATGCTAAGTCATGGAAAACATATGTCCATATTAACCATCTTGGAGAAAAAGCATTCACAACATGACTAATGTGGAAGTATGTTTAACATGATTGCACATGTGGAACCAATATCAGATTGTTTGTCATCTTGGGGAGCGGAAAGGGAAGGAAGGAGGGAGAAAATGTTGAAACTCAAAATCTTATTTAAAAAATAAGTGTTGAAAACTATCTTTACATGTAATTGAAAAAATTAAAATACTGCTTAATAGGGAAAAGGCAAGAAAAATAAACTGTACCACCTGACACCTATCAGATTGGTGAATATGGTGGAAAACAAAAATGACAAATGTGGTAGGATAAATAGAAAAATTGGGACACTAAAATGCACTGTTGGTGGAGATGTGAATTAATTAAACCATTCTGGAGAGCAATTTGGAACTCTGCCCAAAGAGCTATAAAACTGTATAAAAACCTTTTGACCCAGCAATATCACTGCTAGGTTTGTATCCCAAAGAGATTTTTAAAAAAAGAAAAAGAAAAGGACAAAAATATTTATAGCTACTCTTTTTGTGGTGGCAAAGAATTGGAATCTTAGGGGACATTCATCATTTGGAGAATGGCTCAACAAGTTGTGGAATATGACTGTCATGGAATAATATTGTGCTATAAGAAATAACAAACAGCCTGGTTTCAGAAAAACCTGAGAAGGCTCATATGAACTGACACAAAGTGAAGTGAGCAGAACCAGAACACTGTACACAGTAACAGCAATATTGTACAGTTATCAACTGTGACTTAGCTTTCTCAGTGATTCAAAACAATTCTGAAAGCCTTACAATGAAAAATGCTATCCACTTCCATAGAATTAACTGATGGAGTCTGAATGCAAATTGAAGCATACTTTTTTTAGTTTCTTTTTCTTTCCTTGGGTCATTTTTTAGTCCATGGTTTTTGGGGGGTTTTAAAAAGAAAAGAAAAATAAAGTAAAAATAGTATACTTGTATCTGCACTCAAAGTTCATCAATTCTTTCTCTGGAGATTAATAGTATTTTCATCATATATCTCCACAATTTAAATTCAACTTATCTTTCTCATTTGACACCTAATCATAATTCTCCTGAGATGGCATAATGGATAGATCAATGGGCCTGGAGTTAGTAAAACCTGAGTCTGAATACTGAATCAGACACGTGTTAATTATGTGACCTTAGGCAAGTCCTAATCTCTCTAGGCTTCAGTTTTCTCATATGTAAAATGAAGGATTGGATTTGATGATCTCAAAAGTTCCTTCCACTATAGATCCATGATCCTATTTCCTCTTCAGCCAAACTAACCTAACTATTTGCCATTCCCTGAACCAATCCAACGTTTTTCTACCCCTGGGTCTATGTTCCATATGTTTCTTATACCTTCAATGTCCATCTCTGCCAACTGAATTACTATTTATTTCAAGACTCAACTCAATGAAGTTCTCTCTGATCTGTTCTGGTCTATTTCTCCCAACTAAGAAGTATTCTCCCTTTGAATTCCCAGAGCACTTCTTATTTCTCACTCATTTTCACACTCTACCTGATTACTTCTCCTCCTATCTTCTCTCCCCTACAAGACTACCAAACTTTAAAGTGTATGTGTGAGAGACAGAAGCAGAGAGAAAAAGGATAGAAGGAAGGAAGGGATGGATTGAGGGAGGGAGAGAAGTGAAAGAAGGGAGAAAAGGAGGGAGAGAGAGAAAGGAGGAAAGGAGAGAAGAAAAAGAAAGGATAAAAGGAGAAGGAAAGGAGAGAAAGAGAGAGAGAGAGAGAGAGAGAGAGAGAGAGAGAGAGAGAGAGAGAGAGAGGAGGGAGGGATAGAAGCAAATGAGGGAGGGAGGGAGCAAGGCTTTCTCTGTCAAGCACCATGCTAAGCACTGGGGATGCTAACACAAGCAAAATGTCAGGCCCTATACTTAAGGAGTTTACCTTCCAATTGGAGAAATAAGGCCTAAAGGAGATCTGGCAAGCAGTGAAGGAGGTGAGGCTGATAGCCAGGAGATGGAGAAGTTTGAAGAGTAAGGAGAAGGGCCAAAGGTAGAGTGAATATAGCCTGAGAACCTCATGATATGGTTGTGGTGGTCAGAGCCAAGGACTATATCCTGGGTTGTTGTTTTTTTAATCCTCCTCCCACTGCTGCCTTGAGCACAGAATTTTGCCCATAAAAGACCCATAAAAGTAATAATTCATATTTTATAGAATGTTATGTTTAAAAGTCACTTTACACATGTAAGGTGCTGTCATTTGGTACCACCTTTGAGGTAGATGATTCATGTATTATCACCCTCAACAGAAACAGAGAGATGGCAGCATGTACTAACGAAAGAGCACGGGCTTCAGAATCAGAGGACTTGGGTTTAAATTCTGCTTCTGTCACTTATCACCTGTATGAACATGGGCAAATCAATTCACCTACCTTTTCTGTCAAATGAAGGGGCTGGCCTCAGGTTCTGGTGTCTAATCTAGTAATAATGACAATATTGTATGGTTTCCAAATAACTTTGTAAATATCTCATCCAATATTCAACTCTGGGAGATAGGTGCTATAATGATCCCAATTTTACAGTTGAGGAAACTGAGGCAGATCTCTAGAGGCTAAATGACTTACCCAAAATCACACAATGTAAAGCCATGCACAAGCAGCTTTCCAGAGGACTGCTGCTATGAACAGCTTCAGGGTTCTGATTACATAGTACAGCAAACTCTCTATTTATTCAGTAACAAATCAGAGCAAAACATTCACAGAAAATCAAGGTACATTCATTCACAATGTTCACAACTTATCACTAAAATGTCCACATAGTTTTCACCAGAGTAGTCACATAGTTTTAAGCAAAGTACATTCATTTAGTTAATCACAAAGTCCTTAATTCAATCACAAAGTACAAAAGTCAAAGTCTTCCACTCATGGGGTACAATTAAGTTACAATACAACATCATCAGTCACTATTCAGTACCCTCATAAGGGGTAGTGGAAAGTACAAAAGCCATCCATCCCTAGGTCACAAGGAGGTTACAATTTCATCAGTCATTACTCAGTATCCTATTTCATCAGTCACTACTCAGCACCCAGAGAGGTCTTTTCATCTTGACTCAAGGCAGGATTTCAGCTTCCATGGTTCCTCTTCCATGGTCCCAGTTCCTGCCCAAATCTAACCAACTGCCACCTGAGTTCAAAGGCAGACAGCTCCCAGTTCCTTGTCCAGCTTTCCATGCAGTTCCTGCTCTACAATGGAGCTCACATTGTCCAGTCCACCTCAAGTCCTTCACAGTTTCTGTTCCTGGGAAGAGAAAACTTAACAGAGCCACAACAATATCTGCAGACATCAAGCTTAACAGAATTACAACAACATTCACACACATGGTCGACAGTATTATCTCAATTCACTTTCTGGCTGTGAAATCAACATAGACCCAAAACAGACACATGAAGTACCAACACCACAGTCATGCTACCTCTGGCAGCTCCAGTTGGCTCTTGGAAGTTTTTTGGCAGCTCTGGCTAGCCCTCAAAGTCTTTGGCAGTAGTTTGGCTGGCTCTCAGAAGAAGCTCTGCCACCGCAAGTTCTGTTCTCATAAAATCAAAATTACTTTCTCCAGCTCCATTCTCAAAATCAAAATCATTTTATCCAGCCTCCACACAGCTTGCTCCAAGAAATTCTGTCAGTTCTCAAATCTCATTTCTCTTCTCAGTTCTTCTCAATTCTCAGTTCAGTCTTCAGTCCAGCATTAGCACCCCAGCTTCCAGATTCTCACTGAGAAAAATTCTCTCTCTCTCTCTCTCTCTTTCTCTCTCTCTCTTTCTCTTTGCCTCTCTCTCTCTTTCTCTTTCTCTCTCTCTCACTCTCCTCCTGCAGGTGCTCTGCCTCCACGATGCTTAGCCCAAGAAATTCTGACTCTCTCAGCTGGGACTTTTCCTTATATACAGTATTAGCTCCTCCCTGTTCAGCCCCTTCCTGTTAAGTCAGCAACAGGGCTTCATACCTTCTGTTTCTTTAATAGAAGCTTGATATAATTAGCTTGACACTAAGTGCTAAGTACCTGTTAGCTTGTCCATATAAAAGGATCTTCAAATTTCATTACTATTACACACAGCTACTAAAATGTCTGAAGCTGACTTAGAACTCATGTCTTCCTGGCTCCAGGTCAAGGGCTCTATTCTCTTGCCCCTAGTTCTATTGTCCTATCACATCCATTTTAAAGATGGGAGAGCTGAAACAGAGAAGCAACATGATTTCTGCTAGGTCACACAATTACTAAATGGCAGAGTCAGGACTGAAACCCAATTCTTCTGACTCCAAGCCCAATGTTCATTCGACCTCACTATGTCTTGAGGCTTTCAGTGTTTCTTGAATTGATCTGAATTAGTCCTGAACTCTCTGTGAGTTCTAGCTGAAAATCAGACTTTAAATGAATGAGACAATATAGGACAATTGGGGGAAGGAGGGTGAGGATCAGGGTAGAAAATGAGGCAAAAGGGACAGACTTCATCAATGTTACAGGTGGGCCTGGACAGGACAAGAGTCTATTTTGCTCAGCTGTCTATTATAACAACAGTGCCTCTACCTCACATATGACTCCCTGTATTTCACTGTCCCATTTCACTGTGCTTTTCACAGGGAATCATTTGCAGGTCCAGCATAAAGGAACACAAGCCTGGAGTCATGGGAAAGGCAGTGTCGTGTTATGATGTCCAGGTTTGTTGGCCCTTTTGTCCTTGGGTCCAGTTTGGACATTAGGGCTCTTCTTTTCATAGATTCCCATATCTAGAACAGACCATTAAGAGAGTGGCTTCTCATGGTGAGTTCTCTACAAGGTTTAGGGGAGCTATTTTTAAAGCATTCATTATTTTTAAAACATTCATTATTTTTTAACCATACTCAATAATTTTAATGGTCAGGAAGTTCTTTCCTCTGTCTCACCTACACCAGAAGTATAAAATAAAGAACAGAAATTGGGGAACCAGCCAGAACCAGCAAATACCTTCCTATATACTATTGGAGAGGTTAAAGTAGCTCATAGGGAACAATGGATAATCTGGTGAATTTATGTAGCCACAGAGCATTCAAGTGTTTTTTGGTTGGTTTTTTTTTTTAATCCAATAGGAAAAGGGTTTGGAAAGGTTTGATCCAGTCTAACAATGTAGATGATCAAGCAATTTAAGGTCACCTTCCAAAACATTCTCTCTCATTTGTGTGCGAAAGGAGCATGGGATAGGTTGTTACTTTGTGTGGCACTCACTTATATATATTTTATGGCCCTCTTTTTCCAGATTATTGATGAGAATGGTAATGTACTGCCTCCTGGCACAGAAGGAGAAATTGGTATCAGAATCAAACCCATCAAACCTATTGGATTCTTCTCTGGCTATGTGGTAAGGCATCATTTCCCTACTCTCCCTGCCTCTTTGGGGCTCATACAAGGATAGGGAAATGTATGAAGGTGTCATGCTCTCCTGAGTCCAACAAGCCTAGTAGGAAAGTTGGGCAACAGACTAGCTTCCCTTGGACCACAGATTCAGTGCTTAGGTGACCTAACTAGGAAACTAACCTACCTCCTTCTCTGACCTTCAAGAAATTTCAAGGAAGAAATGCAGAATTCTCAGTTCATCCAAGATTGGAATTCTCAAGGATTAGCACTTGCTTCTGCTGCACAATTTACCTATAAGAACCCTTTTTATTGGATCAAAACTGAGTAATCCTCAGTATCTTCTCATCTTCCAAACAAATTTGTGGCATTTATCATTTTCCCAGCTGTCAATGCTTCCAAGCTGTCAGTGCTCACATTGAAAAGTTTAACAACAGGCTCCTTCCAGCCAGAGTAGGCTCCAGTATACCTCTTACCACCCTGTCCCTTCAGATAAATGAGATTGTGTCAAGCAAGTATTAATAGTATCAGGTCAAGGAGGATGCTGATAATTGGAGAATGGATGGAAATAATTAAGGAAAACTTTCTTTGGAGAATATGAGCTCTGAGGTGAGAATCAACACTACAAACTCATGCCCAGAGTATATAGATTCCTTGAGAGTGGGAACTATTTGATTTTTGTAATTCTATTCCTAATACCTAGTACAGTTCCTGGCCCATAGTAAATGCTTACTTAATACTCCTGAATTGCTTAATTGGTTGAGTGTGAGCACTGTTTCATTTTTGCCTTTGTATTCCTAGTGCTTGCACATAGTAAGAGCTTAATAAATTTTTTTGATTAACCAATTAATTGGTTGAGGACTGATATTGACTTTTTTTTTGGGGGGGGGGTATTTTTCCCCCATGCCTAACAGTGTCAGTCCTTGAAACACAGTAGGAGCTTAATAAATGTTTATGGATTGATTGAACAAATAATCCATAGTAAAGAGGTCTGTGTTAAGAGAATAATTGGAATCCCTGAGGCTTTCCCCCATTTCAATCCATTGACCTGAGGGAGGAAAAGTTACATTCAGTCAAGCTTGGGCAAAGCCTCTCCTGGAACACTAATTTTTCCACAAAATATGATCACCAGGATAATGCTGAGAAAACAGTTGCCAATATCACAGGGAACTTCTGGCGCACAGGAGACACTGGAATCATGGACAAAGATGGGAATTTCCAGTATGTTGAGAGAACTGATGATGTCATCACCTCAAGAGGGTGAGATTTGGTTCTGGCAAATGTGGGGAGGGAGATTTGGGCTTTCAGAATGTGACTGAACCAGGTGGTACTGCAAGGAACATGAGTTTGGTTGGGGCAAAGAAACCTGAAGGCAAAAGTGCCCTATCACAGATATCAGGTTACTTTTTGTTTTCTAACTATTAGGATTCTGAACCTATTAAACCCTTGGGAATTCAAGTGACTCTTTAAACGTACCACTGGACAGGTTAAAGCAGTAACCTAGAATGCCATAAAATCCAGTGGATTTTAATATACCTATGAAGTCAAATCACTCATTTTTCAAAAAGAAATCCACTGGCCCTCTGATATGGCCACATAGAGTTTAAGGTCACTTAAAAAAACAAACATTTTTTCATTTGGCATGAGAAAGGAATATGGAAGAATGAAACTGACCTTGGAGTCCAAAAGACCTAGGTTTAAGACCTTTGACACACACTGGCTGTTAATCTTGGTCAGTCATTAATCTCTCTATGTCCTATGTAACTCTTTATAATTATAAATTGCTCAAAGGTTGTCAATCTGCATAAGTAGAAGCAGTTTCATCATTGGGAAGTTCCCCACACTGACAAAATCACAAATTCATAATCCTCCCCCCAAAGAGAGGAGCAAGAGTCATCAACATAAGACACAAGTCATGAAAGTCATTGCATTCAACCTGTTTGCAGATGTAAGAAGCTCTCCAAAGGGTAACTTTAGACCTGAGAAAACGTGAGGCAAAATGAAGAACTCAGTGAATTGCAAAAAGTGCTGATCTTGGATCCTGGAGATCTAGATTCTGGTTGTACTTTGTCATTAAATACCTGTAGCCTTGGGTGAACCAATTCCCTTTTGGGGGCCTTAATTTCTTTAACATGAGAAGTTGGATTTTAAGATCCTTAAGGTCCCTTCTACATCTCAGAAGTTCTCTAACACTGTATAATTTGTCCTAAATCCAAGAGAAGGATTGGTAAATTATGGATCATTGAATAAATATGGCTCTAAACAGTGACCTAGACCCAAAATTGTTCTTTGAAGAGTCATTATGTAAAAGAGAGGAACTTTCATTGTCCCCACAGAGGACAGAAATAAACAACCGGCAGTTAGATATCAAACAGAAAAAGAGAGAGAGAAAGAGAGAGAGAGAGAAAGGGGGGGGGGGAGGGAGAGAGAAGGAGAAAGAGAGAGAGATTGAGAGAGAGAGAGAGAGAGAGAGAGAGAGAAGCTTCAGGCAGAGAGGGTTATTGAAACACTACTAGAGTGAATGACTGAGCAAAGTTTTAGAAAATGTTTTTTTTTTTCTGAAGGTCTTCAAAATAGAGTGGAAGATCGTAGGCAAATGACTACATGCCTTCTCAAGGTCCCCTTCTGTCATCAGGGTCTGTTAAATAAGACAAAGAAACCAGTAGCAACAGTTAGAGTGTTACTGATGATGCTTCTCTAGAGTACAGTAATATAGACAACTTTCTCACTCATCCCTTCTGGAAACTTTAGGCAGTGAAAAGGTTATTCTAAGGCAGAGGGCAGATTGGAAAGGGGACCTGCAGCTATGGAAGACATGGCCCCCTTCCTCTTCAATGAAGGTAGACAGAAAATCCAATTCCTCCTTCAGGTATCGAATTGGTCCCTCAGAGGTGGAAAATGTCTTGAATGAACACCCAGCTGTGGCAGAGTCAGCAGTGATCAGCAGCCCAGATGCCAGCCAAGGACAGGTAAGAGGCAGGCTGCAGCAGAGCATTAGAGGTAGGCCAAGCAATACCTTTATTGGTCTGGGACTGGAGACACACCATTTGTAGCATGAACAGTTTACTGATTACAAAGCATGCATTTGTGATATGCCCTGTACAGGAGCCAGAGAGGAAGGGATAAAAGAACTAAAGGACATAGTTCCTACTCATGGCAACTCAAGGAGGGGCAGGACCAACACAAGGGGGCATAATAACAAAGGGCAGCTTGAGTCCAGGATGGCTTAATGTTTATACATGGAATCAAGTGGGTCAGATTTCAGAAAATGCCTATATGCAAGCAATCTTTTGCAATGGTGAGAATCATCATGAGTGGTCACAGACTTTAGTGAAAGGTATTAAGTCTCAGAGATCTAGCATAGGGAAGAAAGATAGAGTTAGAATGATGAAAGACAGACCATGAAGCAGAGCACTAGTTAGAAAAAGTAAATAGGGCATAATAGCAGTCTTCAAGTATTTCCTTTTCTTATTTTTGTTAATTTGTCTTTAGTTTTTTATATCATGTTTTGTTAGGTTCCATAAATGTAAATAATGAATCCACTGATGTGGTTCCATGTATTTGTATTTTCATCATTCATTAAAAAATAAAGTTTCATAAAACATGGTGATTAGCTCCAACCCAAAGGAAATATGTAGTACAAATTCAAATAATGTGAATACTTCAGGGGAATTTATTGTTTGCACTAATTAGGACCTGACTGCATTTCCAAATATATCAAAGAAGAGATTAATAAAATTAAAGAAAAAACTTAATATTATGAGCTAGTTTTAAAAATTAAATAAACCATTAGCTAATTTGATTTTTAAAAGAAATGGAAAAACCAAATTATTAGTATCAAAAATGAAAAATAACTCATGGAGAAAAAATAAAGGAAAAATAAAGAAACCATTTTGCTCAACTATGTGCCACTAAAACTAACAACTTAAACAAAATAGATGGATATTTACAAAACATAAAATGCCCAGATTAACAGAACAAGAATCAGTGAGTTTACATAACCAAATTTCAGAGAAAGAAATTGAAAAGCTAAATATATCTCTTATCTTTCTCCTACCATGGAAATATCTCTTTCAATAAAGATTAAAAATAAAGAGGAAAAAGACAGTGAAGCAAAACTAGCCCACACATCAACCATAACCCAATACATATAACAGTATACTCAATATTTCTCACCCATAGTAACCCCCTATATAATAGTCTTCATATATTTTAAGATCTATCTCTTATAAAATGATCTAATGTTGTTGCTCTTTGGCCCTAGGGGCAGTAGGTAGAAGTTGTAAACAGCAAATTTAGCTTCAATTTCAAAATAATCTTCTTAACAATTAGAGCTATTTTAAAAAGTGGAATAGACTGCCTCAAGCATAGTGGATTCCTTCTCACTGGAAGCCTCCAAGAAAAGACTAGGCAATCAATTGGGGAATGGCTAAACAAGTTGTGGTATATGAATATAATGGAATACTATTGTGCTATAAGAAATGAGGAACAGACACAATTCATAATAACTTGGAGAGACTAAGTGAGGAGAGCAGAACCAGGAGAACTTTGTAAACAATTATAGACATATCATATGTGTGGCAACTAACTTTGATAGACTGGGCTCCTCTCAGTAATACAAGGTTAGAAGACAACTACAAAGGACTCATGATGGAAAGGGATATCCACACCCAGAGAAAGAACTCCAGAGTCTGCAGATTGAAGCAAACTATCTGCTCTCTCTTATTTGTGTTTTGTTTTGTTCTGTTTCTTCTTTCTCATTGTTCACTCTGTTGGTTATAATCCTTCTTTACAACATTGTAATGTCAAGCAAAGGCAACTTCCAAGGTTCAGATTACCAGCATAGCAAACCCCATTTATTCAGTGACAGATTAAGGCAAACATTCATAGAACAGAGAAAATCAAAATACAGTGTAACTCATTCCTTTAGCAAGTAAGTTCTCAATTCAAGCCAGATACTACTACACCCCTAGACAGTACATTCATTTAGTCAGTCAAAGTCTCTTCTCAAATGGAGATTAGTTTCCAATCATAAACAAAGTACATTCATTTGATCAATCACAGTAAAATACCATCCATTAATGCCAAGCACTTTTGCAAAAGGGGCAGGAGAGCACAAAAAGCCATCTACCCTTAAGCTACAACAAGGCTAAGATATCATCCCAGCATTGAAAACCTAAGGAGAGGTCTTGTTTATCTTGACTCGAGGCAAGTACTCAGCAGTCCCAGTTCCTGGGGAGGCAAATCCTAACAAAGCCGCAACACACATTGTCAGTGTCCTCATCGAGTCACTCTTTGCCTGCAGAACAGTTCCAGAACCCCTGAAAACATCAGTAAGGCCCTCTTCCAGGATTTCTGTAAACATACAACAGGAAAATCCTCCTTCAGGGCTTCTGAACCAACAGCCAGGTTCCAGGACCTCTACAACAGCAGCACTGTCCTTCACCAGCATGTGAATCTGGCAAAACAACATCAAAATAGACAGACAAAATACCAGCATCACAGCCATGCCTCCTCAGTTCTTGTCAGCTCCAGGTGACAGTTCTCAAAAGTCCTGGGCAGCTCCAACTGGTGCTCAGCAGTACACAACAGTGCTCTCCAAAAAGCCCCTCTGGCCTTCTCTGCTTGGGCCTTCTCTCCAAATTCAAGGCTCCTCCAAGTTCAGCCCTCTCTCTTCATGTCAACAAGTTCATCCCACAAGTGGGATTCACAAGCTCTGGGTTTTAACACTCATCCCATAAACCAAGCCAACACAGGGGATCTTCAAATTCCATTACCATTAAAAACATGACTAACATTCAACATGAAGGTATTTGTAGAACCTATATTTGATTACATGCTGCTATGAGGAGGAGGAGGGTGGAAAGGGAAGGGGAGAAAATTTAAAACCTAAGAGATTGTGGAACTGAATGTTGTAAACTAAAAGTAAATAAATAAATTTCAAAAAAAGAAAAGACTGGGCAACCACCTAACAAAGATACTATAGAAGGAGTCATGTTTAATTAGGGTTTGATCAAGAGGGCCTCTGAGGAGTGCTCCAATTCTGAGCTTCTGCCGTTTACCAAGGAAAGTTATAACAAAAGACATGGAAGAGCTCCAGTTTCACAAACAAACATGCCAAGGAAAGAGGGAGGATGAAACAAGGAGAAGCAAAGGGATGAAAGAAGGAAAGAAGAAAAGACTTTCCTGGCTAATATATTTAATTTACTCATTCAAGGGAAACTCTACTTAGTCTACGCCAAATTTTTTGAGATCAGACCTGTGATATGGTTGATACAAGAAACTCTCAATGAAATATACAGTCGGTATATGCTAGTCTTTGCCCAAATTCCTCCACTCTATTTCCTCCCTACTATAGCTATTTCTCCTACATTATAGATTCATGTTGTTCTTACTGGCTCTACTTATGAGCTGCCCTTGAAGGTTATCTATCTCTGAAAGAGCATTTGACCCTGTCTACTTCTACTTTTGACTCTCTAGCTTCACTTTCACAGGTGGTAGTGATGGCACTGATGGAGGTGGTAATAATGGCAATCAAAATGGTGATGATAATAGAGCAGTGGTGGTAGTGGTGGTAGTGGTGGTAGTGGTGCTGACAGAGAGTCATGATGAAGACAGTCATGGTGGCAGTGAAGGATAATGGTGATGATGCTAGTGGTAATGGTGGCAATTATGATGGTCAGGATGCTAGAAGTCATGATATTAGTTATTATGGAATTAGTGATGATGACAGCCATGGTGGTGATGGTATTTAGGGTGGTCATGGTGGTGATAACCATGGCAGTGATAGTGGTAGTGATAGCAATGATGGTGGTCATGGATAATGGCAAATCATCATGATGATGGTACATGATGCCAGTGGAGGGATATTAATTATAATTACAGTGATGAATACTCCCAACAGTATGTTTTTATTTTGTGCTCAACAGCAATAAACTCTTCTTACCCTGTGCTCTTCCTATAGGTAGTGAAGGCATTTGTGGTACTGACCCCTAAGTTTGAGTCCCATGACCGGGATGAGCTCATTCAAGAGCTACAGCAGCATGTGAAGACTTCAACTGCCCCCTACAAATACCCCAGAAAGGTGAGACCTCTCTGAGTTTGTAGAAGAAAGTCATTTTCACCTCCAGCCCCTGATATCCTATCACTGTCCTCTCCTTTTTAGGGGTCAATATCTTTGACCCACAAACTCTCCTGAACAACTCAGAAAAAGGGACTAATGAGTTAACTAATGAATTACATAGTACTAGGTCTATTGAACAGTAAGGCCTATAGCTGATGACTGTCCTTGAATTCCAACCAATCACTCTTCTGTTTAAGGAGAAACAACATCAGTGCATATGTGGGAGGCATGACATGATCCCCAGTATTGCTTAATATACAATTCTGTGGAATAACTAAGTCCTATATGACAAGAGTTTATTATATTGTATGTACCAATATATTCATGGATATCTTATACTACAAGTACCTTGAGCCCTTATATTGAATCCTAGACTCTCTTCATACACTTTATCAAAAATCATTTTCATGATATCCTGGTAATACAGGACATTGTGCTGAGCTCTGTCCAAGGGATCTATCTAGACTAATTCCTGACTTCTACAAATGTCTAGTACATGAAGACAGTTAGAATTTCAGAAATGTCCGTAGACCTATGCATAACTGCTTCTCCCACAAAGCTGGTCATGAGAGAGAAAGGAAGAGAAAGATAGAGAAACATGTGTCATCTTTCCCAAACAGGTGGAGTTTGTTTCAGCACTGCCCAAGACGATCAGTGGAAAAATCCAAAGGGCTAAGCTGCGAAACAATGAATGGAAACAAACAACTGGGACCCATGGTGTCCTCAGATCCCAGTGACATTTTACAATGTGGTTTTCCATTAAAAAAAAGAGCAGGGTACCTTTCCTACTTCAACCCCTATTCTGGGGCAGGCCTAATCAAGCTGGACTATTGATTCAGCCACAGAGGTGAAATTCATTAAATGACACTAACTCAAATAAAATTATATCCCCCTCAACCTCCACAGTCCCTATGGCAATTATTCATAATAGTCGGGCATATTGTTCCCTGGTGGGCAGGAGAAACTCAGATCAAACTTAGGAGGCTTTGAGTAATCTTTTTTAATGTAATAAAATGTGCCTATCTAAAACCCAAAACAAGTATTACATGTGATGAGGAAACACTAGAATCTTTCCTAATCAAGTAAGGAATACAGCAAGGATGCAATCTTTCCCTGCTGTTATTTGGAAAGCCCTAGAAATGCTAATGATAGCAATAAGAGGAAAGAAAGACTTTGAAAGCATATAGCTAGGCAAAGAGGAGACAAAAAAAATACCTATTTTCTAATGAAATTATAATTAACTTAGAAAATCCTAGGCAACCAGCAAAGAAAGCAATAGAGACAATTAATAGCCTCAGAAAAGTTGCAAGCTACAAAGTAAACCCACAAAAATCAACAGCATTGCTATATAAGAACAAAATTCATGAGGTAACAATAAAAAAGTTAAATCTCATTCAAAACAGGTACAAAATGCATTAAATATTTAAGAATAAATCTATCAAAGCACATTAAATGTTTGTATAGATTCAATTACAAAACGATCCATAAAGAAATAAAGAACTACTTACATAGCTAAAGGATATCCAGTAGTTGTGGTTGGATGCTGTAAATGTAATAAGAATGACAATACTGCCAAAGTTAATTAACAGATATGGTGCTATTCAAATCAAACTACTAAAGAAATACGTGATTTTTTTCATTTTTTTATTTTTATTTTTCAATTAGAAGCATTTGTTTTCTCTCTGGTCTCCCCATTCATTGAAGAGAAAAGAAAAAAGAAAATCTTTGTAAGAAATATGTGTAGTCATCCAAGAAAAAGCCCCACGTCGCCCATAGCCAAAAATACGTGTCTCATTCAGCATCTTGAGTCTGTCATCCTTCTATCAGGCAATGGTTCTTCATTGATCCTTTGGAATCATGGTTGGTCATAGAACTGATTAAAGTTCTTATGTGTTGCAAAACTGTTCGTCTCAGGGATGTTGTTATTGTATAAATTGTCCTGCTGGTTGCTCTGTTTACTTTATCAGTTCAGATAAGACTTCCAAGATTTCTCTGAAACTATCTCTTTCATAATTTTTATGGCATACTAGTATTCCATTATATTCATATGGCAGGTAGGTGGCATGGTGGATAGAGTAATAAAGCACCAGGTCTGGAGCCAAGAAGACCTGAGTTCAAAACTGACCTCAGAGACTTATTAGCTGTGTGACAGTTTCCTCAATTGTAAAATGGGGATAGTAATAGTATCTACTTCAAAGGATTGTTGTAAAGTTCAAATGAGATAATATTTTTAAAGTACTCAGCACAGTGCCTGGTGATATAAATGTAAGTTATTGTTATTATATATCATAATTGTTCAGCCATTCCCCAGTTAATAGGAACCCCCTTAGTTTCTAGCTGTTTACCGCTACAAAAACAACTGTTGTAAATATTATTGTATGTATCGGTCTTTTTCTTTTTCATTTGATCTCTCTGGAGTACAAGCCTAGCACTTTCTAGGTCAAAAGGTACCTAATTTGTTTAAAAGAATTTGGGGGCACAGATCAAAATTGCTTTCCCAAATGCCTGGACCAATTAACATCTCCACCAACTGTGCATCAATGTTCCTACTTTTCCTAGGCACAAGATTTGCTATTTTTCTTTTTTATCATCTTTCCCAGTCTGAAGAATATGAGGTGTAACCTCAGTGTTGCTTCCATTTGCATTTTTCTAATTATTAGTTATTTGGAGCATTTATTGGTTAATTGGTTAATAAGGTTATTGATAGTTTGGATTTATTACTTCGAAAACCACTTTTTCTTACCTTTTGACAGATTGCTAGCTAGATAATGGTTCTATTTCTTAAACATTGAAACAATTCCTTCTTTATCAGAGAAATTTGCTGCAAAGATTTTTTTCCCCAGTTAACAGTTTTCTCCAAAGAGATACTTCTCTGAACTGAACAAAATAGAAACAAAAGATCTAAAATATTAAGGAAAATAATGAAAAAATGTAAGAATTAAAGGGAAATAGTATATCTAGACTTCAATCATTGAAATCATTAGATATTAAATAAACCATTTTAAGTAAATCAATGTAACAGACTAGATCAGGAGTTAAAAGACTATGGCCTAAGGGCCAAATCTACTAGAGCATATTTTGTATGGCCCTCAAATCCATAACAATTTTTACATTTTTAAATATAATAAAACTTTATTTTAGAATGTAAAAACTGGAGAATTCTGGAAAGATGGGGTAGTAGGTCAAAAAAATTCAAGCTCTCAAGATTTTTCTCCAAAAAAGAGATAAAATAGTACCTCAGGGTGAACATAGAGCAGTGAAAATAAATGAGAGTAGGGGTAGAACAGTGGTCCTTCTGGGCCCATCAGAGAAGATCTGAAGAAAAATCTCAGGAAAAGATTTCATCCCCGTGAAGTGCAAACACCTCCAGGCTAGGGACTGTTTAAACAAGCAGCAAGCCCTAGTGTTAGCTGAGTTGAGAGGTTGCCTCAGCCAGAGACACAATAACTTTCCACCCAGGGAACAGTGAAAGGAGTTGTCTGAGCTGGGGAAGATCAAATAAACTTCTACTGACAAGAAACAACAGACCCAACTATGCTGTGAAGATTCGGTTGGGGGCAAGAAGGAACCAGCATATACCAAGTGAGTTCAGAAGCTTTGGGGCTGGGATGCTGTCTGTGGGCACTTACAGAAGGCTGGAGGTCTTGGTTGGTGTTCAAGGTCAGAAAGGAGAACTGAAGGAGGATCTGAGGCCAGAGGCACCATCCGCTATATTATAGGACTAGAGGTGATTACAAAAGCTAAAATATTACCAAAAAAAATGCACAGGCAAAGGAGAAAGAATTCAACCACTGAAAGTTACTATAGGAATAGAGAAGATTGGGGTTTGTCTTCAGAGGAGAATACTGAAGCAAAGAAACCCTCTTCTATCCCCAAAAGAATAATGTCAAATGGTCACCTACCCAAAAAGAATTCACAGAACTTAAAAAGGACTTTAAAATCAAATGAGAGAAAGGAAAAACTTTAAATAAAAATTAGAACAATCCAAGAAAAACAAGAAGATTATGAAAAGTCAACCAATTAGAAAAAGAAGATCCAGAATCTTAAGGAAAAAATGATTCCTTAAAAATCAGAAGATCCAGAATCTTAAGGAAAAAAATGATTCCTTAAAAATAAGAGATCAACAAATAATAAAACAAAATATAAAGAATGAAAAAACAGAAGAGAATCTGAAACATCTCATAAAAAAACACACAGTTGATCTGGAGAAGAGATCAAGAAGAGAAAACATAAGAATAAAGTACCCGAAAGCTATAATCAAACAAAAAATCTTATACAACAATACAAGAAATAATTAAAGAAAATTGTCCTGCAGCATTAGAACAAGAAGGGAAAGTAGAAATAGAAAAATCCTGCAATCACCACCTGAAAGAGATCCTACAAGGAAAATCCACAGAAATGTTATGGTCAAATTCTGAAACACCTAGCTCAAGGATAAAATATTATGAGCAACAAGGGAAAAAAAAAACCAATTTAAATATGGCAGTGCCACAATTAGAATCACACAAGACCTAGCAGCAGTGACACTAAAAGATCACAGGTCTTGGAATATTATATATGGAAGAGTGAAATAACTAAGTTTCTGGTTGAAAATATCATGCTAAAAAAAAAAGCTAAGCATAATTCTGAATAAAATAATGGATATTTAATGAATTGTCAAACTCTCAGGACTTGATTTATTTTTTAATGTATTTTTTTGGAAGGGGGAAGGCAGGGCAATTGGGGTTAAATGACTTGACCAAGGTCACACAGCTAATAAGTGTGCCAAGTGTCTGAGGCTGGATTTGAACTCAGTTCCTCCTGACTCCAGGGCTGGTGCTCTATTCACTGTGCCACCTAGCTTCCCCAATGACTTTGTTTAAAAAAAAAAAACCTGAATTTAATAGGAGATTTGACATACAAGAGACAAGAGAAGCATAAGGTACATACCAAAGACTGATTACAAGGGACTCAATAAAGATAAACTCTTTACCTTTTATGTATGTAAAATGTATGTCTAAGGGGGCGGCTAGGTGGCACAGTGAATAGAGCACTGGCCCTAGAGTAAGGAGGACCTGAGTTCAAATCTGGCCTTAGACACTTAATACTTACCAGCCCTGTGACCTTGGGCAAGTCACTTAACCCCAATTGCCCTGCCCTCCCCCCTCCAAAAAAGCAAAAAAATGAATATCTAAGATTGTTACTGGTCATTGAGGTAATTCATAAGAATGAATGGGGTAGGCTTGAGCATGTGTAACAATACTGGGATTTGAAGATCTTCCATGCCCCTTGAACTTACTGATGTAGCAGGAAGGGGTGGAGCAAGAGAACACCGGAACCAAGCTAGTCTCCATGCAGTGCTGACTGGAAGCAGCGGCAGAGGCAGTGGCTGCGGTTGCGAACTCCTTTTTCTTTGAGCGGGCCAGAATCTCTGCTAAGGACTCCTGCTGAGGACTGCCAGGAACAGGAACTGCCAGGAGCTGGAGCTGCTGGGAGCAAGCTGCCTGGACGCTGAGCAGTTGCATGCATGAGGAGAGGAGGATCTTTGCCTGAGGTAGCCTGTCCTGTTCTAAGGCTTGAGGATGTGGGTGTTTACTACTTTGACCACATGTGCCAACTTCATAACTACTGTGTTGGCTTTGACTTTCTGGTTTTGGGACTCAGTTTTCTGGTATTTAAATGAATGCTCTAGCTATATTTCTTATGTAGAGAGCCTGTTACAT
>CM053590.1:161734978-161751108 GCA_028646515.1 Pseudochirops corinnae | reverse complement strand
GTGATTGTGGAACTGAATCTTGTAAATTAAAAGTAAATGAGTAAATAAAAAAAAATTTAAAAAAAAAAGAGTGATAGCATGTAGATTGCTTTAGTCTCCATTTAAACTCTGTTCTTTCTAGATCTTTCTCTGAATGTAGGTATCTGAGACTTGTAGAGTTGTCTTATAGCTGTGTGTTGCTGAGAAGAGTCCAATAATCACTTTTCACAAACATATTTCATAAATGATACCAAAGGGGTGGCTAGGTGGCACAGTGAGTAGAGCACTGGCCTTGGAGTCAGGAAGACCTGAGTTCAAATCCGGCCTCAGACACTTAACACTTACTAGCCGTGTGACCTTGGGCAAGTCACTTAATCCTAATTGCCCTGCCTTCCCCCCTCCAAAAAGCAATCAATCAATCAATAAATGATAGCAAAACAATCTTAACTGAAACTTCCTTTTAAACAAAGACAAATACTGAAAGTTTATGATTTCTTAAATTACAATGCTTCAGAATATTATAACACATGGTCAGAATGCCCTAGTCATTTTCTTGTTCCTCTGACACTGCAATTCTTAATTTAACAGCATTTAGACTTTATAAAAGAAACTGCTTCTATTACAACATAGATAATACAACTGTTTACCAGTAACAAGATCATAAACAATTATCATGTATCTAAATTACCAATTTGGTGACCTTAATTTAGTCATTTCCAAATTGCTTTGCACAGAAAATCATTCGTCCCATAAATATTGGCATAAAATGCATACCTAAAGAAAATTCCACATAAGGTTAACAAACATGAAACAATTAATTTTTAGCTTACACAGTTTACACTCAAACAGCATTTTTGTTTTATACCAAGACTTGTACCAAGCACCTTTACAATTATATTAGTCCCATAAAATCCCTAGGATGTGGATTCTACCACCATCCCCTTACTGAACAGTAAACTAAGGTAAATAAAACTTTCAGGAGAGGGGGGATACCGTGAATCACTTTCTTAATACCAAATAACAATATGTACCTTTTGATCATGTAACTATATATTTCTAAGTTCTAATACCCTTGGCCCTCAGAAAGGAAATATATCCATTAATTTATTTCTTTCCTTAATATTCCAATTACTCATTCATATTCCCATTTTTCCTGGGAAAGTTTACAAGGAGTTTGAAATCACCTACTATCATCAGGTCAGTTTAAAATATGCTGGGCCAGTAGTCTAACTGCTTTCTTTGGTCCTAATAATAATTACAAATCATAGTAATTTATATATTTTACCATGATCTATGACCATCTTTAAATTCAAATTCAATAACCACCCAATTTCAGTCTTTCCAGGTAAAACAAAAACTTCCACGAACCCTCGCAACATGCTTAAACCATCTGATATTAGCACAAGAGCACCCCAGGATGGAGGTGAAGGCACTTCCCTTCTCACCCCTGTCCATTCCCCAAATTTTCCTAACTTTCATATTTTCACTCAAACCTTCATTTCTCTTTCCAAATCTTTCAAACCCATTACTGAGACTACTGACATTCCTTTACATTCCAAATAATCACACCCCAATTTTGTGCAGCCTTCTTGCACTTTAAAAACTAGAATGAGTTAAATGCCTAATAATTTTACATCCCAAGAGCCACATATTATTTTTTCTCCTCTCTACCCTCTGCCCCTCCTTTTCTGAGAGGCTTAGAAAAAAAAAATGTCCAAACTACAAGATTTATGTACCATCCCAACCCTAATGCTCTTTTTACATTCCCAGTACCTTGAAGTGGGATGGGAGAATGCTCCCTTCCAAACACCTCTTTCTCTTCCAGATATTTCACTTTTGCTCCCACCTTTCTTTTTTCTTTTTTTTAAGAAACCAATACTCAATATGTTTCAGATACTTTAAATTAGAGATTTTTCTTTACCTCTCTGCTTATCAATGGGTTTTTAGTGAAATCTACTCAGATGCTCTGAAAGATCCTCAGTCTCAGACTCCTTCACTCTCTCCCATGGTAGAGGTTATACGCTGCCTAATCTGATCTGGGATGAGAGGAGTTAACAGAAGAACTTCAGGTCCATTTAAAATACAGTCCTGTGATACCCTCTTCACTAAGGGGGCAGGGAAAAACTCCTAAATAACCAATCTTGAAACTTCCAGAATCTGGATTCATTAAAATTCAACTAGTGTAAATGTCCTTAAGTACCACAAATAAGTTTTTGAAGTATTATAGCTAACTTAATTTCCAGTTATTACAGGATTTCCAGATATTAAACTTCCCTAGTCTAAATTAGCCTTCATAGCAATTTATCCCAGTGTCTTTCTCCTTCTATCCTTTGATATAACATTATTACTTTTTGGAACTTTACATGTATATCAACATCAACCTTGAAATTAACATACATTAATACATAGCTTGAAAATCACACTTTAAATTTTAAGGTTTCTCATTTACTTAACAAGAGTTTCTTCAGTGTCAACTAATAATAAATTCTGACCTATCTTAAACATCAATGAAGAGTAACCCATTTCACTTAAAATACTACCAGAATTGATTTAGTTACCCTTTGGTTATATTCTGATATGCAAAAACTTTTCACTTTGGATGAGGCATGGTTAAATGCTGGTTAGCCACTCAGCCTGTCTCTGATCTGAGAGGAAAGATTCCCACTCCCTTTCCTTATCTCTCTAGCTCTCTCCACACCCCAAAACCTGGCCAGGGTTTTTAGAATGTAAAGAGAAGGAAAATTTTCCACACTATTAATCTAAAGAGTAAAATATTTTTCTCTCTTTCTCTTTCTCTCTCCCTCATCCACCTGATGGAGAAAGGAGGGGGAGACAAAGAGAAAGCTGCATTCCAAGAAAGTTCAACAGTACCCCTTGCTGTCCTTGAATGCCTTAACTAAGGAGGAGGACGTGGTGGGGAATGAAGATATTGCCTCCCCATCCTGGGCTATAGAATTTCCCTTGTTTGTTTCAGGGTTACCGAGCACCCTTGTTTAATGAGTTTGTAAATCACTCTTATGTACTTCTCTTTCTCAGACAACTTTCCTAAATCTTGCCCCATGGTTTTTCTACTTACCTCTTCTGATGCTTTGGGCCTGTTGTTTGGAACCTCCTCACAAGGAAGGCTGACTGGGACCCACAGTCTTGGTACCTTCATTTACGGGATGGTCTTCAGGCCTCCTGCTGGGTGCCAGTTGTTGCTGCTGGCTCATGGAGTATGGCTGAGTCCTGCTCAGGCCACCTGATATCTCCAACACAGTGATGAGGTGACGGTGAAAGTCTCCATTTATTCAACATAAAGCAAACTCTTTTGTACTCTCTAACATCCTATGTGCAGACATGGTAGTCTGTGCTGTTTCAGTACTGTACCAGTGCTGTACCTGTGCTGTACTTGTGCTGTACTCATCCATAATACATATGTCAGAATGAGAACATGACTGACATGCATGTTATAAGGGAACAGGGCGGAGTGTAATTTGGAGAGCCCATTCGGACATTATGGTCATAGAGATAACAGGAGAGAGGACTTATCAACCATTCCTGCCATCCCTAGACCATCTGTGACCTTCAACAAACCACAACAAGTATCAGCTAGTCTCTTCCTGGGCCAAGTATTCTGTTTAAACCAAGTTTTACGGCACTTCATTTTATTCAGCCTAAAATGACTGATTTTAAATTTCAAAGAGATATTCCTTCTTCTAGGGTTGTGGAATTTAATGACCAAGTTCATGGTTGCCCTAGAAGTACCTGATGTGATGATGATTCTGCTTGGTCAGTTGAACTTCTTTCCTAGCTTGTAAGCTGACCCAATGTTGGCCTCAGATGAGATCTTCTGGGGCCTGCCAACTCTATTACAGACAGCCTCTCCCCTGCTCAGTAAAGCAGAAAGCTGAAAATGGAGAATGACAAAGACAGAGATGAATTGAGTTGGATTAGGTCATGGGTAAAACATTCACATAGACCTTCCCCTGCTACATAGGCTTCTAGTATTTTAATCTAATGACTTCTAGCACTCTTTATCTATCTGTATCACCTACATAGAGAGGCATGGTAGGTGCTATAGCAGTTAATTACTTTTGGAGTCAGGAAGACTCAAATTCAAAACCTGCTTCTGACACGTGTTGACTGTGTGACTGTAGGCATATCAGTGAATCTCTCAGGGTTCCCAGGTAACTCTAAGACTATATGTTGCAAGGCAGTTGCTGATTTTTATTGGTAGAGGGATTGTTTTTTTCACTCCAGAGCCCCCATACTGATGCAATCATAAGTGATTTATTTTAAAATCACCTAGACAATGATTCTTAGCAGTACTATGGGAGTAGAGGGA
The DNA here is from genome assembly GCA_028646515.1 of Pseudochirops corinnae. Lineage (NCBI taxonomy): Eukaryota > Metazoa > Chordata > Mammalia > Diprotodontia > Pseudocheiridae > Pseudochirops > Pseudochirops corinnae. Next base: position 161,746,802 of record CM053590.1, on the reverse strand, counting down.
GTCGATTTCTGTTTTTTGGTGACCAGCTTGAGGATGGTCTCCTGACTTTTCTCTTTAGAGCAATGAAATATTTTGTTCCACCCAACTGTGTTTCATGGAGACGAGATAGGGGCTAGGAAAAAAAGTAAGTTATCCTAAATCCTAGAATTTTGAAGGACAACAACAGCTCCAACAACAGTTAAAGAGCTTAGTCAGAAGTTTCACAGAGCATTACAGGGTCTCAGCTCAGTTGTTGATGTCCCAAAGTACTCTGCTGAGCTGGTTGTGACCAAACAGCTCTGGTCCCACTGCTGTCCCTAGGAAGCCACACCTACAGAGTTCTGACCCAGAAAATCCTACAGCTATTTAAAAAGCCAAATAGAGCAAATATTTTCTTACCCTTTCTCTTTCTTCTTCTTTTCCTGCTTTGCATTCTACTCCACACTCAATCCATTCTCTGCTGTTCTGCCTTGGCTGATCTGAGACCTGATCCTTTTCTTAATATACTTCACAAAATGAGAAAACTTGGATCCTATCTCTTCCTGTTTTGAGTTTGTCCTCAGATGGAAGCTATTCAGGGACCCATTGGTCATTTTCAGCGTCGTTCTGTGGACGTTCTCCAACTGTGTTACACTTTGAACTGTACATAGTGTTCCAAGGGCAGGGACACTGTGGCCTTAAAGGCAGCTTTTTCTTGGCATTGGGACAGTCTTTCTGGCTGTAGCAGCACACTGGGCAGATTTTCAGAGAACAGTGAGTGAATGATAGCTATGTCATCTGTATTGAAGGTACAGCTTGCTACTCAGTAGCCACTCATTTGAGTTTCTGGTGGTTTGAGCTTACCACCACATTCTGGAATTATTTTACCCTCTTCAGTAAATACAAACAAGCTGGGTTGATGACATTGGGCAATTTATTTCCCCTCTCTGGGCCTTAACTTCCTCACCTTTAAAATAAGGGGATTCAGATGAGATGATTTCTAGTTATAAAACTCAAATTCTATGACTCCCTTTTGGATTCTAAACCTAACCTGGAATAGTACCTGTTTTTAAATTCAGAAACTTGATCTGACTTGGTTATGTTTTGTGTCTGGTTGATTATGGTTGGTTATATAATGTAATACTTTTAAGTATCACATTTTACCTATGTTCTTTTCCATAAGCCTCGTAATTCACTTGATCCAAAGCAATAGAATTCCTATTTAACCTTCCACAAAATAATGAATAAAGTGGTTGCTGTTGTTCTTGTTCAGTCATTTTAAGTCATGTCAGACTCTTTGTGGCCCCATTTGGTGTTTCCTTGGCAGAGATACTGGAGTGGTTTGCTGTTTCCATCCCTAGTTCATTTTACAGATAAGGGAACTGAGGCAAAGAGGGTTAAGTGACTTGTCCAGAGTCAAACAGCTCCTTGAGTGTCTGAGGTCAGATTTGAACTCAGAAAGATGAATCTTCCTGACTTTAGCCCCCTCACTCTATCCACTGTGCCTTCTAGTGGGGAAGTAGTTTAGGTACTCCAAAATAATGATGAGTCTGAAATAATTTATCTTTGTCCTGGGAGTTCATGTTTGATGCCTTTCCTCTACAGATTAATTTTTATTATGTTTTGCTCAGACTAACATTAAAATGAGCTTTCAGTCAGCCAATAACAGAAGAGGAAAAGACGCATATGGTGGGAAGAGGTGTAGAGGAAGGCTACCAACTACTCAGGTTGTAGGATTAAAGGTTGGGTCATGGCTTTAGAACTGAAGGGGGCCTCAGAGGTCATCTGCTCCAACCTCCTCATTTTACAGATGTGGAAAATAAGCCTAAGAAAGGTTAAAGTCAAACAGATAATAAGTAGCACAGGGAGGAGCTAAATGTAGGTCCTCTGACTCAAATTCCTTCCCACTTACAGATTATACTTGAGTCATAAGTGATTGAGGAGGAGCCAACCAAACTTTTTCAAGGATATTCATGTTCCATAGGGGTTATAAAGCAACATGCCTTAGGTCTTGGAGCCTTCTATTATGAAGAAAATGCCTTGTGAGTGAAGATTTTTTAAGCTAAGCTTCAATTCACATGTATTTAGAGCAGGACACTATGATCTGGAGGAATCAGGAAAGACCTTATGAAAGAGGCAGCCTTAGCTGAGCTTTGTTATAAATGACCTTCAGATTATAAGAGGCAGAGATGAGGAAGAAATCCTGGGCCAAGGCATAGACATAAGTGAAAAATGTTGTGATTAGGGCTTGATAAACAGATTGGCTTGAGTAGTCTGAAGAGTGAGAAGAAGATGGATGTGTGATAAATCATAGGGGACATAATATCTCCATAGAGCTTCCCAGCCAAGGCTGTCCAATGTTCTCACAAAGAAAATCCTAGCTCAGAGGTCAGCTGGGCATGTGTACAGTGGCCTGTGGAGGTAGACCAGTACTTTTGCCCCACAGGCTATTAGAGAGATTCAACAGTACTGAATTTTTCTGCCTGGAACACTCCTTGGCATGTTTACTTCTCTTTTCCCTTCCGCCTTTTCAAAAACCTTAAACAACTGTTAGCTCTAAGTTGGACCTGTCTCGTGGAAGTTATGTCTGTATTGGACAGAGTGTCATGGACAAAAACCACAGAGTTGGCTGGGCCCGGATCTGTGACTTCCCAGGACTGAGAACAGATGCTGACAAGGTACTGGGCCTGGGACAACTGAAGGTCAGAGAGGCCAGACAGGTGGAGGAAGAGCCTAGATGCTCAGTGTTTCAGATAGAACACTCCTTTTTTGCACTGAAGGACATCAACGTTGGTGACAGTGCTCTGGTCTCTCATTGCTTAAGTTGTAACCAAAACTCTGATCCTAAACAAAAAAATGAATGAATGAATAATTTTTAAAATGCTCAAACCTTGTCTTGTATTTCACATAGGTGTAACATGAGTCCCCCATGGCACTGGTTCAATGTGATTATCAATTCTGAAACTCAATTCTTAAATTCTCCCATCTAGTCCAATTCCCTAGTGCCACATCATAGAAAGACTGCTCAATCCAATAACAAGAGTTTTTAATTAAAATGTAAAAGAAATGTTAGAAACAAAAAAAGAGTCACGCCTTTCTTTGCAATATGCACACAGAAGGACAATTTCTTGCACCTCCCTAGATAGGAGAATAGGATAGAAATCTCCTGGGAAAATTTTAAAAGGAATTGGGAATGCTATCTCTGTGCATGGGGGGAGAAGGTGAAGAATCTGTCAATTGCCTCTCTCCCACCCCTGTGTCTACTCAGCATGTGGTCTCAGTGGTCAGCAAGGAGATCTGATAACTGCCTGGGAGAAGGGTGCACTTCAGGATCAGCTGAGAAATCTTGGTTTAGCTCTAGCATCATCAGCTGTCTCTGATCTTCTCTGTGTATCTGCTCATTCCCATGGCTCTGGCAGCCCCTCCTTAAAAAACAAACAAACAAAAAACAACTTCTATATCATTCTCATCTTTTATCAGCTCTGATCACACTCAGAAATACCCCTGGCCTATCTGAGTACTGAGCCCAAGCACTTTTTCTCCCTTTTACTATGACTTCTCCTCTCTTCCTTTACCAAATTTGTTCCAGCTGACACCAGTCCACACATTCAAGTGTAAGAGTCCCAGAGAAACACAAATCTTAGAGATTTCTCCAATGAAAATGACTCCCTTTCTCACATGCATGTAGAATTGAAGCTGCACTAGAGAGTACCCATTAAGGAAACTTAATGGTTGTCTCTTAATTCCTTAATTGCCCTAATTACAAGAGCCATGTCTCTTCCCTTGATGTTAGGCTAGGGTACAATTGCCAGAGTTTTGCTAGTTAATTTTATTTTAAATACTTATAACTAGTATTTCTTGTGCTTGGTATATAGATAAATGCCAAAACACTATTTTCTAGCCTAGAGGTTCCCAAACTTATTTGGCTTACTGCCCCCTTTAAAAAAAATTACTCAGGGGCCCCTTGGAAATCTACTTTCTTTAACCATTTAATGCTTCTTTTTTTTTTAGATTGGCATTGTTTCAAAAATATAAACTACTTTCTTAAAATGATGCATCTTAAATTTAATAATTTATTGTAATTTTTTGTTATTTTTTTACATTATTGAAATTCTGAGGATGCATTATTTCTTGCCTGCGAGCTGTTGCTAATTAAGACCTGCCCACAGATTTGACCACTGATCAGCTATCACTTGAATTTTGTTTGTTTATCTGGAAAATAATGTAATCACTACAACTGGAACTCTGTTATACAACAGATGAAATACGTATGAATGGTTTTTCAAAATTTTCTCATATTCACTTATTTCCTTAGGCTTTCACTGCACCCTTATTTTTATTCAATGTCCCCCAATTGCACCTGAGGCTACTTCCACCCCCTTGGATCGTTCCAGTGCCGTCCAGGGGGTGGTATCACGCACTTTGGGAATTTCTGTTCTAGCCCCTCTCCCCTTCTTTTACAAAAATATTTGAGTTTTCCCTATTTTAAAACAATTCACTCAACTGCTTGGTCTATCCAATACTTTCCCTTCCTACTAAAAACTCTAAAAAAGTGAATAATCTGCACTTACTACTCCCACTTCTTTAATGTCTTACAATATGACTTCTGATCCCACCATTTTAATGAAATAATACTCAAAAGTCACCAGTTGCCTTCAAGCAAATGAATGTGATAGCTTTTCTTGATTTATAATCCTTTATCTTTCTGAAGTATTCCACGTTCATCTTGTCCATCTCCTTTTCTTCTTCCTTGGCTTCCATCGCATTCTTCTCCCTTTCGTAGTTAGATATAATTACTCTTCCTCAGTCCCCCTTGATTGTTGATCTATACATTCTCTTTTATCTAAATTCTGGTGTCTCCCAAGACCCTTTGCTAGCTCCTCATCTTCTATAACCTCTCCCTGGTGATCTCATCCCATCTGTTCACAAGAATCATCACCTCTAACTTTTATGCAGATACACACATGTATTTATATACACACATATACATATATACACATACCTACCTACCTATATACATACATGTCTCCCTAATCTCTCCTCTTAACTTTAGTCCCACTTCTTCAATTGCTTGATGTTCTTTTGGAAGCTCATAATCAATGTCCACAATATATCTGCCTTGTCACCTATAATGGTAATTAATTTAGCAGGTACTTGGCCCTTAGTGAATAAGGGCCAAGTACTTCTGTGAAAGAGGCAGAGAGTATGAACTCTGTCTCCTGTATGAACAGAGGATGTGAACTTTGTCTCCTGAATATTATATTGTGATTTGTTGTGACTGTTTGCCTTGATTTGTAATAGAATAAATGGAGTGCTCAGTATACTGCGTAATCCAAACCTTAAAAACTGTTCACAGTAGCATTCTTTTGAGAATCTGCTAGTGCATGGCATTACATCACCCCCTTAAACTCTCCTCACTTCTCAAATCCTTTGTTCTATTAGTGGTCACTCTGGCTTGAAAACCTTTGGTGCTTTCTTTGACTTTTCCCTCTTGCTCATTTTTTACATCCAATCAGTTGTTAAATTCTGTCAATTTTGCCCCTACATGTCTTATATCTATCTCTTCTCCACTCACAAGTATTCCATCCTAGTTCTTCAACTCTCATTTGTGCAGTGAATAGAGCTTTGGACCTGGAATCAGTAAGACCTGAGTTCAAATCTGGTCTCAGACACTTACTAGCCATGTGACCCTGGACAGGTCACTTAACCTCTTTCTGCCTTAGTTACTTGCTCACAAACTTTCAATGACTACCCTTAACAGGAAAACTCCTAGGAAAAAGTTGTCTAAACTCCTTGCTTTCATTTCTCCTCCACTCATTTCCCACTTAACCCTTTGGAATCTGGCTTCCAACATCATTATTCAACTGAAACCTCTCTTTCCAATGTTACCAGTGATCTCTTATGTAGCATTCCCTCCCACTTTACCCTCCCAAACCATATTAGGAGGTTGAATTCCCTAAGGAATGAATACCCCAGCTTCATGACACTCTGCTGATTTGTAGTCCTAAAATTATAGCTCACAGGTTTTCATCCCCAACCCTAGCTCCCATACATGTGTGATATTTTGAAATGATGTAAAACAGAGTCAAGTACCTTCAATAATCATCCACTTGACACAATCAGCTCAAAGCAAAACTGTTTACAGAAATAGTAAAGCATGATAAGTAATATCAAAACTTTTCTCCCTTATGCCTGGGGCATATTCTTCTGAAGGATTAATGAAATATTAAGGACCTTCCCTGTACATTTGTAGGCCTACATTACTATATATGTTGTCCTTTCTCCTCAGAACTGGGAGTTAACTTATACCTGGACAATTCCTCTTCCTGGAAGGGTTGGCCACTCTTCTAGGAATATATGGAATCAATCCTATGTCCTTTAGAACGCAGATGTTTTGTTATTTCAATCACAAATGTCTTGTTCTTTTCAACTCTGGCCCAGTCCACAGCTGCAATTTATCCTGTCCTGACATGAATAGATCTTACTCTGTCAATCAAGTGCTAAATTGCATACAGCTCTGACGTCAAGCCAATCAGGAGCTGTCATGTGTGGCCCTGGTTCTGAACTGTGAAACTGGATATAACCTGCAGAAATTGTTCTACTCTTTGGAGTCCCACCTGGGATTTTTCTAGCCAGGGCTCTGTGGCTGAAACCAAGGAACTTTCCAGCATGTGAAACCATATGTAGGTGCTTCACCAGTTTGGTGATGTATGTAAATATTTCTATTACTCTGTTAAGCTTTATCTTTATATTTCTTTAATACTGCTTTGTATTGTCATTGTGTGCAGAATAAATGTTATACTGCTTCCAATCTGGTGTGGGCATGTCCCTTATACCGTGCAATCCATTCCTAAAAATACTTTAAAGCAGCTGCAAGTATCTCTTTAATGATATATCTTCCCAAATACACAAAGAGTCAGAGAAAAGAATAGACACTCATGTAGATTATTTAGTAGGGAGGAAGACACAATGTGGGACCTGCTCCTCCCACCCTTCAGGTGAGAAAGCAAATTGTCCTTGATAAAAAAATTCCTTTCAGAATTTACATTGTCACAACTAAAACTTTTCCAACTCTTCTTTGCAACACATAGGACATTCCAGATGTAGGTCCAAATCCACTCTTCACTAGGAGGAAGCAAGTTAAAAGAGTAATATATTGGAGACAGATCTAGGTTCAAATTTCACCTATGACTATTGATCCTTCTGTGACCTTTGGCAAATCACTTGACCTCTCTATGCCTTGGTTTCCTTATCTGTAAAATGAGAGAATTAGACTAGATGGATGCTGACTCCCAGCTCTAAATCTATGAATTATGAACTTAATGAGTTATGAATCTTTCCATAGGTATAAAGTATCAAAATATTTTAAGGATTTTATTTAAAATAATGGAAAAATTAATGTGTAAAGACTTATGTTTGTCCTAGATGACTCCTGGCTTCTGAATGTATCTCAGCAATGCACATTTTCTGTAAGAAATTTTTCCCAAGAAGCCCTTAGGAAAGCTTAAAGGCTAACTTCAGCGTGTCGTGATCTGGATGAATGTTCTATATAACAGATGTTCTTATTGTCAGTTTGATATCAGAACTTTTCTGTTTTCTCAGAAGTCCTTTATTATTTTTGAATTAATTTATCCTTATGATTCTAAAACTTTGATGTTGTTAAAAAAAATTGCTGTGTAGTGCTGTACAATGTTTTAAAGTTATGTAAAACATTGAGGCAACCATCTCTGCAGTCACCACAATTTTCTTAGGAGTCAGTCACTCACAACTCTCAAAAGTCAGTAACAACCTTGCTCTAGAAAACAATTCAATCCCCAAATTCAGTTTCATCCTGTCCTCTCAGTAGCATCATTTCCCCTGTTCCCACTCATTTAGCATGTCCATTTTCTCTGTCTTAAAAGGGAAAGAAGGAAGGAAGGAAGGAAGGAAGGAAGGAAGGAAGGAAAAAGAAAGGCTAGCTTTTAAAGAAATTAAACAGACTCACAACTGCCCCCAAAGAGGTGTTGGACTACTCCAAAAGGGATTAAGCACATGATATTGATTACTTGGAGCTCTTCTAGACCATGAGGTGAACCTTACCCATGGACTTGCAGTTCATAAGGAGTTCAGATAAACTGAAATCCACAATGACCAAACAGTTTAGGTCAGCTCAAAAGAAAAACCAAACCAAACCCATAATATAGATGAGCCTCTAGCTCATGCTTAGGAACATTGGTGGGCACTGGTATTCTGGGGCCTCAACATCCGTGCTGCTCATATGAGTTATCCTCTTTCCAAACCAACATGGTAACAGAAATCAGTACTTCAACACTCAATCATGGAAAAGTTTAAGAAATGTGTCTGATTTGAAGTAACACATTGAAAAACTATCCATTCATAGTCTGAAAACAAAATAAAAATACCAGTGTTCTGTGGTGAGTCCTCACAAATACATAGGACAGTCCAAAAATATCACAGATAAGCTCCCACTGTCCAGAGGCATCTCTGAGCTACCCTTCTACCTCAACTCATACACATGGGTTAGTTCTACTTAGACCAGCTCAAGTTCAAGGTATTCTGCCTTTTACATTCTATAATTATTTACAATGGACTGGAGAGAACTCAGCTGATCAGGGGTCCTCTAATCAATCATCTATATATACAATTGTCAAATACAATGGTTTTAAAAAAATGTCTCCATTCTTCTTGATCTTTCTGCAGCATTGAACGTTATTGATTATTATCTTCTTTGGGATACTTGCTCCCATCTAGGTTTTCATAGCACTACTTTCTCTTGGTTCTCCCCTTGTACATCTGGCCATTCCTTCTCAGTCTCCTTTGCTGTATCACCCATGTGATAGACCCTAATTATGGTTATACACCTAGGCTCTGTCTTGGGCCCTCTTATTTTCTTCTCTCTCTCGCTCTCTCTCTCTTGCTCTGTCTCTCTTCCCTCTCTGTCTCTCTTCCCTCTCTGTCTCTCTCCTCTCTTCTCTCTCTGTCTCTGTCTGCCTCTCTGTCTCTGTCTCTCTCTCCCTTATTGCATCAATTTCCATGGGTTGTTATCATGTCAATGCTTCTGGCTCCCAGGCCATGTGGGTAGTTCAGGGAAGAACTCCATTTAATAATGATTTGAGCAAGGTTTTTAAAGATCCAAAGGACAAAGATTCAAGTATTCTCATCAATAGTTTTTCACATCCTGGGATATTATCATAGTTTTATTGTTATAATAAGTCTACTACCTCCTAGAAGTAAACTCAGATAGAATCAAAATTTCTGATTTCTAGGCTCTAAGAGTCTGGAGAAGTCCATCAGGTCTTTGGGAAGTCAATTGACATTTTTAAAGGCATTAACAAAGCAAATCAGAGCAGACTTCCAATCATCTAGGTTTTGTAAATCATTGTCTTGAATCTGCTATACCTTGGGACTGAAACAGGAAAGGCTTGTCTTTTTTAAGTATCTGAAGTTGAGAGGCAAAAGGCCTGGTTGGAATCAGGCTCTCAGACAAGAACCTTTTAAAGTGTATTTCCCAGGGTGCTAGCTTTTTCAGGCCGCAGACACCTGGGGAGGCACATTAAAATCTTTATCTGAGTCCTGACTTCAGCTTCTGGGGCTTGGCTCAATTCCTCCCTTTTTAAGAAGGAGTTTAAAGGCATGTACTTCCATACCTAAATTTTTGATATTTTGAGTCATAATTTGAAAAAGGCAGGACCCAAGTGTACAGGAGACTGTAACAATATTTAGTATAGTGAGTAGATGCATAGTGAGGGCTGCTATATTCTCAAATGGAGAGATTTTCTTCAGTGTATTAACAATTGTTTTTGCAAGACCTTCTGGGTCAATTCCAGGAATTTCACCGTATTCAATATCTTCTATGATCTGATGGAACGCTTTAATTTCCATGGCTACATTAGAGTCATGCCATGCTCCTAATAAGCGGGCTCTGATCCTGTCCTATGTGGTATTGGGATGAGAGGAATTATATAAGCTAGGGGTAATACAAACATATGTGTATTTATAATCACATTTAAGTAACAATTGAGTTTTTTAATACTTTTAACTCACACCTAAGCATAATATGAATTGTTGTAATGAATTGATCTTATATAGAAGATCCTTATCTATATCATGTTGCATCTTAAAGGTTTACAGAAACATTTTATAATTCACAAACTCATTGTGCAGTTTGGATTACAAACACAGCAGTTGAAACCATTAGCAATATTAGGACAGTGAATTTAGAAACAAAAAATCTGACAGACCTTATTCCCCCTTTCGTAAGACATCAGAAATTTGATGTAATGCATATACCTTTGATGTCTGATACCAAGCATAAGTGAAATTATTTGGAAAAAGGGCAAAATAAAGATAGTAGATATACATTGAGCAAAAGTAAAATCGATGCAACTAACAGTTCATATATAGACAAGTGTATCCATAATTACATTGGAGAAAAAATCTGGTCTTAAGTGTTTGTAGCTGTACCAACAGATTGATTTTATGACAAATTTATAGTATGTTTTGTCTATAGAATCTTGGGCATTCATAGCCAAGGTAACATTCTTTGCCAGTTCATTCACAAATTAAGCAGTTTGTATTCCACTTAACAGAAGAATAGAAGACACAGTTGCTGACACTAAGAGAGAGGCAATTAGTCCTTTGATTTTAAAAGTCCAAAAATCAGTTCTTATTAGAAAATCAAATATTTCTTGAACTGCAGGCTCTTCTCAAGTCTGTCATGTTCTCTTAGAAGATGGCCATCCTGTGAAGAAGGGGGACACCAAGTCATTTCCTCTTAAGTTGTTCTTGTGAGGACAACTCCTCTCTTTTCTGCATCTGTGAGATGATTTGTGGAGCACACCAGGACAGCATCTAGAAATATAAGCAAAACCTTGCCTCTACATAATTAAGGGACAGGTCTTTTCCATTACTTTATTTGGGAATATGTACTTTTTCAGATTGTTATTCTGGTGGTCTATACCCATTTTTAATGATGCTTAAAATTTTTTTAGGGTGTATAGGGCAAGAAGTAATTGCCCTTGTGATATATAGGTCCAAATCCAAATCTCCTTTTAATTTTTGTAAATAGGTTTCAGAGAAAGATTGAAATGATTTGCCAGTGTAGGCAGGGGCCTTATCAGTTTTTATTGCTTTAGGGGTACCTTAGAGATGAAAAAAACAATGGAAATAGAGTGAAAAACAATTTTCTTTACTGAATTATATAAAACTGAAGGACAATAATTTTTCTTTGTCTTTATGATATAGCCTTATTAAGTTAAATGAATGGGAGGTTTCACAGTTACAAAAAAACCCGAAAATAATTAAAATGTTTTAAAAATTGTTTTGAATGGAAATGACTGTTGCCTTTTCATTTCTGAGGGGTGTAATAGGGAGAGGACTCTCCATTATTTAAATACATGATTACATAGTATCTTATATCAGGGAAAAATATCAGTCTAAAAAACGTCAGATCTTGGATAAATGGCAATAACAAAAAATTAAATTAGAGGTTCCTAGTAATACACTGAAAATCTTCTTTCCCATATCTCATTCACTTTATATTTTTAAAATTTATTTTATTTACTTTTAGTTTACAAGATTCAATTCCACAATCCCTTGAGTTTCAAATTTTCTCCTCTCCCTCCCCCCCCACCCCCATGGTGGCATGTAATCATGTATAGGATCTGCAAATACTTTCACATTGTACAATAGCTTGGTTATATAGAAGGGCTGTAACCAATGAGTAATCACTGAGAAAAATAAACAAGCATGAAGAAGAACAATAGCATGTTTTGCTTCAGTCTCCTCTTAAATTGTAGTCTTTCTAGATCTTTCTCTGAGTTTAGATATCTCCTTCCATCCTGAGGCTTGTAGAGTTGTCTTTTAG
>CM053590.1:161706368-161727650 GCA_028646515.1 Pseudochirops corinnae | reverse complement strand
ACTCAAGGGATGGTGGAACTGAATCTTGTAAACTAAAAGTAAACAAACAAATCAATAAAGAAAAAAATAAAAAAAAAGAAGACAACTCCAAAAAACTCATGATGGAAAGAGCTATCCACATCCAGAGAAAAGAACTACAGAGTCTGAATGCAGATTGAAGCAAACTACTTGCTCTCTCTCTTTTGTGTTTTGTTTTGTTTCATTCCTTCTTTCTCATTATTCATTCCATTGGTTATGATGATTCTTTACCACTTGACTCATGTTTAATGCAAAGGTATTTGTAGAACCTGTATCAAATTGCATGCTACCATGGGGATGGAGGGGAGAAAATTTGGGACTCAAGGGATTGTGGCACTGAATGTTGCAAACTAAAAGTAAGTAGATAAATAAATATTTAAAATTTTTTAAAATGGATGAAAAAAAAAGAAGAAAATCCCAAATGGGATCATGAAGAGTTGAATGTGACTGAAACGACTGAACAACGGCAACAGCAAATAGTGCAGTGCCTGGTATACAGTAGGTGCCTAATGATTGTTTGTTAATTGATTACCTCTAAAATATAAATGCAGATTCCCCAGGTAGCAGTAAAGTCCTCCACAATTGGACTCCAATCTACCTTTCCAGACTTATTGCACATCGCTTCCCTTCGTGTCCGTAACCCTACAGACTCCTTCTTGTTCCTGAGCTCTACCTATTGTTTCCCTCCTTTATGGATTCACACAGGTCTTATATCTGGACTATACTCATTCATCATCCTGATCCTGCAGGATCCTTACCTTCCTTCAAGACCCAACTCCTATGTCCCCCCTTCTCTGATGCCCCCTTCAGTTAAAAGTATTCTTTCTATTTTAGCACTTTCCAAGAATGCTTTCTCTGGCCCTTTCCTTCCCCTCATTGTACTTTATCTCATGTTATACTTACATCATACTCCCTGCAGTCAAATATAAGCTTTTTAATGATGTTGATTGTGTTCCCTCAACATTTTTTGTATCCCTAGTGTCTAGCGCAGTGCCTTGTACCTGACTGCTTTTATGGATCTGAGATCTCAATAATATGAGTGTTCCTCTCAGAAGCACAAATCTTACTCCATCTACACTCTCATCTATGTGGTTGTTGTTCAGTAGATTTTCATTTGTGTCCAACTTTTTGTGACCTCATTTGGGGTTTTCTTGGCAAAGATACTGGAGTAGTTCGTCATTTCTTTTTCTAGCTCATTTACTAGTTGAAGAAACTGAGGCAAACAGGGTTAAGTGACTTGCCCAGGGTCACACAACTGAGTCCAGATTGGAACTCACAAGGATGAGTCTTTCTGACTCCAGGCTCAGCACTCGATTCACCACACTATCTAGTTGCCTCAATGCTTATTTATGTCCTTCCATAAATCCTCCACAGAATTCTCCCCAACCAATTTACTTGGAGACCTTGCTTTAGATCTCTTGATAGTTTATGGATACCAATAGAGCATGTGGATTATCCTTTGGTTATCCCTTCCTTTTGTTGCATGAGGAGCCTATCTCCTTATCCCACCATACATCTCTTTGATAGTATATTTTATGCTACTTTTTTCTACACTGCAATGTATTGCCACCTACTCACAGCCACCATGGGCTTCTCTATTGCTCTGTGGCTGATTTACAAATTTCATTTCTTCAATGACTGTGGTATTCTATCCATATAGAATCATCGGAGGAATATTGATAATAAAAAGATTGAATTGTTTCACAGAGAAGATAGGCATGATTTGAAACACTAGGTACAGTCCCCAAAACAATACAGGTCATTTTCTTTTTCCTTTTCTGCTGGGTTTGTTCAAAATTTCTCAATTGACAGACTAGTTCTATATATTGTCTGTATAACTATATGACATGATCTGGACAACAGGCATTCTTCATCCACTTAATTTTTCCAGTGTGGATGGTCAGACCAAATACTTTTGATATCTCATCTGGGAAGTTTTTGCATTGCTCTGGGGCTTGATACAATCAGCACCATGTCTTCTGAAACTAGAAGCAGCTAGGTGACTTCACCATCTACAGGGAATCCTTCTTCCGTTTCTACTCTTCACCAAACAGTTTATATAAAAGTAGCCAACCCCTTCCCCCCCCACCCCATTTATTTGGTGTATTTTTGTGTACATGGCCTCTTTTCCCTCACCCATCTGGATGATTTTTTTTGACCAACCTTTACCCATCCAAATCCAGAGAGATTGGTCTTGAAAAGGACCTTGAGAGGTGATTGCAAAATGGAGCAGCTAGTAAGGAAGTAGTGGTTGGCTGAACATGATGGATGGGAAATATCGAAAGCAATGATGATGATAAAGCAGGTAGGGAACTGAAATCGATCACAGAGCAAGGGGAATGTTTCATTTTTTTATGCATTGATTGGCGATGTAATGAAAATGATTATTCACTTTCTGATGCTATTGTGTAAGTAGCCATCTTGATTGGAGAGCCAGTACCTGGATATTGTTCTGTCCACCATTTGACTGTTATTTCTGCCAAAGAACAAAAAGACCTCATAGAAACTGGCTTTCTGTTTGACTTGTGATTTGTACCTAGTAACTGAGGCAATTTGTACATTTTTTCTCTTTGTTCCCAGATGAAAAGCAAATTGATAAAGATAAAGTGTTCTGGTTTTGAAGAGAATCGATACCATTCTCCTTTCCTCTTTTTTGCCCCCAACCTTCAACTGCCTATTTTGTGGACATTTGAGTATAAGAGGGAAATAAACCAACATAGCTAATAATATATATACTGAATGACCATGCTATCAGATAAAAAACAAAACAAAACAAACCAACTCCTCTTTTTTCCTTTCCAGGCTTCCAATCCCAGTGTTTCCCAGAGAGACTAGGTGAAGGTGCTGGGATTAAAACAATGGCTTCCTGGCCACACCCCCCCTCCTCCCTTAGCAGAAACATCCACCTTCAAGTCTGCTGCAGATTTCACTCAAATATACACTTGGGAGGGAGTTGCTTGTCACTCCCTTGGGGGTAGCCAAAGATATCTTTATCTCAGAGAACCCAGTCCTGATGTTGAATTAAAGGCACCTATCCCCTAAGAACTTTGGTACTGAAAGAACTGATGGGTGTGATTGTGGAGTGGATGTCAGTAATCTTTGAAAGATCATGGAAAAAAAAGGAAGAAAAGCCACAAACTGGACAGTTTTATCAAGAGTTGAACATAGCTGAGAGTTTGGGACTTGATCATTGACCAAGGGGATTTTCCTGAAGTGTAGGTTCTATCCTGTGACCCCTCCTCATTAATAAACTCCAGTGGCTCCTTCTTATCTCTAGTATCAAATGCAAAGGCCTTTGTTCAGCATTTAAAGCCCATCACAATCTAGCCCCCTCCAATCTGTGGGACCCCAAAAATCCCCTACTCGAGAAAAATCAAAAGTCAGAGGCATCTTAAGGAAGGAAGAGGGAGTTTTATTCTCTTCCCCTGCAGGAAGAGGGTGGTCCTCTCCATGGCGCGGATCAAGCAGAGGAGGCATATTACAAAAGACAGAACAAGAATTTATACCCTAATGCAGTCAAGCCCCCTCCCCCTGGCTGTCCCTTCTCCCATTGGCTGGGAGGTGGGCTATCAGTCTTGGCTCGAAATCTGACCCAGTGGTGGATAACAAAGAAGCTACCACTATCTCCTATTGGCTGGGAGGTGGGACAGGAAGCCGAGGTATTATCCATGTCCTTATTTTGTAAACTTGAAAGCAAGGGAGGGGAAAAGATCACAAACAAGGGTGGAGGTCTAAAACTCCCGAAAGGGGCCTAATGCTGATGACAACAAGGGAAGGAGGGTAGGGTCCTAGGTTGTGTAAACCCAGGACTCAGGTCTGTCCAGTCTTGTAAAAGTCTATCTCTGGTTTCCAGTTAGTTTCTCTCCTTTCTCATTCTGAGGAGTCTTCACAGAGGGTGCAGAGAGTGTACCCCACTCATACCTTTCCAGTCTTCTTACACATCACTTCCTACCATGTTCCCTTCACTTCAGTGACACTGGCCTCCTTGTTGTTTTCTGAACAAGACACCTCACCTCTCAACTTCTGACATTTTCTCTGTCTGTCCGTCAAGCCTAGAATGTTCTCCCTCTTCAACTTTGCTTACTGACATCCCTGGCTTCCTTTGAGTCCCAAATTAAGCTGCATTTTTGACAGGGAGTCTTTCCCAACTCTTCTTTATTCTACCACCTTCCTTCAGCTTATTATATCATATTTATCATATCTTTTGCCTCCTTTTTGTATGCTTCCCACTTAGCCAATGACTGACACATAATAGGAGCTTAATAAATGTTGATTGATCGGCAATCACCTAATCCATCCACCCATAAAGACCAGGGTTTTCTTGGCAAAGATACTGGAGTGCTTGATCATTTCTTTTTCTAGGCTCATTTTACAGATGAGGAACTGAGGCAAACAGGGTTCAGTGACTTGTCCAGGGTCACACAGCTAATAAGTGTCTGAGACCAGATTTGAACTCCAGAAGGTGAGTCTTCCTGACTCTGTGCCCAGACTCTATCCATGCACCACCTAACTGTCCTACACCAACCCTAAGCAATTTGTTTAGGGACACCAAAGAAGATTATTTCTTCATCTTTTTATCTCTCCCATCTCTAAATTTATGCCCTTCCTTCATTATCATTTTTTTTTTCTCTTCTAGACAATCCTCTATCAAGACAGTCCCAAAATCTGATAAAGGAAATGGGCAAAGCAGTGGATATAATTGGAAAAGAAAATACTGGAGTCCTGTTTGGCAAAGTGAACATCACCTCTGAGAAGTTGTTGGAGCAAGAGTTTGCTATCAAAGATGTGCCCACAGTGAAGCTTTTTGTTGAAGGTCGAAGACAGCAGCCTATTGATTGCAGAGGTAACTGACCCCAGTCCCTTCCTTGCAGATCCTCACTCTGGAAGGAGGCCTGTTCTCTCTGAGAACTGGTTTGGGGAAAACAATAGCTGGACTGAAGGAAAGAGAGTTCACTCAACCGCTTAGGTCATTAGCCTAACTGGGCAGGCCTCCAAGCTATGCTTTGGGTCCAATCTTTTGTCACATTAAAGCTTTCTTTATTGCTTCAGCAGACCAAGAATGTCCGCACCCCTTGCAGTGCTGGAGGCAGAGAAGAGGAAGGGAGGGCAGGGAGTGGAAGGGAAGAGAAAGGATGAATTTTTCCCTAGAGCTTGTTCCCTTCCCACCCCATATCCCAAGTCCCTTTTAGCTTGTTTTGTTTTGCAGTTTGATGATGCTCAGAGTTCATTGTGGTCCCAGGACTTCCTGGTTAACTAATGGGGACACTGAGTCACAGAAGAGGAATGAAGAGAACAGAGAAACTCCCAGAAATTCTGGGGCATTACTCAGCTGAATCTGAACACAACCCATTGGAAAGAATACCAGGCTGGGTCTCCGGCTGAGAACACCTGGGCCAGCTTTGGCATGAGAGTGGCTAGCTGGATTACTTTGATGTCATTTTACCTTCTCTTCTCCCAGCCCATTTTTTCTTCTGTTGAATGAGAGGTTGGACTAGACAATTTCTACCATCCTGTCCCTTCTAACTTGATCTTTCTTTGAGATGGCAGAAAGAGTGCTGGACTTGGACTAAGGATACACCTGACTTTCAATCAAACCTCTGAATATCAGCTTGCCTCCCTGTAAAATGGGATTAATGATATCTGCTGTACCCACCTCACAGAATTGGCATAGGGATCAGATGAAATAATATAGAGAAAGCCCCTTACAGTTAATAAATGTTATTCTATGAAAAAGAAGCTTTTTCCTTCTCAAGCTTCCAATGAGAACCAAGTCTCCCAAGGGGAGTGGGGGAGGGGAGATTTGAGTATATTGTGACACCCCCTCCTTCCTAGGTGGGTGCTGTAGGTCTCCATCAGTTATGGTGATGATCTTAATTTTCTAATACTGAGCCTGGGACTTTGGAGATCAGATTTCACGATCTGTAGGAAACATGGGCAGGGGTCAGTGAGGGTTTGGGAGGAGTTGTCAGGGATTTGTCATTGGGAACACGGCCTCCACATGATGAAGAGATGGCTTTGGTGGGGTAAGGAGTGGATCCTGCCCAGGAACTGATAGTTTTTGAAGGGGATGAAAATCAAGGGGGAATTTCATTAGTGGAGATTCTGACTCCCAAATTGACACCTGGGAGGCAGCATGAGGCAGTGGTAAGAGGCTTGGATTCAGGGTCACCTTAGGCTCTTTTGGAATCCTGCCTTTGCCTCTGCAGTTTATTAGCTATGTGACCTTGGCCAAGTGCCCCCTCAGGGCCTCCTTTTCCTCATTTGTAAAAATGACTGAAAAAGTGACTGAAATTGACCTCTCAGGTCCTTTCAAACTATGCCACTAATGACCTGTGAATCATTAATTAATCTATGATCCCAATCGTTGATGGATCGTTAATAATAGACCCTAATTTGTGATCTAATCTGTGGCCATAGAGAGTAGTAGCACAAGTACAGACCAGAAGCAGGAGAGACAGGATGATATGGTGGGATGACCTTTAGTTTCCAGTCTTGGCACTGGCACAAATGAACTGCATGCTCTTTAGCAAATCTCATACATTCCCTGAGTCTGAGTTTCCTGTTCTATGAAGTGGTGATGATACCATGTGCCCCATGGGCCTCTTCTGAACTTCAGGGTGTTGTTGGGAGGATTAAGAGATAAAGGATTGTGAAAGGCTTGCTATTGTTGTCACAGAGCTAGTTATTCAGGGTAGGACTCTCTCCCAGGAATATGAGGGGCAAATGCCCCAGGGTCCAGTTACTAGGCCAGAGATTAAGCTGCTCCTGTTTCTTTGATGTCAGATACTCTTATAGAATCATTAGAGTCAGAAGGTGTTTCAGTGGTCATTCAGTTTACTCTCTCCCTTTCACTTTACAAAAGAGGAAACTGAGACTTAGGTTTAATGGTGTGGCTTGCCAAAGATCACACAAGGTAGTATTAGAGGCAGGATTGGAACTCAGGCCCTTTGACTTTGTGTATCATTTTTTTCTTTTACCTCTTACATCTGGGAAAGAGAAATGGCATCTTTCCTCCAGACTGTAGGGTTGGTATGGAGAATGACAATGTGTGAACCCCAATAAGGGCCAAAGCCTGAACTAACCAATCAGACTGCTTTGCTTTGCTCTAAAACTGCCCTTTCCTGTGTCAGCAACTTCAAAGACCAGATAAGGCTGAATAGTGGGACTTCTCTTATCTTTCCTAGAGGCATGTGCTATGTAGGGGGGGCTCAGGTATCTGACATCTTAGTTTCCAACTGACACTATTTTGTCAACTGTCTTGTCAATCTGTATTGACAACTTATTCAACTGAGAAACTTCCTTACTCATGGTATAGTTAAACATATGGAGACCATAAATCTGAGGGACACAGACATCCTGGGATTGTCCTAAAACATAAAAAACTTTGTCATTCTTGTATCAGACAGTTAGAACTTACATTTTGGCTCCTTATACATACGGGTTGAGCTAGCTTCAGCTAGCTTTAAGGGAATAAACAATATGGATTTACATTTTTCCTATCTTGTTTGCCTTCTTTAACCAAACTTTCAGATTGACAGGAAGTATGGATCTAGTGGGCCGCCTGATCTTGCTTCCTGGGTCATCCCTCTGGCATCTTCTGAGCTTGCCTTGGCTTCAGTCTAGATTCTTCCCCTCCTCCCCTCCCCCCCATCCCTACTTGTTTCTCCAATGACATTTCAGAGTGAAGGAGACTTTCAGAAAACAAAGGCTGGGTGGAGAAGTCTCTGGATTTTCTGAAAATAATTCTCCAAACCCTTCCCTCTGTACCCATTGTATGCTGGATCTGTTCTCAATAAGCATTGTTTTCTGACTATTCCATGCCTTTTTGGAAATTTTCCAGTGAAGTCACCTGCCATATACCAGGTCTCTCAGATTGTAGAGGTATCCCTGCCATGGAGGTGTTTGCTGGCTGATTAGAGAGACTAGATCAGCCTTCATCTCCATCCTCCCTCCTTTTATGACATTATAAGGCAGCATACACTTAGTGTTCAATGTATGGGAGACACAGAAATTTCCACAGCATCTTGGAGAATAGAAAAAGATCATTTGAGACTGAAAGATAGTGGGGGAAGGATTTATGGTCCTAAACTACGCTCTTTGTCTTAGGAATCAGACTGTCAGGTGTGTTCTACAGCCCCTGTCCCTGCATACACCCAATTGGAAGGGAACTCCCATGTCAAAGCCAAAGCTGGGGTGCTGGAAATGGGGCAGGTAGTGTGTGTCTAGGATTGACTTTGGTTCACTGAAGTTCTCTGAGTGGCCAGCAGAGGGCAATGGTTTCACATACCAAAATTGTCAGAACAGCTACCAGTTAAAAATTTCACATCTGTGTAGGTTATGTAAGAGGCAGAGCAGACACAATGATCTGCATGAACAGCAGAGTTGTGGGGCTACTGGAGAGTGAAGGGCAGGAGCTGGAAACTTAGATAGGAAGGAAGATAACCACTAGTAGGTCACTTTTTGAGGGAACTTGTCATCAACTTGTTTCTTCTGGAGGGTGTCTGATTTACAATTAAAAGCTAGGAAATCTCTTCTAATATGTTTACTGCTGGATTTAAATAGAGAGAGCTTTGGTGAGGAGGAATCTTAACAGGGAATTTTTAAAAATTGCCCAGAGTGGGCCGCTGTATTTCTTTGTTCCTAAAAACTCATTCCAATGATTGGGGTGCTAGATGGGAGTGACAGAAAAGTGGAGGAACATTTCAACTAGTTTGGGCAGCCTTTGGTCCTTCTGGCTGGAGGGATGGACCTGAACCGTGGGCCTGCTTTCTTTCTGGCATGTCTAAGCAACACAGTAAAGTTATTGCAACTTTGGGAAGCTAGATGGACCTGGACAGGATCTGTGGTGGCATAGAGTCTGGGAATATTTCATCTTTGAGACCCCTTTGTGAGGTGGAGTGACTTGGAATTTATCTGTAGGCTATGCAAGAGGTATATTAAAGATTTCCAAACTCTGTTTCATTTGGGGGCCTCTCTGGAATAGAACCAGAACCAAGGAAGATGCTTGGAAAAAGCTGGGGACCTGGGTTCTAGGTTCAGTTGTGTCATTAAGTAGCAGTATGACCTTGAGTAAAGTACTTCATTTCTCTGACCCTCTGTTTTGTCAGTTACCAAATGGGAATAATATTGTCTGCTCTAACCAAACGGATATCATGATATCTACCTGACATTCTTCACAGGATTCTATGAAAAGGCTAGGAATAGTTTAAAAGGGAAGTATTATTTAAATATAATAGGCAGATGAAGTTTTGTACAATTAATTTAAAAGACCTGCCAAAATAGTGCCCATTCCTTTAGTGAAACTTCTTTGCAGAGGCATCTATGAATAAATGAGAGAAAGAAACAGCCCTACACGAGATCTCTGTAAATCATTCACAATGCGTTTCTGGCTTAGGCATTATGGCATCATCTGACTTTTGAAAGACGTTGACTCCATTAAGCCATTTGCCAGGAAATGGGCTGATTCAGGCAGTGCCTGCTGCTGTCATTGTGTTGTTCCAACTGTGTGTGGGTGACCAGGATGACCGTGGTGACCTGGTAGAAACAGGACATATTGCCAGGCATGGGGGCACCTCAGATCTGTGAAATTTAGAAGTATCAATGAAACTACCTAAGAAAAGATTCTTAGGGAGAATTGACAAAAATCATTTGGAACACCTAGTTTCTGAGAGTCAGATCAAATGAAGTGTTGGTGGGACTGGCTACCCTGGTATAAGCTGGAAATAAGGCAAGGCAAATTCATAGATGTTGACTACATTGTAGGTTATTGATGACAGTGAAAAATTAAACAAGACAATTGGCATTTACATAGTGCTTAAATGTGAACTAAATGTTTCACCTATATTATCTCCTTTGAGCCTTACTGAACAACTCTGTGAAGTTAGGCACTAATAATAATAATTTTATTATTAATTATTGTCATCATTATTATTAATTATAATGCATTATATTATAATTGATAATTATATTATATAATTATTATTATTCCTATTTTAAAGACAGGGAAACTGAGGGAGATTAAGTGATTTTTCCAAGGTCACATAATTTGTACCAGAGGTGGAGTTTGAACCCAAATTTTCTTGCTTCCAAGCCAAACTTTCTGTCCTCAAGACTATGCTGCTTCCTGGGAGCAATGTGGGACATATCATGCTTGGCAGAAAGTAAAGATCCATTTATTTTCCAATTATTTATTGAATTTATTGAAGATATTTAATGAATTTATTGAAGACCTGTTGGTTGTAAGGCACGCAGATAAGAAATATGCCTCACACATTCCTAGTTTCTATTGGTTACCTATTATTGCTTCATTATCCATAAATTTATTCTGGTTTTCATAAATTACAAGCACTTAGAACTCTCCCCTTCCCCTGCATTACCCTCCACAGCAGATAAGTCATGGAAATCAAAGTTTATGCAACTGTTGCCTGTCTGGCATTCTTTATCATCACAGGACCCAGGAGGGTGGGAGTCCCAATTAGCTAGTTTTTTTCCTCAATTTTTTGTATGACCTTTATTCTTTTTTTTTTTTTTTTTTTGGTGTTTTTTTTGGAGGGGGGAAGACAGAGTAATTGGAATTAAGTGACTTGCCCAAGGTTAAGTGTCTGAGCGCAGATTTAAACTCAGGTCCTCTTGACTCCAGGGCTGGTACTCTATTCACTGTGCCACCTAGCCACTCCCATGACCCTTATTCTTGTGATTTAGATCCACTCTCTGCTGAGGGGAAAATTCTCTTTCCCTAATACTTGTCCCTTTAATTCTCATTTCCTTCCATTTTAGTTGGACCTCTACATAGTCTTCCTGTTCTCCATACTCCTCCAAGACCTCTGCCCTCCAGTTCATCTATATCCTGTGGAACCCCCATTTTACATAAATAAATTTGGCCTCATCTATATTGTGCCAGGAGGCAGAAAAAGCCGACTTCGTTGTCCTCACTGCCACTTCTTTGCTGACCTTTGTCTCTATCATTTAGCAGAGTCTCCTCCTTCGAGGTTCAGTCTAAATGGTTATATCTCATTCTTAGATTCTTACTACAATCATTGATTAGCATTCTTCTTCCATCCATTACCTAGATTTGAGTCTTTCTCTCCACCCCAACCAATTCCCTTAGAAACTGGCCTCCCCTCCCTTCATGCTGAAACTGCTCTCCAAGCTACCAGCCATCTCTCAAGTTACTGGCATTTTCTCAGTTCTTATCTCACTTGACTGCTCTGTAGCTTTTGATACAGTTGACCACCTTGTCCTCCTGGATATCCTCTGCTTTTCTGGTTCTCCTCCCTCTCCTCTAGACATTCCTTCTCAGTCTCTTTTGTTGAATCCTCAGATATTTTTTGTCTACTTGTTTAAGTGTATTTCCCAAGGCTATGTCCAGGGTCCTCTTCGTCCTTTCTCCATATTCTCACTCTGGTTGGCTGCTGTTGTTGTCGACTCTTCTTTCTCAAAGAGGACTGATGATATCAGGAAGGTCATGTCTTGACTTGCAAGTAAGTGAATTGGATTTAAGTGAGGCAGAGCTGTGCAAAGTCACCAGCCTCACTAATGAGCTCATCAATTTCCACAGATTTGTCATCTCTATATAGAAGATTTCCGTGTTTATATATCCATCTCTAGTCTCTTGCCTGAACTATGGTCTCATATCATCAATTCTTTGCTAGACATCTATACCCAGATCTCTGGTTGTCATCTCAAGGTCAATATGTCCAAAATGACATTTCATTTTTCCCCTAAGGCCTCCATCAAACCCCTCTAACAAAATTTCTTCTTTCTACTGATTCCCCTACTATCTTCCCATCTCCCAGTCACTCAGGTGTGTAAACATGAAATCATCTTTGATTCACCCCTGTGCCTAGTGGCTGATCACTTACCAAGTCCCTTTGATCCTCTCTCCCTCCCCATATCTCTCATCTGTTCCCTTTTCTCCATCTACCTAGCCATCAATCTAGTCTAGATCCTCACTATATCTTGTCTAAATGATTATAACAGCTTCCTAATTGATCTCAGAGCTTCTAGTCTCTCCCATCTCCAATCCATCCTCCATGGAGATATAAAGTTAATCTTCATAAGACACAAATTTGACGAGGCTTTTGTTCAAAAAGTTTTGGTGGTTCCCTATTGCCTATGATAAGACACAAACTCCTATACCAGGTGTTTAGACATTCAAAATCTGACTTCCACCTATCCTTCCAGATGTATTTCATATTATTCCTCTTAAGGAATCTGTGGTCCTCTCAAAGTGATCTCCTAGCTATTCCCTGAACTTGACCTTCTGTTTCCTACTTCCATGTCTTTGCATAGGTTGTCCCCTTGCTTAGAATATACTGTCTCCTTATCTTTCCATTCATTCAAGGCTCAGCCTTGATAGGGGAGTACCTCTACCACTTGTCCTTTCCTTTCATAGGACAGGAGGCTTCCCACTTGACATGGGGCCGATGCTGCTGAAATGCAATTAAAGCAATTGATTTTCTAGTGCTGGTATTTATTTGACTACTGTGCAGAAGGGCTATCTTTCTATTCACATGGAACCTTCTTCTTCCATGTGGTTTGTACTATCTTCTTCCATGAAGGTTTGTCTAACTTCTCTAGTTATCAGTGTTTGCTTCCTTCCCAAATTATCTTGTATTTGTATGTATGTGTATATATTGGGAGTTTTTTTTTGGATGGGGGAAAGCAGGGCAATTGGGTTTAAGTGACTTGTCCAAGGTCACATGGCTAGTAAGTGTTAAGTGTCCAAGTCCAGATTTGAACTCAGGTCCTCCTGACTCAGGGCTGGTGCTCTATTCACTGTGCCACCTAGCCGACCCTGTATATGTATTATTCACCTGAAAGTTTGGTTAAAAGAGGCAAACAGGCTAGGTGATATATAAACCATATTGTTTATTCCCCTAAAGCTAGCAGAATACATACATGCACCCAGTCAGAACATAAATTCTGATTGCCTGACAAAAGAATGACAAACCTTCTAATATGTTCTAGAACAACCCCAATTCTAGATGTCTGTGTCCCTCATATTTATGGTCTCCATATGTGTTTAACCATACCATGAGAAAGAAAGTTTCTTAGTTGAATAAGTTCTAAATACAATAAGACAAAACAATCGACAAAGTGTCAATTGAAATTACAGTCCCAGCATATCTGTTTCCCCTGCATAGCATATGTCCATAGGATACCAAGGTAAGAGAAGTCCTACTATTCAAGACAATGTCTGGTTCTAGGCATCCTGTCTTTTAGTGATTACAGGAAGAATGCTCCTGGTCAGTCTCATCCTATAGTTGCTGACCCAAGTAAGGGCATTTTTAGAGTAAAGCAAATCATATCTGGTTGATTAGTTCAGGCTCTGGACCTTAATGGGGTTCAAATGATCTGAAATGATTATCAGTATATATACACATCTGTGTCTATGTCTATATCTATATCTATATCTATATCTATATCTATATCTATATCTATATCTATATCTATATCTAATGTCTGTGTCTGTGTCTATGTCTATGTCTATATCTATATCTATGTCTATATCTATCTATCTATCCATGTTTTTTTATCTCTCCAAGAGGTTGTGAACTTGTCAATGGGCAGAAACTGTTTCCTTTTTTTGTCATTTTATCCTCAGTATCTAGTATATGGCCCTGCAACATAGTAAGCACATAATAAATTGGTGATTATTTAATTTGACTATAAGGTGAACCAATGTATCTCTTTTAAAAAAAACTTTAAAAAACATTCTTAAAAATGAAATGTAAAGGGAGGGACCACAAAGGACTAATTCCTTTCTAATAAATTAATTTGACACACATTTATTAAGCACTTATTCTACACTTAACCTGTATCAGGCTTTTGCATGGCTATAATAGAATTAGAAGGCAGCTTCTCTGACCTTGAGGAGTTTATGATCCAGTTCTCACAGACAGCTTCATGGGGAGAAGGAAATGGATGGCCCAGGAGCTTCTGAAGGGTGATTTGGATCACTAATTACTTTTTTTGGGAAAGCTTGGCAATCGGCAGTGGCCAGCCAACCCTAGAATCTCTCTTCACCTATCTGGCATCCCTGAAATTTGTTAGGCCTGTTATATGGATGGTCTCCTACCCTTTTGAATAACTGATGCTTTGATTCCCATCTGTGCCCAGGAATACTAAGACTATCTCTAGCCATCACAACTGGGATTGATAAAAAGAATTCTCATAGAGCCATATTAATTTAAGGTCACTGTTAAAACTTTTCAGAAGTGCAGACCATTACTCAGATACAGAGAAGGTCAGGTGGAAAGAGAAGAATCTGGAAAGAGAGTGTAAAGGATGGCAATAGACATTTACATAGTGTGTATCATGTGCCAATCCTCACAACAACTCTGTCAGATAGTCGCTATTATTGTCCCCACTTTACAGTTGAGGAAACTGAGTCAAATAGAATTTAAGAGACCTGATCAGAGTCACAAAGCTAGTAATCTGTCTGTGGGCAGATTTGGACAGAGGTCTTTCTGATCACAGGCCCAGTTCTCTATCTATCATGCCACCTAGCTTCCTCAAGAATGAATGGGTTGAGTATAATATTTGAAGTCAGGAGGTCTTGAGTTTGAATCCTCATATACTTACTAGTTATATGACCCTGGGTAAGTCACTTAACCTATTTTGCCATAATTTTCTCCTCTGCAATATAATAATATCACCTATCTCCCAGGGTTATTATAAGAATCAAATGAGATATTTGTAAAGTGCTTTGCAAACTTTAAGTTGTATATGAATGCGTAATAACAATATTATCATTATTGGAGGAAGACAAGTCCAGAGAGGCACAAAAGTAGAAACAAAGGTCTGAAGAGGTTAGAGTTGGGAATGATGTAAAATGTGTAGATACTTGGCAGAGTGCTAAAGACACATTTCTCTGATGTTACAACCTTGCCAAGGAGGGCTTTTACCCACAGACACAATATGCCTGATGGATCATTCTGACTGTTTCTTATTTCAGGTGTCATTGAAGCAACAGCCCTCGTTGCATGGTTGCGGAATCAAATTAGACTCAGTACCATGTTGCTCACTAGCCGAGAGCAGACAAAGGCCTTTATCAATTCCAGGAAACTTACTGTCATTGGCTTCTTCGAGGTAAGAGGAATGGGGGATCCCATCCTAGAAGCTGAGTGCAACATCCCTGACTCTAGTGCTGTGAACCTTCCTATTGGTTAGAGTGGAAGGGAGGGAGGTAAGGTGGCATAGTCCAGGAGCTCTACTTTCACATTCAACCAAGTACCTGCAGGGTCTTCAAACCGGTGATACAGACTCATTGCTACCAGTAGCTCTCTATCCCTCATGTAGAGCAATTATATATCTTGGTTCATAGATCAGATTTCATTCAAATCCACTAAAAATTACAGAAGAATCAGAGGATCATAGATCAGAGAGCAAGAAGAGACCTCTGAGGCCAACTAGTCCAAACCCCATCATTTGGAGGCTAAAAGACTGAGGCCCACAGAGATCAGTAATTTGTTCAAGATCCCCAGATAGCAAGCATCAAAGGCAGAATTTGAATCCAAGTCATTTCACTTTAAAGTTGATGTTAGTTCTAAACTCTTTTGCTTTCATCTTGTTTTAAGATTCATTGTGACACGGAAGAAAAATCACTGGATTTGGAGTCAGAAAACCTGTATTCTAATAATAATAATAAACACTTATAAAGTGCTGACTTATATGCAAGGGACTGTGCTAAGTGAAGTACAATTATTTTCCTATTTGATCCTCATAATAATCCTGGAAAGTAGTTTCTATTATTATTATCCCCATTTTTACTGATGAGGAAACTAAGGCCCAGAGTCACATAGTTAGGAAGTATCTGAGGTCATATTTGAATTCAGGTCTTCCTGCCTCCAGGCTTATAGCTCTATTCACTGCACTCTGTTGCTGTGCTACCTCAATGTCTCTGAGCATTGGTTTCTTTACTTGTGTAAGTAAGGGATTAGATCAGCCGTTCTCAACCTGTGGGTTGTGACCCCTTTGAGGGTCGAATGGGATCACCTAAGACCATCAGAAAACACATATTTCTGATAGTCTTAGGAACCAAGACTCCACTCCTCTATCTGTCTCCAGGCAGGTCCACCCACATGGAGATACACCCACACATGAGTATTAAAGAGTTACAGCATTAGGAAGGTTGAGCACCACTGGATTAGATTGTGTGACCTCAAAGATCAAAAGGACAGTGTTTCCAAGCAAGCCTATGCCCCCAAGATAGCAAACCAAACAACAATTCGGACATCATATATAGTTCTGATACCTTTTGATGTTGTGCCAAATTGGACCAAAATCAGTTCTGAACTTTGCTGTGGAACAAATGAAAAAACAAAAAGGAGTAATGAACAGTTGGGTTGAAACAGAGACAACACTTCACTAGATGAGCAAAGTCAAGTTTCACTGCTGTGTCACCTGAATTCAGTAGATGCTCCATTCCCTGGGTTCTGGCAAGGATTTTCTAATCAGAGAAGCAATCTGGCTGTGAAAAATAAAGAAAAAAAGGCCTTAAATTTAAGAGCCAAACAAAGCCTAAGTAAAGTGAGAAATTTAAGTGGTAAATAGCATGTAGCCATTGTGGTATGCGAATGGTTAGAGCATTGGGCCTGGAGTCAGGAAGACCTGAGTTCATATCTGGTCTTAGACACTTAACTAGCTGTGTGACCTTAGGCAAGTCATTTAACCTTTACTTGATTTAATCCACTAGAGAAGGGAATGGCAAACCATTCCATTATCTTCACCAAGGAAACTCCATTTACAGCATGGTCCACAGGGCCATGAAAAGTCAGACATGACTGTCCAACTCAGCAACAGCAATGCATTGTTTTAAATGCTGAGTTCTAGAGTTTGGATAAGACACAGTTCTTAACCTCATGAAGCATTTAGTCCAGTGGGGATAAGTGAACAAACAGACAACTCTGAACTACACATTTCATGATACTTTAAGAGCTTTAGAGAGCTATTAATGCAAGATACCCTGTGAATTCCAAGGAAGAATTTGACAAGGCAATCAGAAAATATTTTATGGAAGAGAGTGTCTGAATTGAACTTTAAAGAATGAGTAAGAATTCAAAAGACAAAGAGGGAAATAGAGGATATTCTAGACATAGAAAACAGCATGAACAACATGGAGATAAGAGAGTGCAAGGTATGTGGTGGGGGCAGGGCTTGAGAACAAAGAATAGTATATTTTTTCTGGAGCATAGAAAATATAAACACGATAATATGGAATAGGACTGGAGAATGTAACTTGGTTGCATATGATGGAGAACCTTGAAAGCTAGGCAAAGGAATTTGAATACTTAGTAGGTAAAGGGAGCCAGTGATGATTCTGGAGCAAGGGAATTCCATTATCATCCTATGTGCAAGAAAAAGCAAGCTTAATAACAGTAGAATAGTAAGAGAAATTCACTAAGCACCTTTGCAAATACCAGCTCACTTTAGCCACCCTGCAACCTTGTGAAGTACCTGATATTGATATTATTATTCTAATCCCTCCATCAGTGTTATCTGTGGTATCATTGGTATAAAAATCTTCTAGTGAAGAAGCCATCTCTATCAGAAAAAATCAGTATCTATTTTGTGTCTTATGATCTTAGAGAATTACTTGGAGCACTGAGAGGTTAAGTGATTTTCCCAATGTCACATTGTCAGACTCTTGCCTTTACCTTTTTTTACTCCAATTCCATCACTCAATCCATTATGTCACATTCATGCTCATGTCGACATGAGAAAAATAAGAGTATGTGGGGTGTTTGTGGTTGGAAAGAGGGAACATGAGAAGACAAATAGTTTTGTCAAGTACTATGCCAGACCTCTACTACGATGGTAATAAAGACCAAGGGACAGATGCTGGACATGTTGCAGATGCAACCAAACAAAACCTGGTAACTGGAAATGAGAGGAGAAGGAAAAAGAGGAGCACAAGATACATCAAAAGTTACAGGCATGGGAGAGGGGTGATGGCTGGTACCACTCACAGAAAAACTAGTTTGGGGAGAAGGGGAAGAAATAACCTCTGTTTTTGACATATGAAGCATGAGGATCCCTGTCAGATATCTCGGTAGCTGGAGTCATGTAGGTAGCTGGAGATATAGATCTAAAACTCCAAGGACTGGAGGTATAGATTCAAGTCTTTTGCATAGAAGTGGTTTACTGAAGCCATAGGAATGAAGGAGATTGCCAAGGAAGAGAGTAAAAAGAGAGGGGGCCAAGGACAGATTGTTGTGAGAAACTCGTACAAAGACAAGGAGTAAATGAAAGAGACCAAAGGCTATAAAGGCTAGAGAAGGATATAGAGTGGGGGAATGTCAGAGACTGAGAAATGAGAGGAAATACAGTAGGACGATGTAGTCAATTGTGTAAAAAAAATGTCAAAGAAAGGGTTTGCAGAAAGAATTAATAATAAGTGGAGACATTGGTTATATTTAACTTTTGACAGAACTTTAGCAATGAAGGTGATGAGAAAGATGGCATTTGGATGGCTAAAAGCACCCAGGGAAAGCTTTCTTAGGACTTTAAGAACTGAACATATTAATAGAGCTGTCTTTGAAATTCAACAAAAAGGTAAACTGAGGTAAATCTCTGCGCAAGATAACATTAGCAAGGTCCTGCTGCCTGTCAATAAATGAATTAATGGTTTACTCCATTTATACCAAAGACCCAGAGCAAAAGGACAGTTCCCCTTATATAGGGTTTGGGAAGTACAGAATGAGAACTAGAACAGGGCAGATGACATCATGGGAGTGAGAGCAATGTGACTGGTTACAAAGCCGAAGCATAGGGAACAGCGTGATTGGTTACAAAACTGAAGCACAGGGAGCAACATGATCGGTTGGAAGTTTGGTAATGGGGGTTAGCAATGGCCAATGCCCCCCCCCCCACCTTCTCTCTCATAAGATTTTAAGAAGTGCTCATTATTTGAATGAAAGTTTGAGATGGTGACCCAGACTTTTGGACAGCAAACCAGATGTCACTGAAGGATAGCTTGGTGGCATAAAGATATTAGGCCCAACTCCCTTGTGTTCATGCACATCCCCAAGGTAGGTAAAATTCCTTGAGGCAAGAATAAATCAGCAGGGGAGCTGGATTTTTAAACAATTTAAACAATTATGGGTTAGCTGAATCTCTGAACCAAGTTCAGAGACAAAGAACTATGACTTAAACAGTTACAGGACAAAAACAGTTACAGGACAAAATAAATTACTTGTAAATAGGACCAGTAAGAAAATGACATAGGATCAATTCAGTCTTCTCAGTAGGAAGGAAGTAGGAAAGGAGCCAATAGAGGAGATATTGAAATTGTGCAAAAACCTTCCACAGGTAGGAAATATGTTCTTAACCAAACAAGGGATACAGGCAATTGCAAAAGATAAAATAGATAACTTTGATTACATGAAGCTGAAAAGTTCCTACACAAACACAACTGATGCATCTAAGTGAGAAAAGTGATGGAATGGGGAAAAACATCTTTGTCTCAATTTCTCAGATTTTTCTTGGTTTGGTATACAAGATATATAGGTAATTAAATATAAACCTAGAAGCCATTCTTCAGTAGATAGATGGTCAAAGGTTGGGAATGAATTGTTCTCAGAAGAAGAACTCCAGACTATTAACAACCATATGGAAGAATGTTACTGATCACTAAAAATAAGAGAAATGCAAATCAAAACAACCTTGAGATTTTACCTAGCAATAGCAAAATAATAATAGATAGTATCTCACACTCTGCAAATTGGCAAATATGAAAATGATATGAAAAGTTAATGTTGGAAAATGGGTAGTGATGGGAAGATAGACATACTAGTGCATTATTGGTGAAGCTGTAAATCAGTATAACCACTTTGGGAAACAATTTAGAATTATACAAATAAAGTGACAAAAATGCCCATACCCTTTGATGCAGTCTCAAAGAGACTATTGATAAGAAGAAAAGTCCCCAGATACACTGAAATATTTATAGCAGACTTTTTGTGGTAGGAAAGAATTGGAAACAAAGTAGGTTCCTATTGAAATGGCTAAACAAATAGTGATACATGAATGTAGTGGGATTACATTCCAGTACCTTGTAATAAACAACGTATATGGGAAATACAGAGAAATATGGAAAGATTTACATGCTCTGATATAGAGTGAAGCAAGAAACAACATACATAACTACAATATTAATGGAAAGAGCAACCACAAAACAATAAAAAATGAAAGTTGAAATTGCAAAGAATCAACATGACTGCTCAGAAGAGATACGAGATTATACCCCCACTCCACTCCTTTGCAGATGTGGGAGGTTCAGGGGTGTGGTACATCGGATCTATTTTCAGACATTTTGATATACCAATTGGGTTTTTTTTTAGTTTTTATCTCTTCCTCTTTTTTTCTTAAAAATATTATTTGATACATGGGATGATTCTCTGGGAGGGGAATGTATACTTGGAAATATTCTGGTGATATGAAAGCAAAAGACATCAACAAAATATTTTTAAAAAAGAAAATTCATGGTCAAGATGGCAGCATAGAAGCAGGGAAACTCTGCAGCTCCCCCAATAACCATATAAAATACCTATAAAATATGACTCTAAACAAATTTTAGAGCTCCAGAACACACAAAATGACAGAGAAACAAAGTTCCTGCTGAAGACAGCCCAGCAGGTGGTATGGGAAGGGATCATTGCAGGATGCTGAGAGCCGAAACCAGCCCAGCCTGAAACTGCAGAATAGCTCCAGGGTGGCCAGGACAAGCCGTGGCTGGAGCATTCGGGAGAGTGGATCATTGGCAGCTGTGGCAGTTTCCAGAATTATCAACCCATAAGAACTAATGACAAAGTGAAAGGTCAGTAGAAGTCAGCTAAATTTGGGGGAGAAAAGTGGGTCTGGCCATCTGCCCCCAGGGCAAGAAAGCAGCACAAGCAGCGGCCCTTTAGCTGCCTTAACCTCCATGTGGTTGCTTCAGAGCTCATGGCCTTCAGATTGCAGGGGAGCCAAGTGATCATTCAGAGGCTAAGTACTCTTGCCTTAAGCTGCCTGGATCAGGATTGTGGTCTTGGGTGGTGGTCCTGAGGTGCATGACCAGTGGGGGGGAGCTGCAGAGACGGTGGCCTCTTAATAGCTCTGGCAGCTGCAAAAACCACAGAGATTTGGGACAAAGCTCTCCCCTCTGGAAGCAGAGTTCCACAGAGCTAAAAAGTCAAGTAATTGATTGGCAACATGAGCAGGCAAAGGAAGCAAAGGAAGCACAGCATCCCAACTTTAGATTCCTTTTTTGGGGACAAAAAG
>CM053590.1:161689588-161705868 GCA_028646515.1 Pseudochirops corinnae | reverse complement strand
CTGTCCTGAATCCCTCTGGATCTCTGAGACCAAAATGTGAATTGGTATTTTTTTGAGCAGGGCTCCCCAAAGAGAATGCCAGTTTCCTCTTTGAAAGTCCTTAAATTATTGAAACCTTCTACACTGGGAATTTCACACTGAGGAAATAAAAAGATTCTTGAATGCTGAGGAGTGTTTAACAGTGACAACCATAGTGCAAGGATTTCTATTCAGGAAACATTCAAAATCTGGTAGTGAGAGAAGGAAGAAATGGGAGGCATGTGACAATGAGATTTGCTATCAAGAAAGGCAGTGTGCATAATAGATAGAAATTTGTCATTGGAGCTCAGAAGAACTGTGTTCAAATGCTACCTCTGCCAAATACTAGCTATGTGAACTTCGGCATGTCATTTAACCTTTAAATGCACCTCCCTCCCCCCCAAACAACTCACTAAGCCTTTGAGTAGCACAAGTTCAAACCAACAATGGTATAAGTCTCCTTAACCAAAAGTTTTCAGTGAAATCATAGGTTCTGTCCCTATCCTATGTTTTATATATAAAGTTATCAGAAAGGCAAAGATAGGCTGTGCCAAAGATGAGATTCATGGTACCATTGTGTGTGAATGAGGGTGTTGTTGGGATGGAGGAGGAAGAGGAATGGAAGAAGAAGACATTATTGGTTCTCCATTCCACTAATGGGTCAGATAAGGTCTAAGTGATGAAATAATGGAAAGACATAGTCTTTCACATGGAACATTATGGGCTCCCTCCAATCACCTTTCTGAACTGACCAGAAGTCTCAAGTTGTTAGAATGCTCATTTGGCTCTGCTGAAAGTCACGATAGTGATGAAAAACAAAATCAGTGTCATTTTCTTTTAAGTAAAGCTATGGTAGAATGAACTCCCTGGGTAGATCCATTAGGTCCCTCTCTTTCCTGAAACCAGCAGGGGAAGCTTGCTAATGCCTTGGGGACATCTCTAAGGACAAGTAAATGGAGGTTCATGGGTAATGGATGGTTAAAGAATTACACTAAGTCAGAGACCCTGGGGTTATACCAGGGACAGGGAAGTGAGGGAAGAAAAGAAGGGGCAAAGGAAGGATCCAAGGTGGGAAAGAACAGCAGCCATTTCATTTTTCTTCACTTTGAACTTTCCAAAGCTTTAAGAAATGCCCTTGCCCTCACTCCAGGAAGAGATTTGCCTTTTTTTTTTTTTTTTTTTGCCATAAAGGTGTTTAGATCTTAGGCTAAATACCAGGCTATAAGATAAATGGTCACTCTGGCATTTCTTAATGCTAGACATAGCAATTCTTAATCAATTTCTTCTCAAAATGGCATTATAGAAGACTCAAGAACAAGAAAAACCATGATTTTCAAAGAATGGTGATACTTAGGAAGAGAAATGCCAGTGACCTCATTAGTAGGGGGAGAGGGGCTAACGTGAGTTTTCCAAATCTTGGCTTAGTTTTGCCTCTTCCTTGACTATGTCTTCTCCTGTGGCCCTTGTCTTACAGATGCTCCATGGTCTCATGAATGCAAGCCCCTGCTCCCAGTATTAGAAGAGTTAGGCAAGAAATACCAGTATCATGAATCTGTCACCATTGCAAAAATTGACATCACTGCCAATGACATTCATCAGATGTTCTCGGAAAAGTATCCGTTCTTCAAATTTTTTCCTGCGAAATCTGATTTGGTGAGGAAATCTTCAGTCTTCTTTCTCTATGTTTTCATTCAAGGCTTCACTTCTGTCCTTTTATGAGTTGGGAGATAATGCTCAGTGGTTCAACATTTTGATGGATCCTAGATCTCCTTCTAATAATGGCAGAAGTGAAGAGGAGAGTCACTCTGGAGACTGCCTCTTTCACATGCGAGGGGTCAGCTTCCCTCAACTCTGCCCTTTCCATGTCCTGGGTGTGACTTTTCCCTTCATGTGGGATAAGGAAGGGAATTGGAATCTACTGGAGAGAGAACTAGAGGGCCCAACTTGCCCCACTCACTCAAAGGTTTAAAGAGAAAGCCTCCCCAGTCCAACAGCACTGCATGATTGATTCAGTTTGGGACCTGGGCCGTCTTCTCTTGGGGTTCTCTGCTTTGAAGGAACTGAATAACTATGAAACAGTACTATCTCTTTAATTACTAGGTTTGATTCCTTAGCTGGGGAAACTCCACCCCAAATTTGGGTGGAGTTTTCCTTCTCTTTCTTTTAGCCTTCTCTTTCTAGGTGAACTCAAGGTGAGTAACTCCTTGTCAATCTGCCCAAGGTCAGACACATGGACACACACACACACACACACACACATTCACTCACTCACACTCTTAGTGAACCATATCTTAGAGAAGCTAGTCTTTTTCTGAGAAGTCTTGACTAATACAAAAAGCAAATCGACTTAAAAAAATAAGCAATGAGAAACAAGTTCAGGGATAGAATGATGCAAAACATAATGAGGGAGGGAGGTAGAGGTTCACCATTGCTAATCTTTGCAATAAAGAAACAGCTTCAGTTTCTTCACTGGCTCAACATTCTCTTACGTATGTTCTTATGGATAAATTAGTGGCCCCATTTCCATTTGGTTTTGACACTACTTCATTAGAGGATCTCTAGCCCTAAATCTGAGATTCCATGGTCCTTTATGGTTCCAAGACCAGTGCTCCCCCCATCAAACCTCATTGCCTCTCAATTTTCAATCAGTTTTTTCCCCCAAACACTTATTTTGTGCTGACATGGTGCCACTGTATTTGGGTATAAGTCAAAGAATAACCTAGGATTCCTTCCTCCCAGGGACTCAGAGGTTTAGCCCGTGGGTGTCAAACACTCGGCAGAGGGGCTGCATGTGGCCCACAACACCTACCAGAAGCAGATTAAAATGTAACTGGGAAATATTTAACAAAATAGATAAAAATACAATAAAACATAGGTAGTGTTAATATGTGGTTTCCTAAGGGATTGTGTGCCAACAGGGCTCCTTATGTACCATTTTGCAGTCCCTGTTTCTATTTGAGTTTGACACTACTGGTTCATCTGAGGAGACAAGACTGATACATGAAAACAGTTAGGAAATAAAGTGTTAAGTAACGCAGCATCTAGAATTCTGAAAAGGGAGAGATTGATGTGGACAGGAGTGGTTTCAGAACATTCCTCGCAGAGGAGATATGTGGATGGGGAGTTGAAGGATGGATAGGATTTAAATGGGTGGAGGGGGTAGATGGGAATGGGCCATTCCTGGGAATGAGTAGGGTGTTTAGCAGACTGGTGTAACTGGAAGAGAGGCTGCTTGCTGGGAAAGATTGGGAATTAAAAGACCTTGATTGCCAGGTGGAGGCATTCAAAAATTATCCCAAGAGGCAATGGCCATTTCAGGAAGATTATAAACCATACACCAGAAGAAACTTCACATGATAGTAGACTCAGGAAAAACCTGATTAAAATCCTTATTTTGATTCTCATTAGCTTCATGACTATGTATAAGTCACTTCCCTTCCCTGAGTCTCAGTTCTCTTATCTGTAAAATGACAATCATAATAGTTATAGCAAATGAGAAAAGAAAAGACTTCGAAAGATTTCAGGCACTATTTATATATCTAAATCTCTCTGTGTGGGTGTGTGTACATACACACACACACAACATCTTAAGATTTAAAAGCTTTAGTAACTTCAGAAGCATAAATACTATAAACTTAGAAAAATATCAGTTGAAAATTTAATTATTTACATTTCTTCTACACGAATCTAGTTTTGTGAACTTTGGATAATAAGTTTTTGATTTTGACAAGACGGAGCGCCCTGTCATTATGTCTTTGTATGTCGTAGTTTTTGGATGATGCTTTCTTAGATCGGTGGATTGGTTGTGGGAGCCCTGTTACTTGGCCACCTGGATCACCTAATCTTTCTCCAATAGACTTTTTCTGGTGGGGGTCACGTCAAAATTGTCATGTATACATCAAAACCTCATTCTCTGAATGATCTTAAGGCTAAGACTAGAAACTCAATCCTTGCGTAGTAGCTGATGTTTTTTAAAAATTTGAAAACTGACTCAAGCCATGTATAGCCTAGGATGGTGGTTTTGTTGAAATTTAATAAGAAATATATCAGTATTTAAAAATTTTATATATTTGTATATATATATATTTTTTAAAAATATTTTTTATAAGTTGATAGCATGTATACTTCTGAAGTTATTAAAGCTTAAAACTACAGCAACACCCTATCAGTTATTACCATGTGTGAAATCCTCGGGCCAAGGAATATGGCATCTTGGAAAGGAAATTGGATCTGGGGTCAGAGGACAGTGTTTTACATCCTGACCCAGCTTTTCACCAGCTATGTGTCCTTAGAGAAGATGTTTAATCTTTCTGGGCCTCAGTTTCCTCTTTTGTGAGATGATATTTGAAGTCCCTTCCAACTCCAAATCCCTGTGATACTTAGGTAACCATAATTTGCTTTCCTTCTGTAATTGCAAGAGAAGTCAAAACACTACCTTGTGTTCTGCTTTTCCTTCTTCCTAGGTTGTACCATATAATGGCAAATATACCCTGGATGCCTTCATTGAATTTGTGGAAAAAGAAATCAAGTCCCAAATGGAATCAGAGGAGGTAAAGGCTGTCTCAATTTATCCTTAATTATTATGCCCAACTTAGAGACATCAGGAACTAGGTAATTAAAGATCAATTGTACACTAAGGTAGACCTCCAGTCAGTATCACGGTCTGTTCCTCCTTAGAAGCGAGGACTAGTTTAGGTGTATTGTCTATTTTAAGGCAGGGGAATGAACTAGATAAAGATGAGAGGTGGTCTTATCCAGTTCAAGGACTGTAGGATGCTATCCTAGTGTGTGTGTATATGTATATAGCTTTATGTGTATATGTGTGTGTATATGTATGTGTATATATACACACATGTGTACATCTACATCTATATTTATCTTTTGGCCTGACCTGTTGAAAATAAAACAAAAGAAAAAAAATGAAACTTGCCCAGTGATGGTCCTGAATCTAAATCTCTGTCTTGAGATAGAGAAGCCTAGGGAGCTTTCTCATCTTTCTCTTACCAGATCTTAAATCAAATGGGAGTACAGTTTAGGCAAGCTTCTGGAGAACACTGCCTTTCCTCTCCTGGGTATCTGGGAAGAAAACTCTTGTAGTGTCCTTCTCCTATTGACATCATCTTAGATGGCCTTTGGAGTGATAGTATGGGACAGTAGGCAGGGGGCTGGTATTGGTGTTGGGGAGATGTGGGTTTGAATTCTGCAGCAGAGACTTACTAACTAATTGACCCTGAGTCACTTAACTTCTTTAATCCTCAGTTTCCTCATCTTTAAAATGGAAATAATATTGCCTTCAGTACTTACGTCACAGGGTTATCAGGAGGCCCAGAGGGCATAATGTATATAAAGTGTTACATAAACATCTGCTACTATTATTATTTTTAACTTATTCTTATTTTATATTCAACGGAGTTTAGATAGGAATGGTCTTGGTGCAAGTTACCATTCTGCTATTGTTCTTTGATGTCTCAAATTTAATGCAGTATTGCTCAGGAAGTTCCCGGCAGCTAGGTGGCCCAATGAATAGGGTGCCAGATCTGGAGTTAGGAAGCTTCAGACACTTATTAGCTGTATGACCCTGCTTTTGCTTTGGTTTCCTCTTCTGTAAAATAAGCTGGAGAAGGAAATGGTCAACCACTGTAGTATCTGCCAAGAAGACCCCAGAAGGAGTTACAAAACATCAGTCACATCTCAGGTGGTTAAGATTTATACCTTTTGTAACTGGATAAAGGTATTGGGGTTTGAGTTTGTCTTCTGTAGGCTTGCTGAAAGTATCTTCAGGGCAACTCCAAGAGTATATAGGATGATGGGTGTGACTTGCACTTCATCCCATGTTAGAGGAATGTCTTAAATAGGAAACAACTTTCCTGTGTCTTCAACACTTCTAACATTCTTACTATACATGGTTCTCTTCCTTCCTATGTGAATGTCATAATTGGGAAATTGAGTCAAAGGGTTTGACATAACCATTAAAAGCAATAAAAATGCCATGCTTCTTTTAGGAAGCTTATTCAATAATTAGCAATCTATCTTACATTGCTCTTTATCCTCCTGAGACTTTTGGACACACTCATTTTGTTCCTCACACAAAATATTGTTTTCTTTTAAGTGATCATAGCTTTTTTATGATACCAGCTGTGAATCTTTTGTATAAAATATAGAAACACATAATTGGTTTATATTTGGAAGAGTAACTGATGTCTTCTATTGGAAAGAAGGAAATAAGCATTTTTAACACCTTCTATTTTTTAAGGATTTTACAAATATTATCTCATTTAATCCTTACAGTAACCCTAGGAGATAGGTGTTATAATCATCCCAATTTTATAGCTGTGGAAATTGAAGCAGAAGGAGGTTAAGTGATTTTCAAGGGTCACATAGTAAGTCTCTGAAGCCGGATTTAAATTCAGGTCCAGCAATCTATCCACTGTGCCAGCCTTTTGGATGTAGATGTGTGATACCTTCTCTAAGGAAAGAGTGGAATCAGACTTGCATCTAAGAAAAGGTTTTGCTTGTAATTCTTGCTCTGCTATGGAACATTTGAAGCAATAATTATTGATCTTATCCAATCCTAGCACTGTCGAGTTTTGCAGAGAAGCTAGAATTTCAGTAACCTTTTTTGACCTGACTCTTCTGTCCTTGATTATATTAATGGCACTCCAATTTTGCATTTGGCCCAACTCATATTTTGGTTGTGTTGGACTTCTGACAACCATATAGGTGACCTAAAGTTTTCGTCCTTCAGAGGTTCTATATCTCCTTTGATTTCATTGCTTTCAAGTTTCTGTAATATGGGCTTAAATTAAAGGTAATTTTTTTTTGCTGCTTTGACTCCTTATATTACCTTACCTTTTGACTCTTGATTTCAAGTGCTGATTAAGGTAATCTAAAATTTCTAATATTCTTTTGATTTCTCAATTCTATTCAGCAGTTTTCTTTTTTTGTTACTTTTAGCTGAGCAAAATGGCATTCAAGTTTTGTATTATATATTTCAGCTGTATATTAATATAACCTTCCTATGACTTTTTACAAGACTCCAAAAGTTTTTCAAGTCACTTCTGCTATGGGTGTCTTTATGTCAATCAGGGAGGTCAGTAATGAGCATTTGCTGTATTAGATATCAAATATAGGCAGAGAGTTGTGTTGGACTCTGGCCTAATATAGACATAGACAAATAGTTCCAACCATCAGGGAAAAATAAATTAATGCAAAGCAAATTTCTTGGGGAAAGATATGAGCATCTAGAGGGATCAAGAAAAGCCTGATGTAATTTAATTCATCTGTGTAGTCCAGAGCTGAACATAAACAAATAAACAACTGAAGGAAACTGGTAGAAGGGGCACACTAGGGTAACCACCATGAACTCAGGATAGCATGGAAGCTAGCAGGAGCAGGGACAGGAGACATCCTAGGGAAGTGGCATGAGAGCAGATAAACACAGAAACTGACTAAACTTTGGAAGGATGTGCATAAAGAAGGGATTAGGAAAGATACAAACTAATAAACAGGGTCTGGGCTTGGTGAAGAGGGGAGGAACAATGAAATAGGAACAGTTCAATTATAGATTATTGTTATTGTTGATTATAAGCCTCTTTGTCCACTTTTTTCTAAAAAGAAGACAAGAAGAAAAGAAGAAAAAGTATAAGATGAAGGGAAATGTCCAATGAGCAATCATAATACTGAAAGTAAATAGCATGGATTCACTCATAAAATAGAAAAGAGTAGTGAAATAAAGTTAGAAGAATTCAAATTGTTTACAGAAATACACTTGAAACTTTAAGATTCACAAAGAATTAAAATGGGGGTTGGAACAGAATTTTTAATGCTTCAAGTGTATTGAAGCTTAAAGATACAGATAATGAAATACTATTAGTACTTAATCCATACGCACTGAATGTCACAACACCCAAATACTTGAAAGACTATTAACTGAATTATGGGAGAAATAGACAACAATACAACTTTAGTAATTGGGTACCTCAATGTGCACCTTTCAGAACAAGTTAACAAAAAGACAAATAAGAAAGAAGTTAATGACTTATGTAGAATTTTAGAAAAATTAGATGGGATAGAAACAGCTTCCCTCTCAACATTCCTGGGGGCTCTGATTTGACCCTCTGGGAGATGGGCTGCCCCTTCCTAATTCAGCTGTATCTATGGTTAGACTGACCTCTGGATCAGCTATAAGCCAATCCCTAATATCCTTTGTGTCGCTTTTCTCCCACATCTTACCAAATATTTTACTGTAGGTGAAAGGATTTCCTAGTTATGACTGTGAGGGCAGGCCTCCAAGAATGGAGTCTTCATGTTACTGCTTTACAAAGACACAAATAGGTAGTGATGTAATGTGGACATATTTGTAAGACTGAACCCATAAAAGTCTTTGAAATTTGTTTTGATTGTCCTCCCACCTCCATTTTCCAAATTTTCTTCTTAGCCCCTGGCCTTGTTTCCTAGTATGCTGAATGCAAAGACTGTAGTGCTCCACTCAGGTTTGTCCACATGAATGCCCCAAAATTTTTCCACTAAACTTGGAGATAAAAGACCTGGGTTTAGGTCCTGACACTTTGCCATTTGCTATCTGCGGACCTCGGGTACATTACCTCTCTAAACCTTAGTTTTCTTATTTGCCAACTGGGGGCAAAAATCCTACTATATGCACCCATCACAGAATTGTTGTGAGGATAAGATGAAATAGTGTATATAAAAGGCTTTGTAAAAAGAGTGATTCTTATAAATATGAGTTGGAGGAGGAGGAAGAGAAAGAGAAAGAGAAAGAAGAAGAGGAGGAATAACTTGAATTCCTTCAGTGTCTTGTACTGATTCTTCCAGAGGAAACTCATCAAATTCACAATAAGTTGTTTATACCTGATAATAGCTTCATCTGTTATCATTTTGGCTACATTTTCTTTTTAAAAGAACTCTCCTAAAACAAGCAATTCCTTAATGCCAAAGAATAACAACCTAAATGGAATTTCAGGCAAGGTGGCAACTAGAGGAGAGAGATTTGGGAACAGAAGACTTTTAAAGGTCTCAATTCATACTATATAGATGTGCGCCTTGTGTAAGTGTATGTGCGTGCACATGTGCATAAAGTGAATGATTGAATGTGTACACTTGTTTCAATGTGATTAGGTGAGGGACCATCTTATTATTATTTTTGTAACAGTCATGTATTCACCATTTTGTTTGGGTGTGCCTAGATAAGCCTATCACATCCAGCATGTTTTTTTTTAACTTTTGTTGCTTCTAATTTAGCAATAGGAGAAACCATATACAATAAGAATAACCCATTTCTCTGTCTGTCTCTCTCTCTGTCTCCCTCTGCCTTTTTCTCTCCCTCCCCCTCTCCCTTTCTTCTTTCCTCTATCTCTTCCTTTCTCACTCTCTCCATCTCTCCCTCCCTCCCTTCCTTCCTTCCTTCCTTCCTTCCTTCCTTCCTTCCTTCCTTTCTTCCTTCCTTCCTTCCTCTCTCCCTCCCTCCCTCCCTCCCTCCTTCCCTCCCTCCCTTTCTCCTTCCCTCCTTCCCTTCCTTCCTTCTTTCCTTCCTTCCTTCCTTCCTACCTTTCTTCCTTCCTTCCTTCCTACCTTTGTTCCTTCTTTCCTTCCTTCCTTCCTTCTTCTCCTTCCACACCCATACTCCCCTCCCTTGATTTAGTGGTCTTTTGAAGAAGAAGAGTCTGATGTGCAAGAGGACCTTTCTGTTCAAGATTGGGGAAAAATCAAGGAAGAACTGTGACCTCTTAAGTCCAGGCCAAAAGATTTGCATCATTTACAAGCCATAGGACACATAGGACTACTCCATTCTGAGTGAAAATATTCTAAGAGAAAATAAAGACCTAGGATAAAAAATCCCTGTTTGACCTTGTCTCCTTTAGAGTGTCATTCCAAGCTGGAAATCATTCTCTGGTTTAGAGCAACTTCTGGTTTTAAATTCAGGCCCATCTTCCTTACAGAGGCACTGTAATAGAGAGCTGTCACAGCACCAGGGTTGCAAGTCTCTAAGGCCAAGGTAACCAAGCAGTTCAGAGGAGCTTGCCTGCTGAGATGGTTTTACAATTGGTGATAACTTAGTTGATTTCTGGTGAGAATAACTCTAAAGTGTTAATGATGTCTTTGGTTTTTACACCATGTCCATCTATCCACCAGTGAACCTTCCCCTAGAATACAGAAAAACACTTTTTCAATACTGATTTACAAAACAACCTTATCTAACAGTACATACAACTTTCTGCACCTATGGTCTCCCACCTTGCTATTGAGAGGAGAGCAGAGAGGGAAGAGAACAAGAATTCATGAAGTGCCTACTAGTTAATGGTCCAAGCATTGTGCTAAGTGATTTACACATTTCTCATTTAAAGGGACGAACACTGGTTATTACAGTTAACCTGAGTTTGGCTTTCCATGTTCTTTTTATTTGCATCATTAAAGTAATTGTATTCATACCAGTCTTTTCATGGTGTTAAAATTTCTTTTTTCCTTTAAGATATCTTACATTCATATATCAAAATTTCTTCCAATGATTTTCATTTATCTGATCAGCAACCATTTCATTATTATAGAAAAATAATTTGCAACAAATATTTGGCATAAACACTTTTAATACAAATCTGATTTTTTTTTTTTTTTGCTACTACAAGAAGTGGGGCTATTAATATTGTAGCGTACATGGGATCTTTTTTTCATTTGGCCTCTTTGAAGCATACGTCTGGTATTGCCTGATGAAGTCTCAATGCCACCCCAAATAGGCTTGCAAAGAAAATGGGCACTTTTTATCACAAGGCATAGGGTTCTTTCTTTTTGCCCAAAGGCAATCAAATTGAAACTTTTTATCCTCTGTGTTACTCTGCTCTTAAACTCTAAAGTAAGTATCTCCTTTTTGAGGGAGATGTTTTACCACACCAAGGCAGGCGAGTATTTCTACCAACATTGGCCAAATACAGTGATAACCAGCTTGTACCACTTTCCTATCTGGTTTGGGCTAGGTCTTTCTAAAACAGTCATTGTTAAGTTA
Organism: Pseudochirops corinnae; assembly: GCA_028646515.1. NCBI lineage: Eukaryota > Metazoa > Chordata > Mammalia > Diprotodontia > Pseudocheiridae > Pseudochirops > Pseudochirops corinnae. The sequence goes on along the minus strand of CM053590.1, from coordinate 161,694,836 downwards.
TATATAAGATAATAATGATGATATAACTCAACATCTATTTAGCGCTTTAAGGTTTGCTAAGCCCTTTACAAATAACTCATTTTATCCTCACCAATAAGTGCTAATATTCCCATTTTACAGAAATGAGGGGAAAAAGTTCAGTGACTTAACTAATATCTTTCTGAGTCCAGGTACAGCAATTTATCCATTGTCCTCCCTAGCTGCCCTAAGGCAGACCCAGGGTTAGGGAAATGAATGGCACACAGTGTTCCAGGGTCTTAGATCTGTATCTGAAAGGGACCTTAGAAATCATGAGGTCCAACATCCTCATTTTACAGATGAGAAAACTGGGAGTGTAGGTTAAGTGACTTGCCTAAGGTCACACAGGTAATAAATGCAAAAGGTGAGATTTGAACCCAGGCCTTCTTAATCTGGAGCAGTACTCTTTCCATTGAAGCCCATGTCCTTTGACGACTTATCCTTTGAAAGGCAGAAGATTGTACAATGAGTAATTTTTCTAATTCATTCGAGATCAGAGGTATCAGATTTGTATTAAAAGTGTTTATGCCAAATATTTGTTGCAAATTATTTTTCTATAATCAAATTCATCTGATCCAGGTTCAAATCCTACCTCTGACATTCCTGTGCTTTGTGACTTAAGCCATTTAGCCCCTCTGGAAGGCCTCACTTTCTCCTCTGTACAAAGGAGAAGGTTGGAGCTGAATGCCTTCTAGCCTGAAATCCACGATTATGTGATCTTGCCTCTAATGCTTTCCTGACAACTTTGGCTCCCCTGCCTGGTTGTTGTCTTGAGCCTATGCTACCAAATCTGTCTTTGCTATGTGGATTTCACAGGAAAAAGTTTTTATTACTGCCACTGGTAGTGCAGTGGATTGAGCCCCAGACTTCTAGTCAGAAAGGCCCAAGTTAAAATCCTACCTCAGACACTAACTGAATGATCCCTGGACTAGTTTTTGTTTTTGTTTTCGGAGTGGCGAAGGCAAGGCAATTGGAGTTAAGTGACTTGCCTAAGGTCACACTGCTAGTAAATGTCAAGTGTCTGAGGCTGGATTTGAACTCAGGTCCTCCTGACTACTGTGTTGGTGTGCTACCTAGCTGTCCCTGGAACAGTTTTAAAGCAGGGGTTAATTTACCCCTTTTCTGCCTTGGTTCCCTTGTCTATAAAATGGGATCAAACTTAAAGGTCTTAAAGATCCTTCCAACTCTATGTTCTCTATGATCTTGGAGCTGAAAATGAACGAAAATCTTTCTCTAAGCATTGTAAAATCCAACACAGTAAGTAACCTTTTTCAAAGTTTTTGGGATAGTTCTTAGAGGCAGGGAGCCCCAGCCTCTGCCCTGGAATTGTTATCACACTGAAGCCTCCTTGTTAATCTCATTCATCACAAGGTGCCCTTTATTTTGACTCCTGTTAGCTGGCTGCTTCTTGGCTATGATTGCTCCATGACAGGAAGACATTAGTGGTCACTGCTACTTGTGGAAGACTGAGCCTCTGGGTGAATGGGAGAACTGTTCTTGCCCACTGGCACCTACGACCATTTGTGAGTGTTCCTGGCACCTTAGATGCTATGGTGTGGAACTAATAGGGGGCCATGTGATGAGGAGAATGAACATTCTGGGAAAAGCCAGCCCCAGGTGTCAGCTACAAGACACCATGGGCGAGTCACCACGTCCTAGCTCCCAATGGTCATTAGATGGTTCTGGGTCCACCATGTGGAAGTGCAGAAACAGCCTCCCGCTCTGGAACTTGCTTAGTTTAGACAGAATGCCAGGTGCCAGAGTGGTTGGTATTCAGGGCACGTTCAAAGCTGACCTGCTTATGCCTGGGGGCTGCACAAAGGGTTAGGGTACTGTGCCCATTGTGCCCTTGTTGTGACGGAAAGAGGATGGCCAGCACCCTGGGCACTGCCTCTTGGGTTAATCTCTAACAGCAATCACTTGCTGCTCAAAGTTACAAAGTCAAGGCCTTTTTATTTCCAGACAAGGGCATAACACCCTACATGTTAATTTACTGCAGACCACAGCACATGAGGAAAGTCATCCTGGTGAGAAAAGGAAAACAATGTGTGAAATGCCCCCAGTTAAAACAAGCTCAAACCCAAAGGAACAAACAGAGGAGGTGTGGCCTCCTGCCCTTTTAATGTTATATATAGATAGATATAGGGGAAATTCTTGGGAACTGAGTCACTCTTCAGTCAGATCTTAGGTAAGATGACTTTCAGTCAGGACCCTTATCTCCACTCACCCAGAGCCTCTCCCTGAAGTCCGTGGGTTCCTCTATGGGCCTTAGTCTGTTGCCTGTCGTTCCCTCTAAATTGTTGGCTCCAAATATCTGCATCGACATGTTAGGGAATGTGGGGATGGGGATAGGATGCGGGGAGAAATGAGCTCACTCTGCCAGTGAAGGGAAACAAAGTTGGACCTGTGGAAAGCCCAGTGTTTTTCCATGATAAAGACTGGAACAATGAGCATGATGTTTTAAAGAATTAGACCTACATTCTCCAAAGACCTGCCGCTTCCTCATTTTACAGGGGGAATCTGTTTTGACTGATTGTGTAGAGGTTGGGGTCAGAGGGTGAGCTTGGAAGGTTGTAGTAGAGATAAAATGAATCACAATAATTATGTTCCTTCTCTTGTGCAGGTTGAAGAGTCACAGAAATCAGGCCTGGAAGAAATCTCAAAGGGGCAACTATTCTAGCCTCTTAACTCCAGGTGGGACAACGGTGGCAGAAAACTGGTGTAAAGGATGGCACAGTTTTTCTGTTTGATCCTGCTGCTGGTGGCTTTTCAACCCTGGAGCCCAGTAATTGCTAATAAGCATGTAGAAAGTAAGTGAAGGTCTTGGATCACTCCGTGTGTCCTTGCCCATCTTGTCCTTCCTCTAGACACCTCTCCAGGTGCTGCCTCTGAATACTCTGGTTCTAGATGATAACAATTATAATAATAAATAATAATAGGAGCTAGCTTTCTAATACCACCTACCTTGTGCTAGGCACTGTGCTTCTGAGGTCATATCTTCTCCAGGTAGAACTTCTCTAGGAAGCTAGGTGGTGCTGTAGAGAGAGAAGTCAGGAAGGTAGTGAGTTCAAATTCTGCCTCAGATACTTACTTAGCTGTGTGACTTGGGGCAAAGTGCTTAACTTTTCTCAGCTTTAGTTTCCTCATCTGTAGAATGAAGGTAATAATAGCACTTGCCTCACTGGATTGTTGTGAGGCTCAAATGATATAAAAAGTGCTTTGCAAACCATAAAGTACTATATAAAAGTTTGTCGTGATTGCAATTATTTATTTCCACTGGGGGAAAATGAGTGAGTGCTAGAAGCCAGCCAGAATTCACACGTTCTTCTTCTAAGCTAGACAACTTGCAATCAAAGAAGCATTTTTGTTGAGAGAAGCCTTGAGATCCTCTAGTCCAGCAGTTCTCAGCCTGTGGGTTATGTTCATTTTAAATACATCCTACATATCAGATAGATTCATAACAGTAGCAAAATTACAGTTATGAAGTAGCAACGAAAATAATTTTATGATTGGGGGTCACCACAACATGAGGAACTGTATTAAAGGGTCGTGGCATTAGGAAGGTTGAGAACCACTGCTCTAGTCCCTACTCTGATTTTGGCGTAAGAGGCAAGAGGTAGATTTCATTGAAATAACTCATCCATCTAGTCCATAGCAGAACCAGGCCTACATCCCAGGTTTTCCTGCTCCATTCACTAGGTCTACTTCCTTGCTCTACTGGGGCAAAGGGTTTTTTTTCTTCTTGGGGGTCTTCCTAGAACACTTTCAAGTCACAGCACACAAGCTATTCATTTACTGCTTCCTCCATCTGTGTATGATGTACGCTTCCTTTGCCCTGCTGGTGCCTAGACAAAGTGTATTTGTTTTCACTTCTTTCCTGTAATGTTCTCTCGAAAAGAGGATCATTGACATAGGGCACACTGTTCTTGGCAGGTCATAGAATGTTGTAGTGTCTGGAATTCTGTGATCTATGTTGGAAAGAATCTTGTATTTAGAGTCTGGAAACAGGTTCAAATCTCAGCAATACCACTAACTATGCAACACTGAAGCAGCACTCCATGCCTCTGGGCCTCAATTTGTTCTTGTAAAATGGGGTTTGTACTAGATGAATTATAGATCACTTTTCAGCTCTTTGTCCCTATGATACTGTCTCTAACTGACCTGGTTTGGACCACTTTTATCTTGAAGGTTTGGTCCTGTATCCCTTTATCTGTCCCTACCCTGTCACCTGTTCCTCTCTCTCTTTCAGCGGATGGCTGTTCCAAGTGCGACATCAATGCATTCTGTACAGAGACCAATAGCTCTGCGATCTGCTCCTGCCTGGATGGCTTCGTTGGGGATGGCCTCACCTGCTCAGATGTGGATGAATGTGCCTTTGAGGGGTGGCACAACTGCTCAGCCAGCAATTGTGTTAACACTGTCGGCTCTTACTACTGCAGCTGTCCTGATGGCTTCCAGTTGACCTCTGAGAATGGCTGTGAAGACATAGATGAATGCAGTGACCCCAACCTGAGCTGCCATCCTCTGGCTGTCTGCAAGAACTCTCCTGGCAACTACTCCTGTGTCTGTCTTCCTGGCTACTTTGGAGATGGCCATCAATGTAACTGCTCCACTGGCTCCTGTGGGACTGGCTTAGACTGCATCACCAAATCTGATGGGGCCCAGATCTGTGTGGATCCATGCCAGAAATATACCCTACTAGATGAGTATTGGAGAAGTACCACTTACAGGGCTGGTTATTATTGTGACAGCCTGATACAAGGTTGGTATCGTTTTGTGGGCAGGGGAGGTGTACGTATGCCAGAGACATGTGTCCCAACTAGTAGGTGCAACACTGCTGCTCCAATGTGGCTAAATGGAACCCACCCATCCAGCAATGATGGCATTGTCAACCGGACTGCCTGTGCCCACTGGAGTGGTGACTGTTGCCTCTGGGAGTCTAAGGTGCAGGTGAAGGCTTGTACAGGTGGATTCTTTGTCTACAATCTGACCTCTCCACCACAATGCAACTTGGCCTATTGCACAGGTGAGGAGGAACCTGGCATATGCTTAGGGTAGTGGCTGAAGGATTGGGTAAGGGGTGGTATCTTTGGAATCATCTTTCTTGAGACCTGGAAATGTCAAAGGGATAGACCTTGAAGGGGTCCTCCTTGCCCTGTCTCACCTCCCCTCCCCCCAACACCATGAATAGCATGAGTTTACTAGGCTTTTTATCCATCTGTCTGTTTAT
>CM053590.1:161677873-161689488 GCA_028646515.1 Pseudochirops corinnae | reverse complement strand
CAATACATAGGTATTGAGTATGAGATTTGACGCCCAAATCTCTGACTTTTGATTCAATGTTCTTTCCCTGTACCATGCTGCCTCCCTAAACAGACATTTCACTCACAATGGGGCCTTGGAGGTTGGGGACCTCGGAGATCATCTCATATAGCCCCTTCCATTTATAAATAAAGTCAACAAGCATTTATTGAACATCTTCTATGTGCTAGGTACTGTGTTAAGCAAGCAGTGAAGATGCGAAGAAATTAAAACAAAACAAAACAAAACCAAAAAAAACAGTTCCTGCTCTCAACAATCTCACAGTCTATTGAGGGAGAAATAATGAAGAAATGGTGATTCAGAGAAATTAGATGGTTTATCTAAGGTAATATAGCCACTTAATAGCAGAGCTGAAATAACAATCCAGGTTGCCTCCTTCCTGGTCCAGAGTTCCTTCTACTCAGTAGAAAGTTTTACAAGGATACCTCCCTCCCCATTGGTGCATATATATGCCCTCTTTGAAATGCAAGGAAGAAGATAAGCCAGTAAATCAAGCAGGCATGTGAAATACCCTACCCACTGAGATTCATGTGCATTTCTGTGAGTCTGTAGCTTAAGACAAAGTAGGAACTCTAGGTTTCAAGATTTTCAGTAGGAAGTTGTCCATGGGTGTGGACTAAAAGAGATTTACTCACATAGGCTTCCCTTTAAGTAAAAGCCTTCCCCAAGCCCTCTTAATTCCAGTGTCTTCCCTCTGTTAATCATTTCCTATTTATCTCATATATAGCTTGCTTTGCATTTATGCATTTGGTTGTTTGCTTCCCTATCAGACTGTAGACTCCTTGAAGGCAACAACTGTCTTTTGCCTCTCTGTGTATCTTCAGAACTTAGCACAATGCTTGGAGGTGCTTAATAAATGAATGTTAGTGATTGATTGCCATACTACTACCACTCTGTCACAGCCTACTTGCTATACAGACACATCATAAGCACCTAGCAGAGTCCACACAGAACAGTTTGCAGTTATAATGAAGTGTTTTCTGGTGCTAATTGACAGAGTTTGCCTGGAATCCTGGTGATTGAGAGAGAGGCCAGTATTAGAGTCAGCCGTTTAGGCTATAAGGATTCTAATCTGCAAAATTTCCATCCAGTGGAAAGATCCCCAGCTTCTAACACAGGACATCTGAGTTAAAACCTTTTATTGTGTGGAAAGGAGTTAAAATTTATTATTTTGGGTCAAAAAATCAGAGCTAGGGTCCATGTATAGAAGTTACAAAAGAAATTTTAGGTCAGACAACTAGAGGTGTCCAATGATACAGCTAACTACCTTGTGAGAGAATGATTTCCCTGTGACTGGAGGGGACTCATGTCTCAGGGAGGGTAAGACAGGACAACAAGCATTTTCTAGGCCCTATGCTAAGCCCTAGGGTTACAATACAAGCAGAAAGATAGTCCTGGCCATCAAGCAGCTCACATGCTGATAGGAAAAGGCAGTGTATGAAAGGGAACTGAAAAAGAGAGGTAGAGAGGGAGGGAAGGTACCCACACAGGGGGTGGTAGCAAAGTCCAGAAAGTCACAAGCAAATCTGGGAGGTGAATGAAACCTGGTGAACAGAGTTTCTCCCCAAAAGAGAGGCCCCCAGAAGGAACTTTGCAATGAGAGAAGGGGACCAGTAATGAAGAGAGATGATCCAGGATGAGAAAGCCCCAGGTGCTGAGTGAAGCTCCGGATTGGGGCTAGAAGAGGTGACCTTCAAGTTTCCTCTAAAATCCTACCTTTGACTGAAAGCCTTTTCTTCCTTTTAATTTTGTCTTCTCTCTGGGAATTATTTCCCATCTATCTCACATACGGCTTATCTGAACATATTTTTCTTTGTACGTTGTCTCCCCTCTAAGACTATGAGCTCCCCGAGAACAGGGACTATCTTTTACCTTCCTTGGTATCCTTGGTGCCTGGCATCATGCCTGGAACAGAGTAGGTGCTTAATAAATGTTTATTAACTGACTAATTAACCTCTCAAGTTTCCATCCAGCTCAGGTTGGAGAACTCTGTTGTCCTATCCCTCATTGACTCTTTCAGATATTGGCCACCTGAAGCCTGATCTGTATTGTGAGGCCAGTCACATCAAGGTGTCTTTGAATAAGTGCCTGCTGAAAAATTTGGGTTTTAAGCAGATATTTACATATTTGAAGGATAGTGCCTGTGCTGGCTTTGAAGAAAAGGACAACCAGAGCTGGGTGTCAGTGGTAACTCCAGCTCGGAATGGGCCATGTGGAACCACGCTAGTGGTAAGTGGCACAGAAGCTTCCTGGGGGCAAGGCTTGAGGTTCTGTCATTTGGGAGTGGGGAGGGGCAAAGCACTTGTGGTGCCTACAGGTGGCTGGGCAGTGACCTGGGGAAGGCAGCTGGTGGATCACTTGGGAAAAGGCGATTGATTTGAATGACCTGGTAAGTTTTTTTTCAGTCATATCCAACTCTCTGTGACCCCATTTGGGGTTTTCTTGGCAAAGATACTGAAGTGGTTTGCAGTCACTTTCTCCAGTTCATTTTACAGACAAGGCACTGAGGCAAACAGAGTTAAAATGACTTGCCCAGGATCACACATCTAGTAAGTGTCTGAGGCCAGTTTTGAACCCATGAAGATGAGTTTTGCTGACTCCAGTCCAACACTCTATCCATTGTGCTATCTAACTGTCCTGTTTATGACCTGAGATTTACACACATATGTACATGTCTGTGCACACACACATGTGTGTATATATACATGTATATGTGTATATATATACATGCATATGTATATATATGTATATACATATATACACACATATCTATCTGTCTGTCTATCTATCTATCTGTCCTCAAATCTATACCTTATTTACCTTCCTTCCCTGACCATCTTGGCAAAGCCCTTATCCCTTCTCAGGATTTCTTTTAGTGACTTACTTTCTCTTTCAAGTTTCATTCCACACCACTTAAAGCTATTGGTGGGACAGTGTTTGGGGCAGATTGCACAATGTCATTTGTCTTGGCTTCTGTATCCCAGAAAACCCCACATATCTCTCTTCACACACCTGGATTTTTCCCTGGGACTTTTATCAAGCCTAATCAGTCATGTTGTTGCAACACAACTGGGTCCAGGAATCAGGTCTTGCCCCGGTAATACTGTTTAGTCTATGTTCACTCTCCTTCAGCCCCCTGTCTTTAGTGTTAGCACCTCCTCCTTTCTTTTAACCTGCCTAGTGATTTAATTCTACACTGTCTTCCTCAAACACGCTTCCCTTCCTCTCTTATTTCCCCCTGATTGGATCCCTCCTTTGCTCTCTCCTCCACCCAAACTTTCCCATTCTCTGCCCCCTTCTCACTTAGCCAGTTTTTGCACTGAAACACAATCTCTTAGCATTCTAAAGTGGGAAGACACTTTAGAGAACATTTGGTACATATTGGGGATGGCTTAATGTGTCACCTCTCTGCAGATGACAATAGTGTCTTAACTCAGCGAAATTAATATGTAATAGTGAAATTCCAGGAATGGTAAGAGCAGTGTTGGGGAAATAATGTTTTGGGGTAGAGGAAGCCTTCATTATTATCCCCAAAGCCATGGCACTGGAATGTCTACCTGCTGTGCCTATAGGCAAGATTAGCCCTGAGGCATTTAAGGATATTTTTGTTTCCTTGAAAACCTAAGTTCTTGTTAAGGAGTTAACTGGCAGCCTAGCAACAAAGAGATGATTTGAAAAGCTTCTTGTATGAAGGGTCATATAAGGGAACAGATTAGAATTAATAAGAGCAGCAACAATAATAGACAGCTCACATTTCTTTTTTCTTACGTTTAATTTTATTTTTTTCAACTATAGATCAATAAAAAAATTGTTTTTTTTGGAGAGGGGAAGGCAGGGCAATTGGGATAAAGTGACTTGCCTAATGTTACACGTCTAGTAAGTGTGTCAAGTATCTGAGGTAAGATTTGAACTCAGGTCCTACTGACTCCAGAGCCGTGTTCTATTCACTGAGCCATCTAGCCATTCCTAAACAAAAAAATTTTAACGTTTAAAAAAATTTTGAGTTCCATATTCTCTCTCTCCCCTCTATCTTGAGAAGGCAAGCAATTTGATATAGATTATACATGTGCAGTCATGCAAAACATTTCCATATTAATCACAAAACTCACATTTCTTAAAGGATTTTAAGGTTTACAAAGCATGTGTCTCACAATATCCTTGAGAGGCAGGTAATGCAAGTATTTGTTATTATTATTATTTTGCTTTTTTGGAGGGAGGGGGCAAGGCAGGGCAGTTGAGGTTAAGTGAGTTGCCCAAGGTCACATGGCTAGTAAGTGTTAAGTGTCTGAGACCGGATTTGAACTCAGGTCTTTCTGACTCCAGGGCTGGTGCTCTATTGACTGTGCTCCCTAGCCACCCCTAATGCAAATATTATTATCTCTATTTTACAGATGAGGACACTGAGGCTTTATGAGGGTGATTTGCATATAATTACACAGTAAGAGTCAGAGTTGAGTTTGAATTTAGAGATGAGAAGATTAATAATCCATATTAAGCTTCTAAAATAACTCCATGGGGAGTTGTTGGAGGCAGTGGGCTAGATCAGATCATTTCTGTAATACTCTGAAAAATCCAACTGTAGAGAAAATTATTGCATATAACCCAGATTTGGCCTTATATAATATAATAACAACAGCTAATATTTATATGGCATTTATACAATCAGGTACTGTGCTAAGTATTTTATAATTATTATCTCATTTTATCCTTTCAACAACTCTGGGAGGTAGGTGCTATTATTATGCTCATGTTACAGAAGAGAAAACTGAGGTAAACAGAGGTTAAGTGACTTGCCCAGGGTCACACAGCAAGTATCTGAAGCAAGATTTGAACTCAGGTCTTCCTGATTCCAGGCCATGCCCTCCATCCACTCAGCTGCCCATGTACATGTAATGTGAGCAGAGAAGGCAGAGAGGGCCTCAATTCATGACATGAGATGAAAGGGAAGGCTCAGTGCAGCAAAATGTCTTTGCCTTTACCCGCCTGGGGCCTGAAATTACACCATTAATGTTTTATTCCTTTTTATCTTAAAGACTTTTCCATCTTCCAGAGTCCTATCTTGAGATGGAATACCCCTGGGAAAGTTTGCAAATTTGGCTGTTATCATTTTATACCTGAATCTGACAGGTGGGATGGGACAGAAGCCCTGGGAGAAGCGAGGGAGACCATGGCATGGTAGAAAAAGCCCTGAATTTGGAGTCAGATATTTTCATTTCAAATCTAGGCTCTTCTCACTTACTAGCTGAGAGACTTTGGACAAGTCACTTCATGGCTCTTAACTTTAATTTCTCATCTGCAAAATGAGAGGGGTGGAAACTTTTTGAACTCTCAATCCTATGATCTTATAATACAGGGGCAGGTATCCTAAAAGTCAAGGGTCCAGGAACATTGAAAGGAGTGGAAGGAAAACACCAAAGATGAACTTCACTAACTTTACAGTTTCCCTAAGGCTAGCTTACACAGGAACTATAGTCTGGTGGCCTTTTCTCTCTGTCCCCTTCATCTAGAAAAACCAAACCCATGCCATCTATAGCAACACTCTCTACTTGTCTGAGGAAATCATCGTCCGAGATACGGACGTCAACATCAACTTTCAGTGCGCCTACCCTCTGGACATGGAAGTCAGCCTCCAAACAGCAGCCCAACCCTTTATCAGGTATGACAGCCTGTCTCTGTAGAGAGGACTTTAAGGTTTGCAAAGCCCTCATCCGGTCTTAATACAACCCTGTGAGGGAGGTGCCAGTATGATCTCAATTTTACAGATGAAGAAACTGAGGCATGAATGACTTGCCCAGAGTCACAGAGCTCCTAAATGTTTTGAGGGAGATTTGAGTTCAGGTCCTTCTGACTTCGAGCCCAGCATTCTGTCCACTGTGCCATCTAGGAGCTTAGGGAAGAGAATGTAGCTCTTCTCTGCAGAAGTCTGTCCTTCCTACTGGTTCTGAGGATATTCAGCAACCTATGGGATAGGAACACCTGAGCCCACTGTGGACATTTTACCCAAATCCCAGAATCTTAAACCCTGAAAGGGACCTCAGATTTCCTCTTAGTACAATCCTTTCACGTTTTAAAGATGAAGAAACTGGGCCCGAGAAGGTGAAATGAGTGGGTCAAGGTCACATAGTGGTTACCATTAGAGATGGTATTCAAGGCCAAATCTTGACTAAGAAGCTTGGTCTTCACACCTAGAAGAGACATTAGGCATCATCTGGTCCAATTCTCTCATGTTACAGATGAGTAAAATGAGGTGAGGCCTAGTGAGGCCTAGTGAAGCCTAGTGTCCAGGATGATACCACTAAGAAGTAGCAGGACCAAGAACCTGAGCCCAGATCTTTTGGCTCCATCCCCAGTACCCTTCCAACTCTACCACATTAACCCTCAGTCTTGTGACACAGCCTCTGATATCATGTGATCTCTCCTGCTACAGTACCCTGAACATCGGTGTTGGTGGGACAGGGATGTTTACAGTGAGGATGGCTCTGTTCACAAGCCCGACCTACACACTGCCCTTCGAAGGTTCTTCTGTGATCCTCTCCACTGATGCCATACTCTACGTGGGCACTATATTAGAAAGGGGAGATTCATCCCAGTTTGTTCTGTTGATGAAGAATTGCTTCGCCACCCCCAGCAGTAATGCCACGGACCCCTTGAAATACTTCATCATAAGAGACAGGTAGTCGACTATTCTTAGGGAAGTTTGTGGCTTGGGTGGGAGGAGGGATTAGGGGAAAATGAGGAGGAAGAATGGACTATTCAAGTAGTATTGTGGAGTGGGGAGAGAGACCAGAAACAAATAGAAGGGAGGCAAGACCTTCCTACCCCTAGATGATCTCTGAGTCCCAGGGAAAACCAGGAAATATTCCTAGATACACATTGACACCACAGTGTCAGTGACACTCAGCACACTTCTTTTCTGGTAGGAAGGTAAGGATGTCTTTCCCTTGCCCCTTCCCCAGCCCCTTTTCTGACTAAGACCACTCTAGACCTCTAAAATGCCCAATATTCTACTGGCCCACTAACATTCCATTTTAATTCTCAATACTGAGTACCTCCTGGGGAGGAGAATCATGTGAATACATCTTTTACAGTTGTCCACGCACTCAGGACCCAACTATTCAGGTGGTGGAGAATGGGATGTCCTCCGAAGGTCGATTTTCTGTCCAGATGTTCAAGTTTGCTGGGAACCATGATCTAGTGTACCTGCACTGTGAAGTGTCTCTCTGTGACACCAGGAATGAGAAGTGCAGACCTGTAAGTTGACCTTCCTCTTCTCATCTTCCTCCTAACCCAACCTTCCCACCTCAACCAACAGCAGATTCACATTTCCTCATGTATACTTGGGCCTAAAAGAGATAAGGCAATGGAGAAAAGACAAATAAAGTGCACTCTTCTCTCTCTGCCCTTACTCATGAGGATTCAGGAATTTGGGTTTTAGATAGGAAAGTCCTGGATTTTTTTGTTGTTATTCTCTCAATTTAAGTCAGGGGAGTTTTAATCTTTTTGTTGCTGCTTTTGGACCCCTAGTGAAGCCTATGAACTCCTTCTCAGAATAATATTATTAAGTGCATAAAATAAAATGCATAAGGTTCCAAAGGAGACCAATTGTATTAAAATATTGTTATCAAAATCTTAATAAAGATGAAAAGAAAAATCAAGTTCACAAATGCCGGGTTAAGAGCCCCTGGTCTAAGAATACAGGGAACAGGAGGAGAGGGTTGGTGTGTCAAGGCAGAAACACAGGATTCTTAAGAAGCACAATGGAGTTGGTGGAAACCTGGACAAGGGCTGACCTTGTATGCAGCCTTGCCTCAGCCTTTTATTTTGCAATTAATTTGGTAACCACTGACAAGAGCAAATACTCTGAAAACCAAACATGATGAAATACAAAATCACACATAAAACTGTGAGCTCCTATTTCTAGCTGACTTAAAAGAAAAAAAATACTGATATAAATTTTAATGAAATAGTGCAGCAAGGGTATCTGAAAGCAGCTAGAAATCGTCCTGACACAATTTGTAGCCAGAAAGGAAGAGGTGTCAGTCTGTTTTAAGCATCCATTGAGTTTAATAACTCTTTAATTTAAATTTAATTTTAGTTTAATAAGCTCTTCTGGCTCTGCCGCCAATTGGAGGACTCAAAATGCCAGCTATTTAACTCTGACTTACATGTGGCAGGAAGCAGACTAGAGCCTAGAACCAGAAATGGCCAATCTGGGATGACCCCTCTGGAAGCCAAAGCAACTATTGCTCCAAGAGTTTCTTATTTGTGGACATCATGTATCTGTGTTTGCTGATGCAGATTGAAATGCTTCCACAACAAAAGACTGTCTTTGAGAATTACTGTGGCCAGAAATTCACCACCCTTCAGTCAAGCCGGGGAAAATCCTGGCCTTTGGATTGCAGACATAAGGTCTATCAACAGGAACATAGTCAAAGCTTTTCTAGCTAGCCAAGATTCACCAGAAGTTGTGCTTCACCGGCCCAGACCTCAACAAGATAATAACAATAATTTGTTGGACTTCATTGCTATCCTCCAAAGAAAATGAGGAAGGTTCCCAGTATGTTGGGTGGTGCTGCTATCCTGAATCTAGGGGAGGACATAGATATGAGCAGCACAGGATACACTGGCAAGAATTGATTGTGATCTGCATTGTTGCATGTAATATCCCTCCATTTGAGGGACATCTTTCCTGTTCATATATCTGGTCCTAATCTTTTCTTCTTTAGCATTGTATTTCTTTGCTATTATTTTTATAGTCTAGATATATATGCTCTTTGAATCCTAACATTTTCCATCTGTACCACTTCATATGTTTTTCCACATTTCTTTGTGTTCTTGATATTTTAAAACTGCCTCTTGCATCTCTGGAATTAGAAAGTGGTTTTTTTCTGGGTCCTTAGCTTCACAGTGGGAGATTATGGTCAAGGGTTGTGGGTTATGCCACAATTCAGTTATGGGATCTCACCTAGTAAGAATTTCCTTCCGAAACTTTCTCTTCGCTACAGTCTTGCTCAGGGACCAGACACCGTAGCGGAGATGCCATCAACCTAGATCAAGTTCTGAACTTGGGACCTATCACTCGGAAAGGTAATTAACTCTTGCATTCATGATCTCCTTGGTGAGGGAAGGAGTGGAGTGGGGATATAGGATAAAGTCAGGTAGACATCTGAGCCTGGGGACACAGGATTTCTGGATGCTAGAGGAGCCAATACTTTTTTCTCTTATAGGGCTGCTCCATTAATAATGATTCTCTTCTTTAACATTTACACTGGATATTGTTGCCCAGGTGACAGGAACTGACACCATAAGGATTGGGTCATAAATCTTAGAAGTCTGAAAGTGTTATTCAAACCAAAGGGAAGAATAAACACACAACTTCCCTCAACCACAAAATTGTAAGCAAGAAGCTCCATCTCACTGTGCTAGTTGGGAACTTTGATGGTGGAATGAGCAGGGTTGCTTGGTGAGCACCAGAATCCTGTCTAGTCATAGCATTAGGAAATAGGAACACCAGGTTGTCATGCATGCCCTCTGGATATTATGAATAATTATCGATACTTAGAGCTGGAGGGGACCTGAAGCTACAATATATGTGATCTATCTCCTTGCCTCCAGTCTAGTTAATAAGTAAACAAGCTCAAAAAATGTTCTCTGATTCCTTTTTGAAGATGCCTCAAGGTAGAGACTCCATTGCCTTAGTTGTCCATTCAAGTGACCAACCTTATCGCCCAAAATAAGTCGAGTCTATTGGGCACTTATGGGATGCCTTCCCAGAGCCAGGCACCAGAGAAAGAGAAGGTTTGTTAAAGAGAAGTAGAAAACATGACTCCTGCCACTAAATATAGCATAATCTCTTTGATGAAGATAGGAATAAAGAAAATAAAACAATTAGAGAATAATATAATAAGGCACAAAATTTAATGCTAAATTTTCTACTCTGGACAATAAGTTCAGAGAGTGGAAAAATCAGTGTGGTGTAGAATGTTCAGGGTTGACTTCATGGAGGAATGGGCTCCAGAGTCATATGAACATAGAATTAGAGCTAGGGAAAATCTCAGAGGCCATCTAGTTGAACCTCCTTATTTAACAATTGAGGAAACTGATGGCCAAGGAGGCTGTGACTTACCAAAAGATCACACAGTTTGTAAGGGGCAGAGGTGGTATTTGAATCTAGGGTAGTGGTAGGATGGGTGATTCACATGGTAGCTGTCACTTATCTAATGATTTATGGCCACAAATGGATAAAAATATATTCATTATCTTATCTGAGCTTCACAAGGACCCCATATGGTAAACAGTGCTAGCGTTACAATCCACAATTTGATGATAAGGAAACTAAGTCATAAAAATAAGTAACTTTGCTGGGGCAGCTAGGTGGTGCAGTGAATAGAACAGCAGCCCTGGAGTCAGGAGGACCTGAGTTCAAATTCAACCTCAGATAGGGACCCAGGTTTCCTAACAACACTAACTACTACATGACGATACTATACGTACTAGCTGTGTGACCTTGGCCAAGTCACTTAACCCCAATTGCCTTGCCTTCCCCCCTTCAAAAAAAAAAAAGTAACTTTGTGAACTCTGGTTAATACAATGACCGTCCTTGATTCCAGATGACCATTATGAAAAATGGTATATATTATAAAAAAGTAATGGATTTAGGGTCCAGAATCACATATACACAATCTACTTTTTATACATATATGTATATACATATATATGTTTCATATTATATTTCTATATATGTTTTTATATTTTATTTGTGATATATGATATATTATATTACGTTGCATATTATATCTATATATCATAATATATATCATATCTCTATTCTAGATCATATTCTATATCTATGTATGTATATATGAGGCATATATAAGAATGAGATATATATGTATCTATATGCATGCATGCATATAGTATACATCTATATATGTATATACATATAAAACATTAGGGCAGTTTGGTGCTGCAATGGATAGAATGCCTAACCTGGAGTTGGGAAGACTCATTTTCATGAGTTCAAATCTGAGCTCAGACACTTACTAGCAGTGTGACCCTGTGCAGGTCACTAAACCCTGTTTGCCTCAGTTGCTTCCCCTTATAAAATGAGCTGGAGAAGGACATGGCAAGTCGTTCCAGTATCTCTGCCAAGAAAACCCCAAATAGGGTCATGCAGAGTTGTACAAGACTGAAACAACTGAACAATGATAACTAATATATAAAACATAGACATAAGAGTTAGATGTTTGTGTATAATAGAATATGTGCACATGTACACACATTCTACACCAACATATATGTGTACATATATGAGATACATGTACATATTTATGCAAGTATGCATTATATTTATGTATGTATATGATACCTACATATGTCTACATATTATATATCTCTCTATATTTCTCATATGAGATATATATGAAAATGAGACATATATATTTGTGTATATATGATGATAAACATAAAACATAGACATAAGAATTAGGTATATGTGTATAATATATCTACATACACACATATTCTACATCAACAAATGTATGTATGTATACTATATATGTATGTATGTATGAGAC
>CM053590.1:161638435-161677373 GCA_028646515.1 Pseudochirops corinnae | reverse complement strand
CTCTCCTGCAGTGAGTGTGATTCCTAAATGCGTGCCCTGTAAAAACACCAATAGAATTGGAGAAAAAACAATTGGGTAGAGAGAGACCTAAGGAACAACCTTCTCACTCTACAAAGGAGAAAGCTGAAGCCCGGAGGGGTTGTGAGGTGTTTGAGATCACAAAGATGCTGAGTGAACAGAGCTGAGGCAGAGACCCAGGTCTCCTATCTACTACTCAACACTACTTGTCAGGAATTAGATAAATGGAGAGGCAGGGGGAAGAGCATTTCAGGAAGGGGATAAAAATAGGAATGATGTCCCTCCTGAATCAACTGAAGAAGCTGTTGAGGGCCTTGGGTAATACAAACCTGAAACCATCACAAAGATGTGAGATGGTTCTTTGTACTCAGCCCCTCTCCATCTCCTTTTCTCCCATCTCCTGTGCCTGTCAAGAGCTGTTAGGGTCTCTCTCATAACAGCCTTTATTTGGTGGAAGACTAGATTCAAGCCACTTCTTAGTCTTGCATCCTCCAGGGCAACTCGAGAGACTAATGCATCTCTTTGTAACCACAGATGCTCAGGCCGGGGTACTGAGTGACATCTCTAGCCGTGCAGGTATGTAGTTTTCTCTCTTCTTATCTAGGTCACAACGAGTCTTATGAGTGGAATTTTGGTAGCTCAAAAGAGATGTGAGACGTGCAAATTTAGAGACACCTTCCTCCCAAATGGTCATATGGACTATTTGTGCCCAACCTGGGTAGAGCCTTCCAAGCTCATGTTGACCTGAGCAGCCACAGCCAGACACTGTACATTGACTCCAACATCATGATGTCATTTGGTCCTCTCTGAGCATGAACGATAGACAACTGTCACTTCCTTTCAACTTAGTTTCTTCATACAGGTTGGATTAATTGGTTTCTAAGATCCTTCCCTTCCAGCTTCAGATCTGTTTTCTTTGGAACCCTGTGATTCTACCTGCAGCATTAACTAATATGCATTAAGTCATAGCCCCTTGGGGCATATTAAAAGGCAGAACAGGAATGAGGAACCAGAGTCTTTGCACAATGGCTCCCTGTGTCTGACTCTGAAGGAGTGTCTATAGACATAGGAATCCAGGATCACTTAAGGTGAGAGAACAGATTACATAATAACACTTAATAATGACAACAAAGATACACAAGGGATAAAGGACTAGACTTAGAGTTAGGGACATCCTGGATCCAAGTCTCACTGCTGACACCTCTACATACAAAAGATGTTTTCCTCCGGATTTTCCCCTGCCACCCAAAATCATTTGGCATGCCTAAAGCAGCCTGAGCCCTAAGCTGCAGGGGGCTGTAGGTTGTGCTGGCCTGGTCTAGACAATTCTATAAGATAAGTTGCAGAGAGGGCATTCTCTTCACTGGTGGAGGGAGCACCCTCCCCTGAAGTTTTCTACACTGGGAAGGAAATAAGCATTTACAGAGGGCCCGCAATGTGCCAACCACTGTGCTAAATGCTTTTTATTTACAAATACTATCTCATTTGATCCTAACAACAACCCTGTGAAGTAGGCTCGATTACTATCCTCATGCTACAATTGAGGAAACTAATGAAATGGAAGATTTGGAGAAACACAATGGCTTGCTTTTATGGAGCATTGTCCTAAAGCACTTGGCATGTAGTATGTTATTTTATTTCATTACTTAAGTGATTGGCGATGGTGAGTATTATCTCCTTTTTGCCCATAAGGAAATTGGAGTTCAGAGAGGTTAATCAATTTGTCCAAGGTCACATGGCAATCTCAATCCTTCTGATTACAAAGTCAATGCTTCTTCCACCTTCCAGAGCTTTCACATTATGGATCTGATAGAATGTAATTCCTATTAAACTAAGCATGAGGTTCCTCAGTTCTTCCCTTTCTATGCTTTTGAAGGTCAGCAATTAATTGGTAGACTTTATGAGTCTTTGATTTGTACATTAGGCCACAACTCTACAATGCAAAAAAAAAAAAAAGTTGTGTTGACAATGGGACAGTCTGGTTGATTATCCAGCTGCTTGGTCTGTCTCATGCCCAACATCTGTGCGGGGGACAGGTGATAGTGGTGGTGGAGTCCTTCAGCCATTTGGTATTGCCATGGCAACATCCTATAATATTTATTCCCCTCCTGCCCCCCTCTAATCCTTAAGTGAGCCCCATGGCAATTGAGAACTAACTTTGAGGACTTCTGCTAGAGCATTTCCCGCTTTCATTTCAGGGTTCCTGACACCATGGCTGGGTGTGCTACTGCCAATCATTGTGTTTCTGGCAATCCAGTGATCCAACTGAGGGAAGCACTGGGTTTGCAAGCAGCTGCTGCCTGTAGCCAAAGAGGAAAGAAGCTTCAGAGCCAGCAATCTGCGGGCTTTGCCTCATTCACTGCAGAGGGAAGAGGGGACCCAGCCCTGGAGAGAGCAACAAAATAGGGCTCCCATTGTTTGATCTTTTAAAAATCTTTTCATTCTAATAATGGTCCTTTAAAAGGGTTTGTGCCTCTAAATGTATGCCTCACACCGATACCTTTAACTCCTGTTTTCTCTCACTGCAGAATTTCTGAAGTCTCCTTCAATTATGTTTGCAAGGGGAGATTTCTAGCCTCTCAGCTGTGTTATAGAAAGAGCCCTGGATTAGGAAAACCTACATTTTAGCCCTGTCTCTGCAGTCACCTAAGCTCTCTCAGTCTCAATTTCCTCATATGTGAAATGGTAATGTCAACAATCATATGATAATCGTTTCTGTGTGTTTATCATTGCACAGTTTGTAAATTACATTGTTATCCATTATTTCATTTGAGTCTCACAATACCACAATAAAATCGATGCCTTTGGAATCACAGAACCTGAGTTCAAATTCTGCCTCGGATGCTTACCTGTGTGACCTTGGGCAAGTATCTCTGTACATTCCTATGCCTCATCTGTTTCCAAATTAAGTGATCTAGGTGGTCTTCCACCTCCAAAGCTAGGATCCCGCTGCCCCATTTTCCCATACGAGGAGAGTAAGGTTCAAGGAAGTTAAAGAACATACTCAAGATTATGTAACTTGTAAGGAGCAGAGCAAAAACTGGGCCCCAAGCTCTTGACTCCCACATCTGGGATTCATTCTCATAAAACTTTAGATTAAAACAAAACAAAACATTTGTTATAGATTGGGTGTGGGAAGAAAGAAGATGGAACAATTTCACATCTCCCCTCCCCTTCCTTGCCCAAGTGGCTCTCTCACTTTATCTTTTGTCTCTTTACTTTCTTCTCTTGATTGGATTTCATTTCCCATCTCTCAGTCATTTTTGGAGTGAAAATATTAGGCAAAGTGAGAGTGGAAATTATGTAAGTAAGTATCAGAGTTGTTCCTTAGATTGCTATAATAAAATGGATGGAAGCAGACTTCACAGAGGATAATAAGAAAGCAGCCTTTTCACGGTGACGTGCGTGTCCTGTGCTCATTTACCTTGAAATGAGATCCATCATGGCATTAATGGATAGAGGATTGTCCTGAAAGCCAGGAAAACCTTGGTTCAAGCTCTGCCTCTGATATGCACTAGCTGTGGGAACCTGGGGCAGTGCCCACAAACAACTTTCTGAAACTATTATTTTCTGAGAATGTGCCCAATTTTCATTGATTTAGGGCAAATCGACACAACTTGGCAGTAGATAAGGGCCAAAATTAAAATAGGTTAAACTTCTTCAGACCACAGATAGGTTAGACTGGGACAGACTGATGATGGTTGATTGCTGTGGGTCATGTGACAAACAAGAGCATGCACAGTGGACGCTACATCTTTTGTAAGCTGCCCAAATCCCTTGGTGGGCAGCAAGAGACCCACGGTTCTATGTTGTGCAGATCTGATTTAGACAGTTCCTTTTCTTCAGAGTTTCCTATGCCATTGAGGGTGCCTAGTTCCCATATATGGAGGAGAAATCAGGGAGGAGCATTGAGTTACTCTCTCCTCTCTCTCTCTCTCTCTTTCTTTCTCTCTCTTTTTCTGTCTCTTTGTCTAGCTCCATCTGTCTCTGTCTCTCAGTCTCTCTTTCTCTTTTCTTATCCCATATCTATCTCTGTCTCCCCTCCCATTTCTCCTGTGTCTGCCTCTGTCTGTCTTTCCTTGTCTATGTGTATCTGTCTCTGTCTTTCAGTTTTGCTCTCTCTCTCCCTTGATTCTTTCTCTTTCCCCTCCCATTTCTCCTGTGTCTTGCCTTTTTCTCTCTGTCTTTCTCTCTATCTGTCTCCCTCTCTCCCTTACTTTGTGTCTGCCTCTCTATCTCTTTGTTTCTATCTCTCCGCCTTTCACTGTATTTCTGTCTCCCTTCTTTTCCATGTCTCTGTCTTTCTCTGTGTCTTTCTGTCTGTATTGATTTTAAGTCTTGCTAAAACTCTTATAAATACCTGTGGAAAGGATTCCATATTAAGACTAGCATTCTTGGCTGAATTGATGGGAGTGGGAGGAGGTGAAGGGCAGTACGTCAAGAACCCTCCAAAGATCCCTCGAAAAATAAAGCCGTCACTAGCTGAGTTGTCAATCAATCAATCAGAAGACTTGGAATCAAATTGTGGATTCTATTTCTAAGGCTTCCAACCTCATCTGTTAAAGGAATGAGATTGATCTCTATCATCTGTGAAGTACCTTCTAGCTTTGTCTTTCTATGAGATGCCTTTCTGGATGAGGTTCATTTTCCAGAGAATAGATCTGTAAGGTTTAATACTAATGGGAAAAGGCTTCTTTGGCTTCAGCTGTTGTTGGAGGCTCCAACCACACTTCTGGGAAAAGCCCAAGGTCATGTTTCATTGGCTGAGCTTAGTGTTTCCCATGGGAAAACACATGTGTATATCAGCAAATTGGGCCTAAGTAAAATATCTTCTATATAACAGCTTCTTATTGTCTCATACATACATGCAATAGTGCACCAGCCTTCATAGACAAGGGTGATGTTACTGACTTTTCAAAATTTGCTTCGTTTGGTGGCAATAGTTCGGGGGTAGAAAACCTGCAGCTTCAAGGCCACATGTGGCCCTCTAAGTCTTCAGGTGCAGCCTTTTGACTGAATCCAAGTTTTACAGAACAAATCCTTTTATTAAGGGTATTTGTTCTGTGAAATTTGGATTCAGTCAAAGGGCCTAGAGGGCCACATGTGGTTTTGAGGTCGAAGGTTCCCCACCCCTGTAACCATCCATATTCACTCATCTGGTCCCTCTTGTAATAACACATTAATTTCACTAGAGATAGGTGATCAGACTGGGATGTTGGATTATCTTTTTTAGAAAGTTAATCTAAGAAAGAGGTTCTTAACTTTTTTTTATATATGATGGACTTTTTGGCCAGCATGTGGGTCCCTTGTCAGAAGAATATTTTTAAAGAATAAAATACATAGGATTACCAAAGAAAACAATTATATTGATAGAAAGAGGTGATTTCCCCCCCTATCCAAATTCATGGAGTCCTGAAATCTGTCTACAGACCCCAGGTTAAGAACTCTTGATTCTATGATTTTAGCTTCATTAGTGCCAATTCTAATGGAACACAAGCTCATGCTCTCACGATTTCCCTAATCTAATCCTTCTTGGATTAGACCCCTTACAAAGTCCAACTCTTGAAATAACTCTAAGTTCCTGAAAAGGCAACATAGGTGGTCTCACCAATGGACTTCTTTGCTACTTTCCTCTCATTATTTTTTAACAAGAGAAGGTCCAAAAAAAAAAAAGTGAGAAGGTCCAGATGTGTCAATAAACATACATATATACATACTCTGAAATAAGCATTTTCATCCTACTATCTCTATTTTCTTTGCCTTATGGATCAAAAGGCACTATATCCATTGACACAGCTTGTTCCTTCAAGTTATTCTTAAAATCCACTTCTAATATTAGCAATATGATAGAGCAGAGGAGATGGGTGTTCAATGATATCTTTCCCTAGCACAGAGAAGTTAAGTTAATCCTCATTTTATCACAGCCCCTCCCCCTTCACCCTGTCTCCCTCACCAGACACATTTCCCAAAGTTTTTTATTCCTTTGCTGTTTCCTCAATATACATTCCAAATGGATCATCTACTGTAGCTATATGTCCTAGCTATATTGGGTTACAATATTTTCTTTTGGCTTAGACGTACTAAAAATGCCAGGATCTTCTCTTTTCGTGACAAAGGAATTGGAATCTTGATTTGGGGATTAAGCCGTAACTTTGCAGGGATAAGGGAAGTGAGTATCACACACAGCTTGGAAGATATCATTTGTTGCTTTATATTCTATTAAAAATTTGACAAACTAGCCCCCAGCTCAAAACTTAAAGAATTCACCTCACTCCGTTCTTTCAGGCATGACTATCTTGCCTGGGGTTTAGTGAGGCCTCTTGCCTTGCTTTCATGGTCACTTCCTAACTGTGAAATCCTTATCTCAATGTATACAAAACAGTAGGACATACTTCTTATTTCCATCCTTTTTCTGACCTGGGGCACCAATCAAGGAAAGCCCCATAGCAGTTTGAGAGGTCAAGTCCTTTTATGAATGCCAATAAAAGCAAACAGTTTAACAAAAGCCTGCTTTCTCAGAGAGGCCAAACACCTTTAAGCCAACAAAGCCACAGCTTTCATACGCAAGGTAAGTCCCATGGAACGGGCTGGGCTGAACTTGTTAGTCTCTGGCCCATCTCTTCTCATACAGATTCATATTATTTCAGCTTCACCTCATTCCTGGGAAACTTTCAGAGCCCCAGAGTGCCTCCCTGTCATCAGTTCTGTGGCTACTATGTAAAATGAGAGCTAAAGTCTTGAATCTTACCCTGCTGCTTGCATGAATATCAATTCTAACCATATTAGTAGAGACTTCTCAGTGTTCTAATATGTTCCAAGGAAATTTTGCAAAGTCTGCTGTCTCATTTTCAGAGAGCTGATTTTTATTGCTATGCTACTGAAATAGAGTGGAAACTAGGAGAGGTGGAAAGGGTCTTTGTCCAAGGGCTTTGCAATTTAAAGGGCGTTGATTTACTTGTTATAATTAAGCAAAATAAACCAAGACATTAACCATGTCTTAATATATGCCTCATTCTGCACCTATAATCCCCCATCTCTCTTCCAAGATAAGGGAGGTATGTTTCATACTCTGGATTGATTGGTAACTGCATTGATCAGAGTTCTGATATCTTCCAGGTTTACTTTCCTTTAAATTCTTGGGTTACCCTTTGTTCATATATTTATGCCTCTGATTTGGGAGTCAGAAGACTTGAGTTCGAATAATTCCTTTGTCATTTATTACCTTGTGACATTTTTCAAGTAATTTCATTGTCTTGAGCCTCAATTTCCTCATCTGTAAAAAGAAATTATATTGGTATTTTGTGACAGGAGGAGGTGCTGCGTTCTGCTACCAAAAGGTTCATCTCAGAGTTCCTTGAACTCTTGATATTTTTAACGGTTTGTTTACATGTTACTAATTATTTCAGAGGTTGTAGTGGTAAAAGAATAAAACATATTAAAGCTAGAGGTTTAGGAACCATTGCCAAGTGAAGAGTGATTAGACATTAAATGATTGTCAGTGGTAAAATGAGATTTGATAGAGAAGACTTACATTTACTCAATTTTCTGGGACTATTACACTAATCAATGCATCAATAAGTATTTCTTAATGACCTCCTGTCTCGAGTACTGTGGCAGACATTGGGGATACAAGTATAATGAGCCAAACTATCCCTACTTGAAAGGAATTTACATATTAACAGGGGAAACAAGGACACAAATACATACACGTAACATAGTATAAAATGAACAAATATACACATGTACACATAATTAAATACCAGGTAGAAGCTGGGAGATCGGGAAAGGCTTCATGTGATGACAACGTTTGAGCTATATCTTTTAAAAATCTTATTTATGGAATAAAACAAGCATTTCCATAACATAGCGTAATAAAAAGATGATTGCACATGAAACTGCAAATCTATTATGTACAACTTGCATTCCTTTTAAAAATATAACAAAGTTATCATGCAAATGTCTTTTTTCCTCCTTTTTTCTTCCCCCGCCCCTCTCTGTAGAGATGGCTACCAGTAGACATAAATATGTAAAATCATTCTCTACATACTTTCTATTTATCAGTTCTTTCTCTGTGTCTTAAAAAGACAGACTCTGTAAGACAGAGGTAAGGAGAGTGCATTCCAGGCACAGGAGATGGTTAGGGCAAAGGCACAGAGATGTGCGATGTAGCATCATGAGTGAGAAGCAGAGATAAGCTGAGTATATGAAGAGTAGGAGGAAGAGTAAAAGGGTGTGCTTTGGAAGGAATTCAGTTTCTAGAGGAAGTCTATTTGCAGTGCCTGTCACATGATCAACAATAATAATTTGCTTTCTTGATCTTCCCTTTACCCTAGTGCTTTTTTTCCCCACAGCTATACAAAAACTCCCAGTGCTGAGGCAGAAGAAGACACTTCAGAGGTCAGGATGAAGCGGGTTCACCTCCTCCTTGTGGCCTGCACCTACCACTTTTTTGCTTTTGCATTTGCAACCCAGAAGGGTGAGTGTTACCCTGCCCAATGTCACTGATTATGGTGTCTTGGGTTTGTCTAGCCTGAAAGGACAATGTGGCAAGCTTGGTTAGGGTGGGAGAGGGAAATGAGCATGGGAATACCAGAGGCAGCAGAGCACTACTATGGATAGTGGAAAACTGCAGACTAAAATTTGCTTATGAACATCAAGCTAGTTCCCTGAGTGATCTTCAGTTGCTGATTGAGAGACATATGACACAGCTGTTTATTTAAC
The DNA here is from genome assembly GCA_028646515.1 of Pseudochirops corinnae. Lineage (NCBI taxonomy): Eukaryota > Metazoa > Chordata > Mammalia > Diprotodontia > Pseudocheiridae > Pseudochirops > Pseudochirops corinnae. The sequence continues at coordinate 161,668,634 of CM053590.1, read as the reverse complement.
TCCATGGCTAAGTCTTTAAAGTGACTCCTAAAATGACAGGAAGTAGGAGGCTTTAACCTGGGGAGGAAAGGTGGGGAACACTCCAAAGGAAAAGATAGATAATTACAGTCTTTGAATGATGTAGTAAGAAGAACAATGACTAGGGAGTCAGAAGGCCTGTGTTCTGATCTTGAATCTGCCTTGGTGTGCAATCTTCATTAAACTCTCCCTTTTTTTTCTTGAGGGGTGAAGGCAAAACAATTGGGGTTAAGTGACTTACCCAAGGTCACACAGCTAATAAGTGTGTCAAGAGTCTGAAGCCAAATTTGAACTCAGGTCTTCCTGACTCCAGGGCCGGTGCTCTATTCCCTGCACCTCCTAGCCAACCCTGTTAAGATGTCTTTTGTCTCTATAATCCTGATACTAAACCCTAAGTATTACTTACCTTCATGAATATCTCCACAATTTTTCCAGCATCCATTAGTTTGCCTAACCAGGAGTGGGGAACCTTCAGCCTTGAGACCACATGTGACTGTCTAGATTTTCAAGTGTGACCCTTTGACTGAATCCAAACTTCACAGGACAAATCCCCTCAATAAAAGAATCTGTTCTATAAAACCTGAACTCAAATCAAAAGGCTACATTCAAGTACTTGGAAGGCCACATAAGGCCTTGGAGCGGCAGGTTCCCTGCCCTTTACCTAAACCTTTCTTTAACTCATCCATGTTTTCTCCTGTACTGTCTATAGGGGTAAAGGCAGGGTAGATTCAGGATGGTGGTATTGAATTCATTCATTCTAATACTAACTCTGGAAAGTGCTTCTTTTTATTTATAGTGGGAAGGAAATAGTATGGCACATTGGAAAGAATTAGTAGGATAAGTCTCAGGAGAGCTGGGTTCTGATTCCTAGCCTTGTTACTAACTTTTTGGACAAGTCACTCTGACGTTTGGAGTTTCAGTTTGCTATCCTTTAAAACAGGAGATTGTATTGGATCCCAAAGGGGATTTGTAAGAGTCTCAGACTCTCAGTTCTCCCTGTGCAGACTCTGCCTACTGAAGATATGTTTGTGTCTTTATATATAAACTGGCCAACAGATTGAAAAGAAGAATCATAGGATTTAGAGCTGAAAGATATTACTTGTAAAGCACTTATCAGAGTGTCTGGCACATCATGGGCAATTAACAAATGTTTGTTCCCATCCTTTTGTCCTCCTCCAAATCCATCATTTTACAGACAGGGAAATTAAGGTTCGTAGAGGTGAAGTGACTTTCCCAAAATCACACAGATAATTATATACTAATTAAGTATAAAGTAAGACAGCATGGCATAACAGTTAGAGAGCAGGCCTTGGAACAAGAAGACCTGTGTTGAAGCCCCACCTTTGGCAGCACTGACCTGTGAAACCCTGAGCAAATCACGATCTCTCAACGAGCCCAGGAGATCCCTAATATGCTTAAAAAAAAAAATGGTTCCAATCTATACTAGTCCAAGGAATTTTCTATTGGAGTGGGAAATCTATGGCCTTGAGGCTACATGTGGCTTTGAAGCCACAGGTTCCCCACCCTTATGACCTATACCAGTGAAATCACAGGTGGCCATCTCTGTAAAGTAAGTCTAATAAAGGGCAAAGGTTTTTTCCTCTTTTTTCCCCTCCACTCCACCTTGTTACCACTTATGTAGTGATTTCATTACAATGGAGGCCCTGACTTTAAGGCCAGTTGGTCGTGTCTGTCCTGCCAATTCTGTTCTCAACTCCATGTTCATTCACCTGATGGCTGTTGCATCAAAAAGAGGGTTAATGTTCCACAAATACAGCAAAACCTATCAACAAGCATTTACTATGAGTCGGGCACCGCGCTAGACACAGAGGGTAAAGTACCAAGAGTACAACAAAATCTACTCACAAAAAGCTTCCCTTGTAATGAGGGTGGGAGGTCGGGGGAAGGAAAGCTAATGAGTACTCATATAAGTATATACAGAATAAAGATAAAGAGAAAAAATGCAAATAAATTCAAAACACAAATTAGTTTGGAAAAAAGCGTTACTAGCAACTGGAGGCAAGAGGAATCAAGAAAGGTTAGCCAACTAGACTTATACCAAGCAGTCATTAAAACAATGAACATGAACCTGTTTTTTCACTCCATCAGGTCCGGCAAACACTCTCTTGCCTCGTTCCTATGAACTGGGCTTAGACTGTGGAGAGTCAGAGACAACCGCAGCCCATGAGTGCTTTGATCCCTGTGATAACTATACCACCCTTGATGAGGCCTGGAGAAGTATGAACCAATTGACTAACCAGAAGGAATGTGACAATGATAAAGAAGGCTGGTATCGGTTTTCAGGTTCTGGTGGGGTAAGGATGCCAGAGAAGTGTGTGCCAGTCAATAGGTGTGGCACAGATGCCCCTATGTGGTTGAATGGGACCCACCCGTCAAAAGAGGAAGGCATTGTTAGTCACAGAGCCTGCGCTCACTGGAGCAATAATTGTTGCCTCTGGAATACAGTGGTGAAGGTGAAGGCTTGTACGGGTGGATTCTATGTCTACAAGCTAACTGGAACTCCCGAGTGTGATCTGGCATATTGTACAGGTGAGCAGCTGGGAATTCGGGTACTCTGGGGTTCTTGCTAATGTGTGGCTCATGAACCTCTCTGTCTGTTTGACCTCCTTTTCTTCTCCCCATCCACTGTAGACCCTGACACCACTGACACAATTGAGCCAGTATGTGATCTTGACTGTCCCCTCCAAGAGGAATGCCAACTTGTCAATGGTACCTGGGGCTGTCACTGCAAAAAAGCCCACAATATTTCTGGTAGGTATAAGTGTAGAAGACTGCTGGGGATCCAAAGTTCTTTGTCCATGTTGGCTACAGGCTGAAGCTGTAGATTATGAGTAGTAAGGAAGTGGTTGTTGGAAAGAATAAGGGGTAGGGCATGACTTAGTATAGTTTGGGATCAAAGCAAAATTGACTCATCTATCTGTCAGGTAACAAGCTTTTGTTAAGTGCATGCTACGTGCCAGGCTCTAGGCTAAGAGCTAGAGATGCAAAAAAAAAAAAAAAAAAAAAAAGCCAAAACTGCTGTCCCTGTCCTCAAGAAACTCATATTCACAAGTAAATAAATTAGCAAATGATAAAAATATTTATCTAGCACTTACACATATTATGTCATCCAGTCCTCACAATAACCCTGTAAGGCAGGTTCTATCACTATTCTTATTTTAAAGATGAAGAAACTGAGCTTGAAAGGTTGGGTGACTGCCTTGCCCAGGATTCCATTTGTTGTTGATTGTTTCAGTCATGTCTGACTCTTTGTGGCTCCCTGTGGACTTTTCTTGGCAAAGATACTGGATTGGTTTGCCTCTCCAGATCATTTTTCAAATGAGGAAACTGAGGTAAACAGGGGTAAGTGACTTGCTCAGGGTCACACAGCTAGTGTCTGAGGCCAGATTTAAAATCAGGAAGATGAGTGCTCCATCTACTGTGCCACCTAGATGCCCCTCAGGCTCACAAAGGTACTAACTATCTGAAACTAGATTTGAACTCTCTAGCTACCATACTACTTACAGGATAGATAGAAGACAATCTCAGAGAGAAGGCACTGGGGAGGTGGCAGGGATGTTGTTGGGGGAGGAAGAAAGAATGACCCAGAAAGGCTTCTCATAGGAGGTGAGATTTGATTTGAGTTTTAAGGAAACTAGAGGAGCTAAGGGGCAGAGAGAGGGTGGGAGGAGACAGAGAGAGAGAGAGAGACAGACAGACAGAGACAGAGAGACAGAGAGAGACAGAGAGATAGAGAGAGAGAGATGATTCTAGATATGGAGATGGGCCAGTGCATAGGCACTTATTTGGGAGATGGGGGGGGGAGGTGTGAACAGGAGATTAACTAAATCATAGAGTGTATGGAGGGGAGTAAAATGTGGGAAATTAGGGAAAAATAGCAAGTATTAAGTTGTGATGGACCTTAAATGACAAACAGAGCATTTCTGTGTTTTAACCTAGAGGCAATGGGGAGCAAGCAAAATTTATTGAGTGGTGGGGGTGTCATGGTCAGACCTGTGCTTTTAGATAGATCACTTTGACAGCTGAGTGGACGGTGTGTATCATCAATAGTTCAGGTGGGCAGTGTAAGATTGCCCAATTGTACTCCCCAACCTGAGACCTTCAGGAAGAGAAACCCAGAGGCAAGTTCAACCATTCCCACAATTCAGGGAAGCTATATCAGACCTAATCCAATCTTGCAACTGCCATCATCACTTGCTCCCTACTGATATGTGCATTTCAATTCAACAAGCATTTATTAACCCCCATCTATGTAGTGGGTACTGTGCTAGGGTACTAGAGATACAAAGATAATACACACACGTGCTGCATGAATGTGCAACCAAGCCACAAGCTCTACCAACACTGACCTGGAACAAAATTAAGAAAACAGTTTCCCTTCCTTGAACACTCTCCAGATTCTCAATATCCTTTAAATCAATCAATCAACAAGCAATTTTTTAGATTTCTTCTATATGCCAGGAGCTGGGCTGCGTGTAGGGAGAGCCAAGACATAAGTGAAACGATTCCTGTCCTCGGTGTGCTTACAGCTCTTTTGTATTCCCATGGACCCTTAATATCGCTTGTTGATTGAAAGAACATTGAGAAGCTGTAGGGCAACTGAGTGATGGAGGCCATGATGCCTTGGTTCCATTGACATCCTAGTTTTGCTAGGTTCTTGTTCTGGAACTTAGCCTGACTAGTATCAGGGTTATCCAATCTCTTTTTTGCTCCCTCATCCCTCACCTTTGTCAGTATGTTGAGGGTAGAATCTTCCCTAACTTTCTATGTCAGATGTGGTCTTCCCAGTGCATTTGTGCCAAGTTCCAGGAATTCCCCTGCTCTCCATGGCCTGAAAAGTATTTATTTTGTCAAAGATATTACAGTGAAGGCTTAAAGACAACTTTTTCGTTTTGTTTTTGTTGTTGCCAAGTTGTGTTCAACTCTTCATGACTCCATTTGGGGTTTTCTTGGCAAAGAAATTGGAGTGGTTTTCCATTTCCTTCTCTAGTTCAATTTACAGATGAGAAACGGAGGCAAATAGAGTTAAGTGACTTGCCCAGGGTCACACAACTAATAAGTTATCTGAGGCCAGATGTGAACTCATGGAGAGGAGTCTTCCTGAACCCAGGCCTGTCACTGTATCCACTGTGCCATCTAACTGCCTCTTTTCATTTTGCAAGAAAAAAACAATAGCAGGTTTTATTGAGGATACTTTTTCCCCATGTTTCCCACATGGGAAATGACACAAGTGCTCATTTTTATTGATACTGTCAATTAGTTTATTACAAAGCATGGAGCAGTAGAAGGAGCACGGAATTTGGAGTTGGAAGATGTGGGTTCAAATCTTAACCACCTGTGTGATTATTTTAGACAAGCTACTGAGCCTCAGTTTACTCATTTGCAAAATGGGGAGGTTGCCCCTAGAGGACTCTTAGATGACCTAAGAGGCGCCTTTCTAGATCTAAGTCTATAATCCTAAGATTCCACGTCCATTTGCTGGCTTCCTGATTTCAAATTCCAATGTAGGGTAATTGTATTCCTCTCACAAGACACTCAAACTCCTGAGTCTGGGAACTGACTATTTTCACTGGCTGTTCCCCATTCGTGGAAATCTCTAACTCTTCATGTCTATCTCTTGCCCTCTCTGACTTCTTTCAAAGTCCAGCAAAAACCTTACCTTCCACAGGAAACCTTTCCTGCTCTTCCTTATTTCTAGTATTTTTTCTCTGTGAACTATTTCCAATTTATCCTGGATATAGTTGGTTAGTACATAGTTGTTTGCATATCGTCTCCACCATTAGACTGGGAAGCTCCTTGAGAACAGTGACTACTTTTTTTTTTTTTTACTTTTCTTTGTATCCCATTGCTTAGCACAATTTCCCAGAATGTGGTAGGTGGTTAATGAATGTTTATGGAATGATTTTATTGACTGGCATATCCCATGGCTTTTTAGATATTGCCAACTTGCACCCTCTACTGAAATGTGGAGCCAATGACATCAGGCTATCTCTGGACAAGTGCCAGTTGGAGAGTTTGGGGTATACTGGAGAGATATTTGCGTACCTCGAAGACAGGAACTGCAGTGGGTTTTTGAAGATAGACGAGAACAACCAGCTGTTGGTGGTGACCCCAGCACGGGTTGGAGCATGTGGAACAACTTTGAAGGTAGGCTTAGTTCAACACTAAGAGAGAAAGAGATTAGAAGGCCAAGTTTGATGTTTCCCATCTTCCCCAAAACAACAATATAGTATTTTTAAAATTTGCAATAACAACCACCATCACCATCTCCCACCCTCCAGTCCCTATTAAAAACATGTTGGATGACAATGTAGGGTTTGGATTTGCCATGTCAGATAGTAATGTCAATTCTCTATCAGGGGGAAAAAGTAAATAATCCTTACCATTGTTAATCCCTTCATGAGTGAGGTCTTTATGAACTTAAGCTAACCCACTTTTTTTTTTTGAGGGGGAAAGCAAGGCAATTGGGGTTAAGTGACTTGCCCAAGGTCACGTAGCTAGTAAGTGAAATCCACTTCTTGTCAACAGAGTGTTTCTAGGGACATTCTAAAGCTTGCCATCCAATCTTGGTTGGGTTGAATTATCTTGAAATAAGATAGCAATGATAATATGTGCTGGTATATGTTTTACAACCAGATCTCTCACAGGGGGAGCATGCTTGACATACTGTGGAGCTGAATCTGCATTATTAATATTTTCTCCATTCTTAAGTCTAGACAATGAACAAAATAATAATTCAAATGTTGATTTGTAGTATTTGGGATTTCAGAGGTATAAATGCTCGCGTTCAAAACTTAACCAGATTTCTGACTGGTTGAACTGTCTCTAGCAGACCTCTAAATTGCTAACATTTCTATAACACTTTAATGTTGGCAAAGTGTTTTACATAAATGATCTCATTTAATAAAGAGCTAATCACTGTGTGATCAAAATGTGGAAATTTTCACCCCACATTTAGCCCTTGAAGACCCAGAGAACTTTAAGGGATATGTGGATTGCATACAGAATTAAATTCATTCCATCCCCACAAACAACACTGATACCTTTCAAAGTTGAATTCCTGAGAGAGGACACTTCAATGCAAAACAGTAGGATAAGAATATACTCATGGAAAATCCAAATTATGGAGGGAATAGTGAATGAGCTAGATGGTGCAGTGGATAGAGCACCATGTATGCAGTCAAGGTGACTCCTCTTCCTGAGTTCAAATCTGGCCTCAGACACTTACTAGTTGTGTGACCCTGAGCAAGTCACTTAACTCTGTTTGCATGTTTCTTCATCTGTGAAATCAGCTGGAGAAGTACAAGGTAAATCACTGCAGTATCTCTGCCAAGAACACTCCAAATGAAGAGTCAAAAATGACTGAACAACAACAAGAGTCAGGAAGCATAGTTTCTAGTTCATTGTTTGTTAAAGGAAGAAGTCAGATGATTTGGAAGGGGACCTCTAACTCTAAAATTCACCATCACCATTCAGTGATGATCAAAATAACAGTAATAATAAAGAATAATAGTGATTCTCAGCCCTTTGAGGAACTATGATGTCCTTTTACTTGTTGGATTTTATAACACCCCCTAAAAATACCAAATAGTATAGATGTATTTTTAAAAAATTTAAATCAAGTAAAATGAATTTTGCCTTAAAAACTTCTTGGGAACTTCCTGCTCTCTCTTCAGATAAGTGAACATACATACATACATACATACATACATACATACATACATACATATATTATATATACATATATGTTTAAACACATGTGCATGCGCCCACATGTGTGTATGTGATGGTGGGGGTAGGGAGTGTGTGGTAAGGTGTTACTTTTCCAAGACGGAAACAAAAACTAATATATAGCAATTTTTAAGGGAGAAACCACTATTGTGATAACCAGTGCAGGTACCTAAAGGACAGTATTTGAAATATGTTGAAGCTGTTTCATTTGTCTAAAAGTAAGGCTAATAACTTGGATTATTTCTTTTTTCTCCAAGAGAAATGCAACTCATGCTATTTACCAAAACACCCTCACCTTGGCCAACCAGCTCATCATCAGAGACAACATTTTCAACATTGCCTTTCAGTGTGCCTACCCTCTGGATATGAAAGTCAGCCTCCAAACAGCCATAAAGCCCATTGTCAGGTATGACACTGGAAGAGCTGCCTTGGTGAATGGTGCAGTCTATCAATATTTGCAATTGCAATTTACAGTATGGAGAACGTGTGAAGTATGGATGGCACTCGTATATCCTCATCTTCTCTGGTTACAAGAACATAACCACTGGGGTGGCTAGGTGGCTCAGTGAATAGAACACTGGCCCTGGAGTCAGGAGAACCTGAGTTCAAATCCAGCCTCAGACGCTTAACACTTACTAACCACGTGACCTTGGGCAAGTCACTTAACCCCAATTGCCCTGTCTTCCCTCCTCCAAAAAGCAAAAAAAAAAAAAAAAAGAAAACGAATATAACCACTGATCCACTATCAAAAGAATATGAGTCAGGGCTCGTTTGTGTTTATAATAGGCATGTCTTTTTTTTTTTTTTTCACTTGTATATGGCAATCCATTTGCACCCATTTTATCTTGGTTAGGATTGAGGAAACACCCTCAAGTTATGGAACAGATCATAGTCAATAGCCACTTATTAAGTATCCATGATGTTCCAGGCACAGTGCTAAGTGCTAGGGCTACAGAGGAAGGCAAAAGCCAACCCCTGTTCCTGAGGAACTCATACTCTAATGGGGCTGTGTACAAAGTGTGTACTAACAAATGATACATAGGATAAATGGAAAATAATCAACAGAAGGAAGGCACTGAAATTATGAGGGATTGAAAAAGGTTTCCCATAAAAGGTACAATTTTAGCTGGGACTTGAAGGAAACCAGTAAAATCAGGAAGTAGAGATGAGGAGGGAGAGCATGGTGGACAGCCAATGAAGATGCTCAGAGCTCTGAGGTAGAGTGTTTATGGAACAGCAAGCATGCCAGTGCCGCTGGACCAAGGAATACGTGTGTGGAGAGTGTATCGGGTATATGAAGATTGGAAAGGTGTATGTGTGGGGGAAGTAGGTCAAGGCTGATTACCCCCTAAAGAGATCAAACTCATAAAACCTTATATTCAAATGTGGTTTTTACCATTGGAGATAACTGCTTCTATTTCATAAACTCTGAGGACAGTTCATTGTTATTCCCCTCTGGTTGGTACCCCTTCCCTCCACTTTTCACATCAATTTTGTTTCTTATCTCTAATACCCCTGTCATACAATGATGCATGTTATGGTTGTCTCTGTGGCTCAACCCCATGGACTGTAAGCTCCAGGGCATTGATATTGTATTGTCTAAATGAGATGTCTTCCTTATCATTTATCACAGTGCTTTGCACACTTGGCTTTTAATAAATATTTGTTGAATGAATAAATGAAAGGTAAAAGGCTGATGTTTCTACCATTATGGTCTTGTTCCAGTGCTCTGAACATTAATGCCACTGGCTCAGGACAATTCCTAGTGAGAATGGCTCTCTTCCAAGACCAGAATTACACCTACCCTTATGAAGGTTCCATTGCTGTATTGTCTATTGAATCTATGCTCTATGTGGGTGCCATTTTATATCAAGGGGATACTTCCCAGTTCAACCTACTGATGAAGAACTGCTATGCCACACCCACCGAAGATCCAACTGACCCCATGAAGTATTTCATCATTAAAAACAGGTATTTGCCACTCAGTGTTTGCCCAGGGGCAAAACTAAATTTCAGTCCATCTGAGTCCTCCTAGAAGGATAACCCTACCACTTTCACCCTCACAGCTGCCCAAACTTATATGACTCAACCATCAGAGTAGAGGAGAATGGGGTGTCTACAGAAGGTCGCTTTTCAGTTCAAGTGTTTATGTTTGTTGGGAATCATGACCTTGTCTACCTGCACTGTGAAGTTCATCTCTGTGACAGTGTCAAAGAACAATGTAGTCCAGTAAGTGCTTCTTGAATATGATTGAATTCTTCTGTAGTGCCTATAATCAGTGTGCATTTATAAGTTATACAAATCATACTATCTAAAATAGCTTACGTTAACGATTTTCTTTGGGTGTTTTTCACTTCATTTTGGTTGGGAAATTTTTTTTTTTTAAAGAGATTACTGAGGAGCAGAGAAGTTACCTTAGTGCATTCCACTAAATTAAGGACACTGTCTGTGGGAAAGCACCAGTGTCAAGTGAAGGGGAAATGTACATTTCATTCAACATTTATGGCAACTCAGAAGAGGGGGAAGATTTGGAAATGGGAGATGAGCATCAAAGCTGGAAGAAAATTTGCTTACTTGAAGAGAGTGGATGGGAAATGTAGGGAGGTAAAGGAGGTCATGTATCATGGAGTGTATTGGGGAGGGGTCTGGAGGGTATAAGAGTCTAAATCTGATACAAAAAGATGGGAACTGATAAAGATAACATTTCAGACAATAACACTATATAAACAGCATTTAGGGATATCTGGATCAGGACAAAGGAAAGGTAAAAAAGGAAACTTATAGTATTCTGAATGATGGAAGACATATGGAAAGCATGACTGATTCCAAAGTTAGTGCTGCTGGGGACAGAGGCATGTGTCAGTTGGAAATCTCCAGTTAAAAACTCATCTGATGGGAATTTTTCACTCTAACAGTCTTGCTCTGGAATTCAACACCGAAGCGAAGTTTACATCAACCCAGCTCATGTTCTGGATTTGGGACCTATTGCCCGAAGAGGTAAAAAGAAGTTAATGATGATGAGAGTGTGAGGTCATCAATAATATCCTTGGAGGAAAGATTCAATTAACTTTCTATTTCATGATTAGGACACTATTGGTGACCTTGGAGAGAACACTTTCAGTTCTAAGGTGGAGGGAGTGGGGACTACATGGGAGGAGTTTGGGAAATGAGTAGGTGGTGAGGAAATAAGTCATTAAGAGAGAGAGGAGAAATGGGAATCAGCTCAAATGGGGATCAGGGTCAAAAGAAGGATACATGAACCTCAGCATGTTATTGGGTAGAGAAGAATAAGTGAGGATGCAAGAAAGAGAAAGGTTGATTGATGGAACACAGATTGAAACAATAAGGTCAGCTTTAAAGGGTGAAAGAAGACAAGAAAAGGCAATAAGCATATTGCATATTTAGGGGGTAGGTGTATGTTGTGGGGATGCAGTCCCATCAGCTTTACCTTAATATGCTTATTGGTTGAGCTTAGGGTTTTATTTTTTTTAATTAAAAAATACTTTTTAGGACTAACTCACTTCCTCATGTTCCATGTCTTATCCCTTACTTGTTAATCAATCAACAGACACTTATTAAGCCTCCCCTATGTGTCAGGGATTGTGTTAGGTATTGGGGATACAATGGCAAACGTGGAACAGTCCCTGCCCTCCAGGAGCTTACAGTCTAGTGGGGGAGGGGTGGCAATGACAAAAGGTATAAGGGAATTTTGTAATTTTTTGGAAGGGGTTGTGGTGAGGATACTAGCAGCTAAGACAGAGTTGGCTAATAAGTAAAGGCTTCAGGTAGGAGGTATTGTCCGAGCTGAGCACTGAAGGACACTAAGGATTCTAAGAGACAGGTAAGGAGCATATTCTGGGAATAGCAGACAAAGGTGGAGATAGAAATGGAGTATTATGTATAAGTGTGCAAAGGTGGAGACAGAAATGGAGGATTATGTTCAAGTAACAGTAAGAAGTTAAATTTAGTTAAATATGAAGGGGAGTTATATGTTTATTAGACAGTAAACTTTCCCACGACTGGAAAAGTGAGTTGAGGATTAGCAAAAGAGTTCATATTTGGTCTTTGAAATAACAGGAAACCACTGGAGTTTATTGAGCTGAGAGGTGACTTGGTCAGGCTTGCTTTTTAGATCTTTAGGAAGCTGACTTTGTTGGCTCTGTGGAGGAGAATGAATTGGAGAATGGGGAGAGATTTGAGGCAGCAAGATCAATTAGGAGGCTATCGCCATAGTCCAGGTGGAAAATAATTAAGGTCTGAGCTAGGATAGGGTCTGAGAAGACAGAAAGTGGAAAACAAGGAATGTTGCTGAGGTGGCAAGATCTGGCAACTGAGAGCTACATGGGGTGGTTCGTTACTACATATCAGAAAGAACACTTGGGGGGTTGGGAAAGGAAGGAAACAACAGGTGGTTTCTCTGAGTAGGTTCTCTTTTAAAGCTTTGAGCTGTCCTGCCTCCTGTTGAGATCTAAATGTGGTAAACCCTTCATTTCCCCACCATTTTTCATATTCTTCAGAAGTAGGATGACTCAAGGGTTGCAGGAGCTTGGCTGATAGGACATTCACCTTTATCTTCTTATTAGTAGATTCCCTCTCTGTTCCTGTCGCAAGTGGAGCCGCCACCCCCTTAGGTAAGTTATCCCTTTTGCCTTCCTTCCCTCCCTCTCTCCCTTGCTTAAATTACAGTAAGGAATACAGATATAAGAAAGCCTGGGACCACTCCAACCATAAGCCATATAATTACAATACAATAAAAATTGTCATAGCAACTAGGTGACTCAGTGCATAGAACTCTGGACCTGGAGTCAGGAAGACCTGAGTTCAAACTGTCCTTGGACACTTACCGGCTACATGACCCTGGCCAAGTCACTTAGCTGCTGTTTGTCTTAATCCACTGAAGGAAATGGCAAACCATTCTGGTATCTTTGCCAAGAAAACCCCATGAACAGTACTGGCATGCTATGCCTGGGGTCACAAAGGGTCGGATAGGACTGAGTGTCTGAACAACAAAAAATCACTAAACACATGTACCAGGGAAGACGGTGGGTCGGGTTTTTCCTGGGCGCTGAGCAGAGTCCTGTGGCTCTCCGGCCGCTCTGAGCGGGGAGCTGCCCGGCAGCCCCGGATCATGGAAGAGAAAGCGCTAGATGTTTATGATCTAGTTCGAACCATCCGGGACCCAGAGAAGTCCAATACTTTAGAAGAACTGGAAGTGGTAACAGAAAGTTGTGTGGAAGTGAAGGAGATACACGTGGAAGATTATCTAGTTATTATCAGGTTCACACCCACAAGTACCTCATTGCTCTCTGGCCATTCTTATTGGGCTTTGCTTACGAGTGGAACTTCAGAGGTGTTTATCTTTCAAACATAAGTTGGAAATCTGCATTTCTGAAGGAACCCATTCCACGGAAGAAGCTATAAATAAACAAATCAATGACAAGGAGAGAGTAACAACTGCGATGGAGAACCCCAACTTAACGGGAAATTGTCGAACAGTGTGTCATTGAACCTGATTAGCAGCTTTTCTGAAAGTCACCAAATTATAATCATTTGATATATTTGTTTAACTCTTTGTTAAATAGATGCCCTTTTGTTTATTACTTGGACAAGTTGTACCTCCAAGCACTTTTTTAAAAGACCATTTCCCGAGCAAGACTTAATTATAACGTAGTACCTATTATGTTAATGTATGTAACATTCTCAGGTTTTATCATATTTGATGATCAGACAGAAGAATATTTTCTAGTTACTGTGGATAAGACAACTATTTTTCAGATGCCTATTCTGACACCACACTGTTCTTTGGCAGACCAGCTATCCGTGCTGTACACGGACAAATCAGGCTTCAATCATTACTCTGTAAAAATAGAAATAAAATACAGATGATTCTTATAATAATAAGTAAAAAAACAAGTGTGCCAAGATGGCAACTTGCCAATACATCATGCTTAACACAGAATACATCCAAAACAACTTAGACAATATTATTCTATAAAAACAATGGTCAATCCTTGGAATGGATGACTGATTTTGGAATCTCTTCCTCTGGACATCTTTAAAGTCAGAAAAATCTTCTCAACAGATTGGGCTATTGTTATAGCCAAAAGTCAGAGGGACTGAGTAGACAAGGCATATGGTATAGTAAGAAGAGCAGAGAAATGAGGGAGAGGGGAGCTGGGCTTCACTCAAAACCCAGCTACCCACTAGCTGTGTGACACTGGCCAAGCCTTCTCTCCTTTCTGGACTTCAGTTTTCTCATCTGTAAAACTAGAGGATTGTACTGGATGGTTTCTGGTTTCCTTCTAAGCCAGGGACTCTTGATCTTTTTGTATCATGGATCCGTTGGACATTTTGGTGAAGCCTATGGGCCCCTTCTTAGAAGAATGTTGTTAAACATACAAAATGAAATTTGTAGGAATACAAAAGGAATCAATGATATTGAAATATAATAATTAAAGTCATGATGATGATGATGAAACCGATGTCATAGACCCCATGTAAAAAACCCTTGCTTTAGGCTCTTTCTCTCTCTCTCTCTCTCTCTCTCTCTCTCTCATCAATGCTATTAAGTTACAGGCAGCAGGGTTATATGAAGAAGAAAGTAGAAGAGAGAGTGACATTACAAAGAGAGGAGAAATAGGGTGTGTGAATACATACATACATACATATATATGTATATATATGAGTGTGTGTGTGTATGTGGAAAAAGCCCTGGATTTAGGAGTCATGAGACACATATGCTAGTCCTAGCTCTGCTACTAACTAGCCAATGGACTTGGGTTAGTGCCTTTACTTCTTGAAGTCTCAGTTTCTTGTTCATATAATGAGGTCAATAACACAAAGCCTGCCTATTACTGATGCAAGTATGTGAGAGAGCAGGAGTTGGGATGGGGAGGAATCACAAAACCATCATTTTCTCAGTGTCAGCATCTTAGTTGCCTAAGTCATTGAGAGGTTAAGTGACTTACCCATGGTCACACAGGTAGTATATGTCACAAACAGGACTTGAACTAGGTCTTCCTGACCCTGAGGTTAGCTTTCTATCTATTTTAGAACACTACCTCCCAGCTGAAGAAAGCTTACAACAGCACACATTGTTGCTGTTGTTCACTCATTTCAGTTCAGACTCTTCATGACCCCATTTGAGGTTTTCTTGGCAAAGATACTGGAGTGATTTACCATTTCCTTCTCCAGCTCATTTTACAGATGAGAAAACTGAGACAAGCAGGGTTAAGTGACTTGCCCAGGGTCACAGAGCTAGTGAGCATCTGAGGCAGGATTTAAACTAAAGAAGTCTTTCTGAGTACTATGTCCATTGCACCACCTAGCTGCACCATATTGTATAGTTTTGCAAATTACAAAGCTAGTAAGTATGAGATATGCAAATATAGATGATGTGTGTATGAGAGAGGGTCTCATGTAGTCCTCAGTGACCATAGCCAGATTGGCTGGATGTCTCCTTGTGGTTTGAAGTCTATTCAGAAGATAAGTTCTTCTTCTTCTACCCCAGTGTAGCAAACAGTGGGAATCCAGCTTGGGTTTGATGACAGCCCTCACCATACTGTCAAAGCCTGAAATTAGAGGAGCATCACTTAACATTTTCTCTTTTATGTTTCAGGGCTCCTAATGATCTGGCCAGGACTGTTGCTGTCTGTCCTTGGGATTTTGCTGTTCCATTAATCTAGCCAGGTATCATGTCCTTGGTTATAGGAATGTACCCTCTTCTATTGAATGAAGCTTGCACATCTTGGACATTGCCTTTTAACTCTCCAAAGAACAAGGAGAAAATATGATTTAGTAATAGTTATGAAGTGGGGGCAAGTATGTAGTATCTCTTTTTTAAAAAAAATGAACAGAAGCAGTCAGTGCATTTATCTTATTTCTCTTTCACAGGAATAGCTTTCAGCTAGGCACCTTATATACCTATTTTGGTCTGTGCCTCACTCAGCAGTATGGAAGAACCTTTGAAGGAGGCCCTCTAGGTTCCTGCCATGGTATGAAGAATCTGCAAGCTTTATCTCAACCTGGTCCTGCATCTAGGAATGACACAAGGGTCCTCTTATGTCAGTCCTTGGCCCAAGTAGAGGGGGAGGCAGGCTGCCTTTTGACTAGAGCTGCTTGGTTATGGATGCAGATATCTAAGTGTGAACTAATGGGTCAGTTCCCTATGAGGCATCCCCATCTACCTCACACTATGACATGTCTTTAACTTAAGGTGTTAAGTGATGATGGAGGCTAGAGCTGAGGAAGCCAATGAATCACCCTCCCTAACCCCTCACTGCCACCCCTAATTTCTGATTCTGGGTAATAAGACTATAGAGTATGAAGCACCCACGAAAGTGGAATCCAGCCTGGTTCTAGGGACAGTTTTAATAAACATTCATCAAGCATGTGACCCAGGTGGCCTGGATGGGCAGCGTTCATTGCTCTCAAACCTCCTAAAGAGGGAAAGCAGAAGTAGAATGTAGTGGTACTGGATTTGAAGTTACTGGATTTGACTTTTCACTCTATGTGACCTTAGGCAAATAATTTAATCTCTCCAAGTCTTAGTTGCCTTATTTATAAAATGAGGAAATGAAACTAAATTAGTATAAAATCTATTCTTCCTCTAAATACTATGTTACATATGTGGCATCCTGATTGTTCTACCAAGAACTTTTCGGGTACCAGGAAAAGTTGACACAAACCAATGTGACACTCCTGGACACAAATTCCATTTCTCTGCTGGGAGGAGACATCTGGAAATAATTGCTTAAAAGCTGAGATCTAATGGGGGGTAGGGGTGGAAATGACTCATTACAATATCACCTCCTGCCACCACATGGTTTATAATAACAATATTAAGAATGCATGTATATTACATGCAACTGGGAAATAAGATATACAGGCAATGGGATATAGAAATCCATCTTGCCCTATAAGAAAGTAAGAGGAAAGAGGATAAGGGGAGCATGAGGGGATAGAAGAGAGACAAGACTGAGGAATGGGTAATAAGTATGCTTGCCATCTTGGGGTAGAGGGTAGGGGAGAGATGAGGAGAAAATTTGGAACTCAAAATCTTGTGGAAATGAATATTGAAATTGAAAAATAAATAAATAAATTTTGGGTGAAAAAAGCTAAAAAAAATACATATACATCACAAAGTGATTTAGCAGAAATTCATCTGAATCCCCAAATAGCCTTATTAGGGTTGTAAGACAAACATAATAATACTCATTTTACAGATGAGGAAACTGAGGCTGGGGGGTGTCACATAATTGGTTGCAGACTGGAACAAGAACTCATTCTTTAAACTCCAAGTTCAATGCTTTTCTGACCACATCATATTGGTCTAAAGGAAGAACTGTCTAGAGCAGTGGTTCTCAACCTTCCTAATGTTGTGACCCTTTAATACTTGTATGTGGGTACATCATGTCTGCATGGAGACGTTAGAGGAGCAGTGTCTCGGTTCCTAAAAGCGTTGGAAATATATGTTTTCTGATGGTCTTAGGCGACCCCTGTGACACCTGTGAAAGGGTCATTTGACCTCCAAAGGGGTTGCGACCAACAGATTGAGAACCACTGGTCTAGAGTGATGCCTTTTGTGATGCTTGTTGCCCTGGTCACATAATTTCAAACCACAAGATGCCTTTTCTCTTTTCTCTATCCCCATCTACTCTCTTTATGTCATCTTTCCACTGAAAAAAGATTCCCCGATAGTAGGTGGCATGGTGGATGTAACTTAGGATGTGGAGTGCAGAAGACTTGAGTTCAAACCCTCCTCAGACACTTAACTGGCTGTTTGACTCCGGGTGCCAATTTAACCTCATTTGTCTGGCCTCATCTTTAAAAAGAAGATAATAGTGGCATCTACATCCCAGAGTTGTGCTAGCTATTATTATTAAATTCACATTTTTCCTCCAAAGAAGATGAGAGGATCAAAGCTTCCATTAGCAGCTAGGGTACAACTTGAGGCATGTTATCTTCATCTTTGCTTCAGCTTCCTTCTCTGTCAAATTGGGCTGAGGTCTGCCGTGACTACCTTACAACACTGTTGAAAAGATCAAATGAGAAAATTCACATGAAAGGGCTTTGTAAAGCATAAAGCACATTACAAATACACTGTATAATTATTATTTTTATTATTTCTCCCACGCTAGAATTGTTGCAGGAGGTCATCAGCTCCTTTTACAAAAGATGAATGCCATCGCAGTGGCATTATTAATAGAATGCCTCCTACCAATTTAGTCATTATTGTTATCAGAGTTTTATTCATAATAAAGCTAACAACAATAATAGTTTGGAGTAATGATAAAAAAGTACAGTGATTTCAGTTCTTTCATGCATTTGCACTATGTAGTGTTGGATTTAGAGCAGGAAGAACCTTTTAAAATTGTCTCATTTCATGCCTTCATTAAGGAAACTGAACGTCAGGGAGACGAAATGATTTGTCCAAGGTCACACAGAGTGATGGTTCAAATCCAGTCATTTTGAATAAAACTCAACTATATTCGACTTTTCTGCCCTCTCTCTTAACTTTTTTGCACTGTCATTTAGGAGGGGGATTTTCTTTTAGACACCCTGTGATTTCTAAAGCTTGGAGGGAGTAGAGGAAAAATTGACTTTCTTGGACACAACAAAAGTGGGTTTCCTTCCCACTCTGTCATTGAAGCTCACCCCCACCAGCCTTGCCTGGACAAATTCCTGGCATCTTGAGGGTGAGTCCGATGTGGTTTTATTTGTTCTCTCGGCGCCACCTACTGGCTTGCATTGGAAAGATTCTTCCCCAGACATGATAGACATGCTTTCATTTCTTAACACATAACATCAACACAGACTCATAAAATTACAGAAATGGAAAAGACTTCAGGCACTCATCACTCTGAAGGAGGGAAACAGATTCAGAGAAGCGAATTCATGTCCATAAGGTAACACAAATAGGGGTAGAATAACAGCTCATATTTATTTTGTATTTTAAAGTTTACAAAGCATTTTCCTTCTGATGTCCCTTTGAGGTTAGAAGGTTAAATATTAACACCTTCATTTTCAGATGGAGAAAATCCAGATCTTCTGATTTTCAGTTCAATGACATTCATGCTTTTCTGAATCTCTGAGTCATGGGATCTTGGATTTTGATGACTTCTAGTTTAACACTTTTATTTTATTAATGAGGAAACTGAGAGTCAGAGATGTTGAGGGACTTTACAAAATCACTACCCCAATCTGTCCTGCTTCATTCTCCTAAACAAGCAGGGCAAAAGAGAATTGTTTTCTTTGGAGGAGTAGGATGGGCACCAGATCATCTATGTCAATTATAAAATCTGACACTGAAGATTTAAGATTCAAGAATCTCATACACCAGGGGCATGCTATTATCCATATTTCCTAAGTAATACAATTGAGACTTAGGGAAGGGAATGCTGTAGCCTCAGGACCTGGAATTCTGCCTTTTAGTGCAGGGCTTTTCCCACTGTATGAGAGTTTGGGTTTAAAATGTTTCTCCCACAGTGGAATTATTACAAAAGCATGATAGACTTCTTCTTACAAAAGATGAATGAATATCATGGTCACAGCATGGATGTTAGCATGTCTTCCGCAAATCATTTCCAGGCTCCAGAAAATTCTCCCTTTTGTATCATTCCTAAAGATAAGAGATGATGCTTATGTCTATAAATATTTCCCTTGGGTTCCCAGTCATGGTTAAGTGAAGAGACCTTCAGATTGCTAGGAGCTGAGAAAGTCATGACAACATGACTTCTCATGACAACAATAACAATAATGATGAATGGCACTGGTGACGACAATGACAACAATAACATAGTGTATGAAGTGCTTGATTTGTAGCCAGCAAGACAGGGGCTCAAATCCTGTCTCACAAAGTGATTAGCTGTGTGATGCTGTACAAGTCACTTAACCTCACCAGACCTCAGTTTCTTCAGCTTCAAAATGAGAGGGTTGGAATAGATGGCCTCTGGAGGTCTCTTCCACTTCTAGATTTATGATTTTAAATTATGGGTCTGAAGCATATCCCTGAAACAGTGTTTCTAGCACTAGGAGAGCTCCTCTGTTTTGTAGGGCGCTGCAGTGGTAGGAGTTGGTTACACACTGCCAAAAAGACCACTTCCTTCATCCTTTCCGTGTTTCTCTATAAGAAGCAAGAACACACTTTCATAGATTCTAGGAGCTGGAAGGAATAATAAAGATCATGTAGGCCAATACCCTAATTTAACAGTTGAGGAAACCACTCTAGAGAGTCAAAGGACTGGATCAAGGTCATACAGATATTAAGTGATAGAGCTATGTGGTTCTCTAATTCTAGTACTCTTTCCACTATATCAAGTCTGTGTGTTTTCCAGTCACTAACCACTGCAACCCAGAGTACAAACTTGAAGGTCATAGTTATTCTGTAAATAACTACACAGGATATATCTCCAAAGGGGAGTTATAATAATGTTACCTGCTAAAATTTCTTATAGTACTTAAAGATTTACAAACTACTGTCCTTACAACAGTACTGTAAGAGAGGCAATAAAATTTTTATTAACCCTTTATGTACATAATAAAACTGAGACTAAGATATAGTCAGTGATTTTCCTCAGGTCAGATAGCTAGTAAAAAACAGAGAGAGGAATCAAACCCAGGTCCCCTAACTCTAGAGCCTGTGATTTGTTTGGATTCTCTCCCCTCCCCCCATTTAATGTCACAATGCCTCCAAATAGACTATTTCGCCTTCCTGTTGGTGCTTTAGGGATTTTCTTCTGAGCTGACTTACATGGGTATTCCTTCCTCTCCCCCTTTAAGAAAAGAAATGCCCAAGATTTCATCTTTAGAATAGCCTTTGTATTATTAATCTTTTAATTCATTTCGTGTTATCCTGGCTCAGGCACCTGCTTTCCCCTCAGCAAGTTACTTACCCTTTCTTTACTTCACTTTCCTCATTGGTACAAAGGGGATAATTTACTGCACCTGCCTTCCAGAGCTGTACTAAAAAGGACATTTAAGTCTAGTCTTCCAAACTCCACGTCTACACTCTGTCCACTATACCTATGAGACCTTTCATTCTCCCTTCACAAAAATCCCATGAAGTAGGTAAAGAAGAGATTATATTCCCAACTTTTTAAATGATGAAATTTGTTTCTGGCAGTACAGTGTAAGGGGAAGAGTATTGGATTGTGAGTCAGTTCACACAGTCCAGATTCTGGTACCAACTAGCTGTACAATTTTGGATGAATCACTTTACCCATCTGGATTTCAGTTTGTGTATTTATATGATGAAGAATAGGGCCAGAAGATCTCTTAGGTCTTTCCTGGCTCTGACTTCTAGGAGTCTGTGATTCTATAACTTGGGTGGGTATAGCCCATCCGTATAACTAAGATCATGGCAAAAGCAGGTCTAGTCCCATGTCTCCGGCCACTCAGTTCCAGGTGCTCTTTGAATGAACTAAGGTGGGGGAAGGGACTAACAAAGAAGCCTTTTCCCTAGGATCCCCTCTTCCCCATCAGTTTGTTATTACCAGACCCCCCAAGAGTTTGTGATTACTCATTTTCATTAGTTGACTTGCAAAACTAGCTTAGCATTGGCCTGGCAGTAGAGGGCGCTGTGGGAACATGCCCACACAAAACATGTAGGTAATGAAAAATGTGCCTCATCCAGAATTCATGCTCTAGCTGCTGCTTCGAAGGGTGCTCTTCTGTTATGTGTGGTGGCAGAAAACTATACAATTTAGAAAGAAAGGAGTAGTACGGATTCCCACTTTCTGATGAAGAACTTGGTGGTAATTAATATATCATAGTAATAAAAAAAATCAAAATTCTCAAATCCAAAGAATTTTTCCCTTTCTCTTCTTAGATTTCCCTTCCTTCTATTCTCCCTATTTTCTTTCCTGAAGTATATTCCCAAATGACAGAAAGTGATACAATTTAGGAAGAAGTCCTAAGTTTCTTCCTTCCTTTCTTCCTTTCTTCTTTCTTCTTTCCCTCTCTCCCTCTCTCCTTCCTTCCTTCCCTCCTTCCCTTCCTTCTTTTTTCTTTCTCTCCTTTCTTTCTTTTATTCATTACTCATTTCCTCCCTTTTCCTTCATTTTATTCTTCCTTCCTTGTCTTCATTCTCTTCATCTTTCTACTCCTCCTCACCTTCCTCTTCCCCCTCCTCGTCCTTCTTCTCCTCCTTCTTCTCCTTCTCCTCCTCTTCCTTCTCTTCCTCCTTCTCCTCCTCCTTCTTCTCTTCCTCCTTCCCTTCCTGCTCTTCCTTCTCCTCTTCCACCTCCCCCTTTCAATAGTTGCATTAGACCAGGCCAGTCCTCCAGGTTTAAAATTGCAATGACGTTACATGATTGTAGGCCATCTAACAAGAGGAGGCTTACTTAGCCATATCAGGGGAAGGACACTAAAAATCAGGGGAAAGAATATTCATCCAGAAGATATTTTTCATTCAGTGGACTACTGCTCTTCTATAGTGTAGCTGATCTGTGGTTAGAAGCCTGAGGAAGGAAATGGCGTTCTTTGTGACTTGACTATTTTTGTTCTTAGTTAACCAAGAAAATATGCTGATGGTCTGAGAATTAGTCCCCTAAGCCAACTAAAAGACAGTTTTAGTACATTAAAAAAAAAAACCATACCCTAACCTGCATGAGGTCTTATGATATTGCTTCTACCATACTGGCTATTTTCTCTCACCAATTTCCTTCTTCCCTGATGAAGGCAAAAAGGCAGTCATCATTATACTCAGATACTGGAACTGCTACAGTGAAATATTTTGAAGCCCTTTTCTCTAATATCCAAAGTCCAAAAGATCCAAAGTTCAAAGAATATTTATCTGCTAGAGACAAAATTTAAGTCCAAGTGTGGTTGGGAATAGGTGGACAGAGGAAAATGAGAACAACAGGGAAGAAAACAGGAGAGAAATATTACAAAATGGCAAGGGATACTGCCCTCACTACTCACTGCTTAGTGAGGCTTAAGCTTTGGAGGTGTTTTATGACTTAGGAATGACTGAATGAGGACTCCATAAACACTGGTGAGTCAGTTCTGGTCAAATCATAACTTTTGCCACAGGATATAATATTGTGATATTTTTATGCTTAAGTAAAGTGATTAATCCTGTTGAGAATAAAAAATAAGGAAAGGTACTCATCAGCTGCTCCTGTCAGAAGATGACAAATTCAAAGTATCACTTATGACTGAGAGATCACCTGGGGGGATTTCTGGGCTCTTAAATTCTTTCTCCACGTGCTATAATTACGTCTACTCAATTTCCTATCAAGCAGGTTAACCTAACCTTGGCCAGCCATCCTTGCCTTTGATCATAAGGGAAACCAGATAAGACAGTAGGAGTAACTAAATGAAACCCATTTCCCCTATCGTCTGCTTCCTACTGACGTTGGTTCATTTTATATAAGATTTCACTTACTAGCTTACCTTTAGCAAATTATCTAACATATATGGGTCCCAGATACATTATCTATAAACTGGAAATTATGTAATACCTCAAGTACTTTATCATGGCATAAAGTTGACCCTGTGTTCTTGAAAATATACCAATAGAGCATAACTTTCAGCCAATTCTACCATTCCAGAAAGGTTTTGGTGTATGGTCCTAGCAACAGATCAAGTCTTCTTTCCAAGGGCTATCCTAAATAAGTAGAGAGGTTCATCACCATTTGGTGACATATTATCTGGCCATAGCAGCCCATATAACAAAGGTTATATGTTCTTGTCTCTATGTGGCTCCCTTCACTTCCACTGCAATGACAGTGGAAGTAGTGGAGAGTGACAGGGGTGGGGGGATGGGGAGCAGGTATTGAAAATTGAAATTTTTAAAATGTCTTTAACTTAGTTCTTGATATTCTAATGTGAAGTCCTTGACTAATGACCAATAGACATATATAGAGAGAATAGAATCATACCAAGGTCTACAGATAAAGAAGAGACCCTGAAAGCTTTTGTGCATAAGAACAACCTGAGAAAAGTTACTATGTTTTCAAAAGATTAATTTCATAATGAGAGGCATCCTGGACAGAGAACTGGCTTTAATATCAGGAAGAGCCCAGGTTCAAATCCCAGCTCTGACAAACAGTGACTGTCTGACCTGAGACAAATCGTTCTACCCTTCTGGGATCCATGGAGGGCATGATCAGCTATATTAGCACAGGGATTTTCCTCAATATAGAATGAAGTCGTAACTAATATAAAAATGGTTGAGTGGAGCCCAAATGGCAGAGTAAAGGTATGGAGTTGCTTGAGCTCTCCCTTAAACCCCTCCAAATACCTTTGAATAATGGCTATAAATAAATTTTAAAGTAGCAGAAGCCACGAAAAGATGGAGTGAAACAATTTTGTAGCCCAAGTCAACTTAGAAGGTCAGTAGGAAAGGTCTGCCATACCTAGGTGAGAGAGGAGTATAGTCCAGCGCAGGCCATGCCAGTGCAGACCAAGCCCCAGCACTGAATCAGTGGTAGCAGTGGTAGTTTCCAGACCTTTCAGCCCACAGATGGTAAGGAGATCAGACATGGATCAGAAGATTTAAAGGGGTTCCTTTATTCCAGGGGCAGGACTCTGTAGCACTGCCTATACTTGGATCAAGGTCATAGTCCTGGATCTTAGTGCCAGTGCAAGGAGGAGCAGCAGAACAACATAAATTGTGGCCACAGGGAAGCAGTGACCATGGTCATGGTTCCAAAGTTGAAAAGAGTGCTTGTGGTCACTCAGAAGCAGTCTACAGTACAGGAGAGTAGTGAAAACATCTCACCCTAGATCATATCACCTTGGAAGAACTAAAAACTTATCTGTCCCCAAATTACGTTTTTTCTTTTTCTTTTTTTTGCTTTTTGGACGGCAATTGAGGTTAAGTGACTTGCCCAAAGTCACATGGCTAGTAAGTGTGTCAAATGTCTGAGGCCAGATTTGAACTCAGGTCCTCCTGACTCCAGGGCCAGTGCTCTATTCACTGCACCACCTAGCCACCCCAGAATTACTTTTGAAAGCAACGGCACAAGAAAATCTAAAGCTTGGAACAATGCCCCCTCCATTTGGGAAGTAGAACCCCATGTTAGCATAGAGTTAGAAGTCAAGAAATGGGCTGTAAAATGAGCAAACAACAGAAAAAAAAATTCTGACCACAGAAGGTTACTATGGTGACAAAGAAGATTAAAATACACAGTCAGAAGAAGACAGCAAAGTCAAAACTCCTGCATCCAAAGCCTCAAAGAAAAATATGAATTGGTCTCAGGTCATGGAAGAGCTCAGAAGGGATTTTAAAAATCAAATAAGAGAGATAGAAGAAAAATTGGGAAGAGAAATGAGAATGATGCAAGAAAATAATGAAAAAAAGTCAGTAACTTGGTAAAGGAGGCACAAAAAATACAGAAGAAAATAACACCTTAGAAAACAGAATAGACCAAATGGCAAAAGAGGCACACAAATCCAATGAAGCAAAGAATGCCTTGAAAAGCAGAATTGACCAAATGGAAAAAAGACATATAAAAATTCACTGAAGAGAAGAACTCTGTAAAAAGCAGAATTGTCCAAATTGAAAAGGAGATACAAAAGCTCATTGAAGAAAATAATTCCTTAAAAGTTAGAACTGAACAAATGGAAGCTAATGATTTTATGAAACATCAAGAAACAATGAAACAAAATCAAAAGATGAAAAAAATAGAAGAAAACATGAAATATCTGATTGGAAAAACAATTGACCTGGAAAAATAGATCCAGGAGAGATGATTTAAGAATTATTGGACTACCTGAAAGTCAAGATCAAAAAAATAATCTAGACACCATCTTTCAAGAAATTATCAAGGAAAACTGCCCCTGATATTCTACAACCAGAGGGTAAAAGACATTGAAAGAATCCACCAATCACCTCTTGAAAGAGATTCCAAAACGAAAACTCCCTGAATATTATTGCTAAATTCTAGACCTCCAAGAATATACTAGAAGCAGCCAAAAAGAAACAATTCAAATACCATGGAGCCATAGTCAGGATAACAGAAGATTTAGCAATTTCTACATTAAAGGATCAGAGGGCTTGGAATATGATATTCTGAAAGGCAAAGGAGCTAGAATTACAACCAAGAATAACCTATCCAGCAAAACTAAGTACAAACTGTAATGTGTATGTATTTATGTGTGTATGTGTTTATGTGTGCATGGGCTGGGGGTGGCGAGTGGAGTGGAATGCATATTCAATGAAATAAAGGACTTTCAAGAATTTCTCATGAAAAGACCACAGTTGAATAGAAAATTTTGCTTTCAAATACAAGAGGCAAAAGAAGCATAAAAAGACAAATAGGAAAGAGAAATCATAAGGTTAAACTGTTTATCTTCTAAGGGAGATCTTTCTATCTTTCCTATGGGAAAATGATATCTATAACTCCTAAAAACTTTTTAATTATTAAGGCAGTTAGAAGGAGTATATATAAACAGAAAGCAAAGGTATGAGTTGAATGTGATGGTATGGTTATCTAAAAAAAAATAAGAGAGGAGGGAGAAGAATGCACTGGGAGAAGGGAATGGGAGAGGTAGAATGAGATGAATTATCTGACATAAAAAAGGGCTGAAAGAAATTTTACAATAGAGGGAAAACAGGGGAAGCAGGGAGGGAAGCACATGAATTCTTGTGGGAATTGACTCAAAGAGGGAATAATATATGCACTCAGCTGGGTGAAGAAATCTATATTATCATACAAGAAAGTAGGAAGAGAAGGAGACCAGAGAAGGAGGTAAAGTTGATAGAAGGGAGGATAGTTTGGGGGAGGTAAAAGTCAGAAACAAAACTCTTTTGAGAACTGACAGGATAAAAGAAGAGAGAGATCACAATCAACAGGGAAAATAGGATGGAGGAAAATGCATAGTTGGCAATCATTACCATGAAAAAAAATTCAGTGAGTTTCTCTAATAAAGACTATTTCTCAAATACATAGAAAATGTAGTCAAATTTATAGAAACAAGAGCCATTCCTCAGTTGAAAAATGATCAAAGTATATAAACAGGTAGTTTTCAGATAAAATAATCAAAGTTACCTATAGTCATATTAAAAAATGTGATTAAATCACTATTAAAAATAATGATTAAAAGTCACTATTGATGAGAGAAATACAAATTAAAACAGCTCTGAGTTACTACCTCACACCTGTTAGATTGGTTAACATGACAGAATAGGAAAATGACAAATGTTGGAGGAAATGTGGGAAAATTAAAACACTAATGTACTATTGGTGAAGTTGTACATGAATTTAACCATTCTGGAGAGCTATTTGGAGCTATGCCCAAAGGGCTATGAAACCATGCATACATACCCTTTGACCCAGTAATACCACTACCAGATCTTCATCCCAAAGAGATAAAAAAACAAAAAGGAAAGGGACCTATGTGTACAAAAATATTTATAGTGACTCTTTTAGTGGTGGCAAAGAATTGGAAATGGAGGGGATGCCCATCCATTAGGGAATGACTGAACAAATTGTTGTATGTGATTGTTATAGAATACTATTGTGTTTTAAGAAATGATGAGAAGGATGCTGTCAGAAAAACATGGACTTACATGAACTGATGCAAAATGAAATGAGCAGAACCAGGAGAACATTGTACACAGTAATAGCAACTTAGCTGTTCTCAGCAATATAATGATCAGAATTCTGTAGTACTTATGATGAAAGGTGCTGTTCATCTCCAGAGAAAGAACTGGTAGAGCCTGAAAGGAGATCAAATATACTTCTTTACTTCCTTTATTTTTCTTGGATGCTTTTTTTGTCTGCGTTTTCTTTCACAGAATGACTTACATGGAAATGTGTTTTGCATGACTACACATGTATTACCTATGTCAAATTGCTTGCCTTCCCAATGAGGAGAGAAAGAGGAGAGAGGGAGAAAATTTGGAACTCAAAATTTGATGAAAAAAAAGAATATTAAATGTTAAAATTGCTTTTAGATGTATTGGGGAAAAAACAAGATATCAAATAAGAAAAAAAGTTGGTCCACACAATTTTACAACAATGAGACATGAAAGTTAAAGAAGACAAATTAAGAGGCCATTGGGATAGTACAGGTGACAAATTATGAGGGCTACGACTAATGTGGTGGTAGCAGGAAAAGAAGAACTTGGAATTACATTGTGAAGGAAGATTTAACATGACTAAATAATTTTATAAAGCTATTGAAAGTTATAGAGAAGGAGCAAGCAGAAGAGTCGGAGAACTAGGACAGTATTAGTCAAAAGAGAATAAAGTTTCAAGAATGAGGGAGTGACCATGTCAAATACTGCTGAGTTGTCAAGGAGGATGAGTGCTGGGAAAAGTCCATTGGATTTGTTGGGTAGGACTTTGGTGACCTTCAAGAGAGCAATTTCAGCTATGACAGGGGTAGAAACCAGCTTACATGGATTTGAGGTAGGGATAAATATTGAGGAAATATAGAGATAACTGATAAATTTGCTGGTGGAAGAAGAGGGTGGGGTGACTTGAGGCAATTGTAGAAGCAGAAGGGCCTAACAAGAAGCATTTTTTAAAAATTAAATTTTATATTTATTTTTGGTTTACATCATTCATTTCTACAAGATTTTCAGTTACACATTTTCTCCCCATCTTTACCCTACCCACCACTCCCAAACAGTGATCCCACTGTATACCCCCTGCCCCAATCTGCTCTCTCCTATATCTTCCCCCATTCCCCCTCTGAATTTCTAGTACGGCAAGATGGATCTCCATACCCCATGGTCTGTATATCTTATTTCCCAGTTGCATGTAAATTAATAATAATAATAATGATAATAATAATAATAATAATAATAAATGTATTTTTTAAACATTTGATTTTTTAACTTTGAATTTCAGATTCTTTCCCTTCCTCCCTTGTCACCCATCCTTACTGGGAAGATAATCAGTTCAATATAGGTTGTGCACGTATAGTTACACAAAACATTTCCATAGTGGATATACTGTGAAAGACCATATTTCCCTCCATCCTATCCCACCCCCCACTTGTTCTATTCTTGACTTTGACCCTGTCCCTTTTCAAAAGTATGTGCTTCTCGCTACCCTCCCCACCAACCTCCCCTCCCCTCCATCATCTCCCCTCTCATCCCCTTCTCTGCTACTCTCCTGTAGGACAAGATACCCAATTTGGTGTGTATGTCATTCCCTCCCTAAGCCAAATTCAATGAGAGTAATATTGACCCATTCCCTTTTGCCTTCCTGTTCTTCCCCTCCATTGTAACACTTATCCCTTGCCTCTTCTGTATGAGATAATCTACGCCATTCTGTCTCTCCTCAAATCCTCTCATTATATTCCTCTCTCACCTCTCAATTTCACTTTTTAAATATCATCCCATCCTATTCAATTGATCCTGTGCCCTCTGTCTATGTATACCTGTACACATATATACACACACTCACATATGTATTCATTCACACATATACCCTCCTATATAGACATATATATGTATGTATGTATGTATATATATATATGTATATGCATGTATATACACATTTATATTCCCTTCAACTATCCTCATACTGAGAAAAGTTTCATAAATTACAATTATCATTTTTCCATGTAGGCATGTAAATAGTTCAACTTTGATAAATTCCTTATGATTTCTTTTCCTTGTTTACCTTGTCATGCTTTTCTTGCTTCTTGTATTTGAATGTCAAATTTTCTATTCAACTCTGTTTTTTTTCATCAAGAATGCTGGAAAGTCCTCTATTTCATTGAATGATCATATTTTCCCCTGAAACATTATACTCAGTTTTGCTGGGGAGGTGATTCTTGTTTTAATAGCTCCTTTGACCTCTGGAATATCATATTCCAAGCCTTTGATCCCTTAATGTGGAAGCTGCTAGATTCTGTGTTATCCCGATGTGTTTCCACAATATTCAAATTGTTTCTTCTTGGCTGATTCTAATATTTTCTCCTTGATCTGGGAACTCTGGAAGCTGGCTATAATATTCCTAGGAGT
Source organism: Pseudochirops corinnae (assembly GCA_028646515.1). Taxonomy (NCBI): domain Eukaryota; kingdom Metazoa; phylum Chordata; class Mammalia; order Diprotodontia; family Pseudocheiridae; genus Pseudochirops; species Pseudochirops corinnae. The sequence goes on along the minus strand of CM053590.1, from coordinate 161,638,933 downwards.
TTTCTTTTTGGGATCCTTTTCAAGAGGTGATCAGTGAATTCTTTCAATTTCTATTTTGCCCTCTGGTTCTAAAATATCAGGGTAATTTTTCTTGAGAATTTCTTGAAGGATGATTTCTAGGTTCTTTTTTTAATCATGGCTTTTGGGTAGTCCAATAATTTTTAAATTATCTCTCCTGGATCTATTTTCCAGGTCAGTGGTTTTGCCAATGAGATATTTCATATTGCCTTCTATTTTTTATTTGTTTGGATCTGTTTAATAGTGTCTTGATTTCTCATAAAGTCATTAGCTTCCATTTGCTCCAATCTATTTCTGAAGGAGTTATTCTCTTCAGTGAGCTTTTGAAATTCCTTTTCCATCTGGCAAATTTGGCTTTTTAAGGCATTCTTCTCCTCATTGGCTTTTTGGGCCTCTTTCGCCATTTGAGTTAATCTGTTTTTTAAGGTGTTATTTTCTTCAGTCAGGTTGTTGACTCTCTTTTCATGACTTTCTTGCATC
>CM053590.1:161609202-161637935 GCA_028646515.1 Pseudochirops corinnae | reverse complement strand
CAACTAGTGCCTGACTCTAAGTAACTTTTAAAATTAATCCGTTGTACAATTTAAATGGCAAAGGCCCACTTATCCTTCTAATTGTAACATAATTATATATGTTAAATATCTTCTTTACCAGAAGAAGACTGCAAGCTCCTGCATCCAAAGCCTCCAAGAAAAATATGAATAGGTCACAGGCCATGGAAGAACTCAAAAAGGATTTTGAAAAGCAGGTAAGAGAAATAGAGGAAAAATTGTCAAGAGAAATGAGAGTAATGCAAGAAAATCATGAAAAACTAGTCAACAACCTGCTAAAGGAGACCCCAAAAATGTGAAGAAAATAACACCTTAAAATAGACTAACCTGAATGGCAAAAGAGGTCCAAAAAGTCAGTGAGGAGAAGAATACCTTAAAAAGCAGAAATGGCCAAAAGAAAGCCCAAAAGCTCACTGAAGAAAATAATTCCTTAAAGATTAGAATGGAGCAAATGGAAACTAATGACTTTATGAGAAATCAAGAAATTATAAAAGAAAGCCAAAAGAATGAAAAAACAGAGGATAATGTGAAATATCTCTCTGGAAAAACAATGGACTTAGAAAATAGATCCACGAGAGATAATTTTAAAATTATTGGACTACCTCAAAGCCATGATAAAAATGCTCTAAATCACTATTGATTAGAGAAATGTAAATTAAAACAACTCCAAGGTACCATTTCACACCTATTAGAAATGACAAGTGATGGCAGGGATGAAAGAAAATAACGTCTTGGTGAAGTTGTGAACTGGTCCAACCATTCTGGGGAATCATTTGGATACCCTTTGACCCAACAATATCACTATTAGGTCTATGCTTCAAAGAGATCAAAGGAAAAGAAAAAGACCCGTATGTACAAAAATATTTATAGCAGTTCTTTTCTTGGTGTCAAAGAACTGGACATTAAGGGGATGCACACCAGTTGAGGAATGGCTGAAAAGTTTGTGTGGCATATGATTATGATGGAGCACCATTGTGCTATAGTGATGAAGGGGGTTATTTCAGAAAAAAAAAAATGGCAAGAACTATATGATTTTATGCAAAGAGAAGTGAGAAGAACCAGGAGATCATTATGCACTGTAATAACAATGTTGTAATGATAATCAGCTGTGAGAAACTTGGCTACTCTGATCAATAGAATAGCCCAATGCAATTTCAAATTCCAATGATGAAAACTAGCATCTACCTCCAGAGAGAGAACTGATGAACTCTGGGTGCAAACTGAGGTATAGTTTTCTCACTTCTTTTGCTTTTTTTTTTTGCAACATGGTTAATATGGAAATATGTTTTACATGATTTCACATGAGTAACTGATGTGATTTTGTTTGTCTTCACAGTGGGAGAAAGGGAGAGAATTTGGAACTAAATTTAAAAAGAAAAGAATGTTAAAAATGAATGAGTAATACATTTTGGGAAAAAAAATACTCTTTTGTTCTGATGTCCTCCATGCTCATTTATGTCTCCAACTCTGGCTTGTTTGTCTCTATGGTATCCACTTTGATTTATAGTAGAAATTCAACTTTTATCTCCCTCTCTATGGTTTTAATCATCTGTTAATCACCCTTCCTCCCCCATGATCTTGGGGGACGTCCCTGCCCTGCTTGGACCTATTTTTTAGAGTCAGTTGTTAACTCTCTTTTTTTTTTGGTTGTTAGCTTTTAACTTACTGCTTGCTTATTCATCGGAGGTGATAGCCACAATCACCAAGAGGTTTATTAGTTGATTTGTCAGTAGTTAGAAGGGAAAAGGTTGGTGACAAGTACATATGACATTTATATAGCACTTTGTAAATATTATTTTGTTTGATCCTCACAAGAAGCCAAAGAAGTAAATACTAAAGATAATATTATTCCTATTTTACAGATGAGGGAACAGATTCAAAGTGGTTTAGTGCCTTGCTTATGATCATATAGCAAGCAAACAAGAGAAGTAGGTTTTACACTAGCCTCTTACAACTCAAAGCCCAACACATTTTCCCACTGAACCTTAAAGACACAAGAGAAAGGAGGAATGATTGATGGATTGAGTTTCTGGACGGGGCAGGTGGGGACAATTCTTTAGACTCCCCTAACAATCCATTATGGAGCTATCATCCATGAAATTATTTAATCCTTCTTGAGACTAATTCTATTTTTATCCAGTAATGCATTCTACACATTCGCTACCCAGTGTGGAGAGCAGTCCTTTCTATTTGTCTTAAAGCTATATCTGCCTCCTTCAACTTCTTTTGGTCCTTTGGTAAGGTATTAGGGTAATTAGGGTAACCTTTGCTAAAGAACTTGGAAGTACAATTCTGTAAATAAACTCCAGGTTACTGGCAATGAGAATGGGCAAGAACATTGCTTGAAATTATCCCCAAATCCCTTTGTTTAATGGCACAAACCATGACATGAGGTGCTACATAAATATAAGAGCACAGATTTAAAACTATTAAGAAGTCCTACAAATCATCTATTCCAACCTCCCCATTTTACTGATAAGGAAACTGAGGCCCTAAAAGATTGGATGACTTGTTCAAGATCACATAGTGACAAAAGGTTGGATAACAGATTCAAGCCCACTTTCTCAGACTCCAAATCCAACTTTGTTTCCACCACACTACATTGGTGAAAGCAAAAAAAGCAATTTCATTACTTCAGTAGATTGGAGACCTCTTCAATGTAGACACTCCTTTTCAATAATATAAAGTGTAACAATGCAAACTTTCTTATTCTGTTTGATTCTTTCCCTATTCAGTATTTTTTCAGTCACATTTGACTCTGTGACTCTATTTGGGGTTTTCTTGGCAGAGATACTGGAGTGGTTTGCCATTTCCTTCTTCAGCTCATTTTTACAGATGATGAAACTGAGGAAAATAGGGTAGAATGACTTGCCCAGGGTCACACAACTAGCAAGTGTCTGAGGACAGATTTTAATTCAAGATGAGTCTTATTGATTCCAGGTTCAGAGCACTATCTTCCTGCCTCTGTATCCTTTTTTTCCATACCCTGCCATAAATTCTCCATAGCCATTGTGCAGAAGATCTTCCTTCCTTGTATTTTAACATTCTGTGGGTACTAGTGCAGCATCTGAGCCATCCATCTCTTTTCACCCTCATGGCACAATTGGCCTACTTCTATTTCTTATCATGCATCCCCCAGATGATATCTTTTATGATAATTCTTACTTAAAATAATTAAATAAAATAAGGCCACTTATGCTCACTATGAATTTCAAGGGATTACAGGATCATAGATCTAGAGCCAGAAGGAGCTTGAAAGGATATCTGGACAAGTCCTTCCATTTTCTAGTTGAGGAAACTCATCCTCTATGTTGCCTTTTAGATTTATTCAGAGATTGTGGTGTCTTGTGATCTCATCTCCAAGGATAATGAGTCATTTTTTTTAAAGCTTTTGTGTAGGTTAATAACTTAAGTGGATACCCAGGCATAGTCCCATTACTTAATTACTTAAAAAAATCAAATCTCTTCTTTTAATAAATGAAGAAAAAGAAAAAGGGAATCATCTTTCCCAAAACCATACAGCCTGTTAATGCCAAGGTTCAAACTAAGACTCCAGTCTATGGAGAAGATAAAGCTTTGTGTCAGGGAAAAAGAAAGGGATTATAGAAAGTATGGCAGAGTTTACCAAATTAAAACCAGCCAGTTATTTTCCTCTTATTAAATTCTGGGCTTGCCTCATTGTTTGTCTGCAGTGTCTGCCTAATAGATCTATGTATCAATATAATTTATATCTGCTTATTTATATGAATTTACAGATGTATGTGTTTGTATGTTTATTTATATTATTCACACACACACACACACACACACATACACACTCTGATGGACCAACTCAATGGGCTATCCATAAATCTGACATCATAGGCTAGACAATAATCATTCTTTATCCATTTAGTTTTTCCTATTTAGATTGTTAGGGGAGTCTCCTTTGAATAAAAAGAGTTTCTATAGTTTCATAATGACAACTTATATTCATAACGACAATATAGCACTTACAGGATTTTCGAGATCTCTTCTGAGAGAGAATCTATACTGTTAGTGGTGGGACAGTGGATGGAGTGCTGGGTCTGGAGCCAGGAAGTTTGTTATTGCTGCTCAGTCCTTCCAATTGTGCCTGACTCTAAATGCTGGGCCTGTAGTCAGGAAGACTTGAGTTCAAATCTGGTTTCAGACATTTTCCAGCTGGGTGACCTTGGGCAGGATGTAGAATCTCTTTTTGCCTCAGTTCCTTCAATTATAAAATGGGAATTAAAATAGGACCTACCATGCAAAATTGTGAAGATTAAATGAGATAATATTTGTTTACGTGTTTCAGCATAGTGTCTGGCATAAATTAGGCGCACTTCTTAAAGAGGCCTATTCTATCAGGGAATGGATGTTACCTCACTCACAGTGAGAACCTGAAAAGGCCTTCGCCTCAAAGGGCCAGGGTCTCCCATTGCAACCTGGGTCATCTCCAGTCATCCTGGTGAATATATGGCCTCTGGACCCAGATGGCTCTGGAAGAGAAAGTTAGACTGGTGACCTTGCACAGCCCTCCCTCACTCAAATCTAAGTCACCTGCAAGTCATGTCATCATTCCCTGATGTCATGGTCCTCTTCAAGAACAAAGGACAAACACAACAACAACTATATAAATGCTTATTTCCTTTCTTTCCTCTACAGTTTGTCCTTTGCAATTTCCTTTGCAATTCGGTGTAGAAGAAATATAGAGGCTGCACTTCAAGACCTGTACTCTTAAGACCTCTTAGTATAAGATTCAGTGTTAGTCAGGGTGATTTCCCAGCCCTTGGCAACACCTAGAAAGAGGGAGAGGTAATGCCTACAAAGTCGAAGTGTTTAAACTATGTTGTGCTCCCTGTTCAGAATACTACTCTGGATGAGCAGGCAGCCTCAGTGGAACACAAGACAATCACTCAAATAGGATCTAGCTTGTGCATTTGCCTGTCCTGAAATGAAGACAGTACTGGGCCAGATCCCTGATAGTGGCAGCAGTAGGACTAGTTTTTTTTTACCAACATTGGCCCTCTGATAATTGACTTTTTAGGATATTGCTATATCTTAAAATCAGAATCTTCTGCATCCCTTCATAAATCATAATGTTGGAATTTCTAAGAGCTTCTCCCTCTAAGATGTCACCTTGTACCTATGCTGTATGTATCTTGTATATTCCTATTTAGGTACATGTGATTTTCTCCAACCCTAATAGAAATAAGCTTCTGTAGAACAGGGAATGTTTTGGCCTTTTTTTATATGAGCGGTGTTTAACACAGTGCTTGGCACATAATAGGTACTTTAAAATTCTTCCTGTTGAATTAAAATACTGGGAATGGAAGAGACAGAGGGCAAAGGAATTTCAAGAGAATTGAAAGATCATCTGGTCTAGTCCCCTGCTTCTGGGTAAGGTGTTATCTTGACCCTGTGCTAGTTAATATTTTAATTAATGACTCAGATAAAGGCATGGAACAAGGATTGGCAAACTATAGATCAAGGACCAAATCTGGCTGAGCCATTTATTTTTTTGTCCATGTCTAAGAATGGTTTTTATATTTTAAAGTACAAAAATATATCTTTTAAATACAAAATACAAACACTTGAAAATACAAAAATGTAAAAACCATTCTTGGCTTACAGGCCAAACAAAAACAGGCAGCCAGCCAGATTTGGCTCCCTGGGCTGTAGTTTGCCAACTGCTGGTGTGGTTGCTATCGCTTTTCAAATTTGCAAATGCTAGAAAGCTGGAAACTACTGCCAGTGCACTGAAGGCAGCATCAGGATCCCAAAAGAGCTCAACAGGATGGAATATTGAACTATATTTAAGAATACATAATTTAGTAGGAATAAATATAAAGTATTAAAGTGTGGACTAAAAGAAATCGCAAATAAAAGATTTAGGAAGATGTGGCCGGATATCAGCTTTCCTGATTAAGATATTAAAATTTCAGTGGACTGTAAGCTCAGAGTTAATAATGCGTTAATAATGTTTCCTTCCCATGCCCCAAACAAGGTATAATGAAGTTGGACTGAATTAAGAAAGATAAACAATTCGGTGTTGAGATAGTATCCCTACTATGCTTTCTCCCAGTCCGACTGCATCTAGTGCATTGAGTTCAGTTCTGGATGTTACAGGGGAGAAGGACATTGATAAGCTGCAAAGTGTCTAGAGGAGGGGTGAGGTCAAAGATGGGGACAGTCTAGAGAAGACAGAAAATATTTGGTGACATGAAACCTGAATTTAACTCCAAATAGCTATTGACCCTAAATGATGGTCAGCTTTTTTGTTCTGTTAAAACCTTTCAATCACAAAAAGACTGTTGTGAACTTCAGGGGTGATTTAACATTTGTCATTGCTCTTGAGTCATCGCAGTCATGTCTGACTCTGTGACCCTATTTGGGGTTTTTCTGACAAAGATATTGGAGTAGTTTGCCATTTCCTTCTGTAGCTCATGTTACGGATGAGAAAACTGAGGCAAACAGGGTTAAGTGATTTGCCCAGAATCAGCCAGCTAATAAGTGTCTGAGGCCAGATTTGAACTCAGGTCCTCCTGACTCCAGGACCAGCACTCTATCCACTGTGCCATCTAGCTGCCCACAATATGCTAGTCAATATTCTGCAATTATTTGTAGCTAAAGTCACCTTTAAAGAACCTTTAGCTTGAACCTCTTGAACCATTGTCTTTAACTCTTTGGGAACTACTGACCTGGATACATTATTTAACTCCTGGTGCCTCAGTTTCTTCATTTGTAAAATGCTAATGCAGAAGAGTGGGAAAGGAAAGAATGATAGTAGGAGAGAGGAGTAAAGGCTATGGCAACAGTGATATGGGAGGGGGAAGGGAATTGGGATGGATTTCCATGTGGTGAGGGGGGTAGGCATGAATGACAGGAATGAGATGAGAGGGGAAGGTAGAAAGAGGTACAGTAGGTGATGGATCATGGAATCATGGCTTTAGAGGTAGAAGGTAACTCAGAGTAGTCCAACATCCTCATTTCACAAATGAGAAAATCATGGCCTGAGAGATCCAAGGACACACGGTTAATTAGGGGTGAGTGTGGGGGTGCTAGAAATGAGATAATAGAAGGAAAAATGTGATGGGAGAGAAGAGGGACAGAAAGGGAAGATGGAAGGAGTGATTAAGGAGGGGGTGAAAGAGAAAAAAGGAGGAAAGGAGGGGAGTGGCTACAAGAAGGGAGATGGGGGGAGGGCTTTCAGAGAAGAACTGATCTCTCAGAGCAGAGAGTAGGAGAGAGGTTACCATGGCAACACAGAGAGTGAAATCAATGTTCAGCTTTGGATGGGGAAGTAAATCACTACCAGCCACCTCTCCTGATCTCCTCTTTCTCCGAAGTGAGGGGGGAGGCCCTATTCCTTCTCCTTTCCCCAGACTTCCAAGAGTATTGGTGATGAGGGATTCCCTAGTCCAGAGGGCTCCTGAATACCAAACCCCCAAAGCACAGCACCCTGGAAGTTCATCTATAGAGATGAGAGTTACTGAAACATAGAAGAAAGTCTATTAGCCTCTGAAGTCAGGTTCAAATCCTACCCCCGATGCCTACTGCCCATGTGACCTGGACAAGTAATTTTTCCTTCCCGGTCCTCACATAACTCCTCTATAAAGGTGTAGGGTTGGATTAGATGACCTTTGAGGTTTCTAACAGCGCTACATCTATGATCCAGTGGTGTCTATGCAAGGTTCCTCCCAATTTATTCAGGGAGTTTTATAGGCTCCTAGAAGTCCTTTGAATCTCAAACTGATCCATTCCCATGGCTCCACGGTTCCATGGGCAAAGGTCAGGGAGGGAGGAATACCCCTTAAACCTGAGCTCAAACATTCATTTCAAAAGTACAAGGTTGTGAAAACCTTGCCAGGTAGCAATTTTCCTTAAAAAGATGCTAAAGTTTTAGTGGACTATAAGTCAGTCAGTCAACGAATCTTCGTTAAAATACTCACAACATGCCAGGCACAATGATGAGTGCCAGACACTTAGATATGAAAACAGGCAAAAAGCAGCATGTGCCCCAAAATCCAATGAGGAAAAATCTGAATTCAACGTAAGACATTAATCTGACATCACAGCTAAAAAATCTAACGCAGACAGACTGGACTGAGAAGGGATATCTTGGACCAAGGAAGAAGGAAATAAACATTTATATAGCACCAACTAAATGCCAAATACTTTGCAAATATTAGCTCATTAAATCCTCACAACAACCCTGGAAGGTAGATGCTATTATGTTCCTCATTTTACCATTGGGGAAACTGTTAAGTGACTCGCCCAGGGTCATACGGCTAGTAAGTGTCTGAAGCTGGGTTTGAATTTATGAAGATGGGTCTTCCTGAATCCAAGCCCAGTGCTCTACCCACTGAGCCACTTAGCTGCCCTGTTACTATTTAGGAAGGACTTTGAGAAGCTGGAAATGACCAGTGGAGGGATAGTTCAAGGTCTTCCTAGGCTCTGAGGTCAGCTCCCTATCCACTTTGCCAAACTATTAGCCTTTTGCCCACAGAAGTCACTTAATAAATACTTATTGATTTAAATTTATGTGAATTAGGTAATCAGATTTGATGATCATTCTGGTAAAAGTAGTTTTGATGAAAAAGGGGAAAACAAGAAGATAGTTTTAGAGTATTGGGTACTGCATGAGGGGAGGGGGGAATACTCCTGGAGTGGGGACATTAGGAAGTGGTTTGAAAGAGTGAAGATCAAGGTGACTGATTTTCCAATTGACCCTGAGGTGGACCCTGTACTTGACTTTGGGAAAGAAAGATCTAGTGGTTCCAGGTTGGAGCAGAAGAGAATTTCTACAAGCGAGGAAGCAAGCTGCTCACTGTCACACCACGGAGCTGCCTATAAGGAAATGATGACCTCCTCGCTCCTGCTAACAGAGACAAAGTCCTATTTACCTGCAACAGAGAGTCATAGGTCAAAACTGCACTTATAATAATGTCCTATACTATCAGGTCCCCTAAACTTTCACTTTAGGGGAGATCTGATCACAGGATCATCAACCTAGAGCCAGAACAGACCCTAGGGACCAACTAGTCCAACACCTCCATTTTACCATAGAGGAAAGTGGGGCTCAGTGATTTTGTTCAAGTTGGCATAGATAGTGTCAGGATTTGAACATAGGCCCTTTGACTCCAAAGTCAGTGTTTTTTTCCCCTGCTTCACACTTACCAGCTAGGGAAAAGAAAATGTTAGCCTGAAAATAAAATCCCCCAAAATCAACTAAGCTGACAAGAGGGCTTTTTTTTTCCTGGTGGGGGAGGGTTTCAGGACAGTGCTGAAGGGGGCGTATGACATTTTACGAGGGCTAATGAGTGAAAAGAATGAACCACATACATTTCACAAATTGGCAAAAGATTTCCAGAAAGTAGATGTTGCCAAAAGACAGCCGCTCCCAGGGCATGCAGTCTAGAGCAGCCTGTGAGTTCTGAAGAGTCTGTGGGTGGGATGCAGCCTTGCTAGGAAGGGGAAAATGTGTCTCTACCACCAAAGAAAATATGACAAGATGTTTAACAAGCCCATGAATGCCAACTTTTTGCCGTCTTTTTAATAAATAAAATAAGAGAAAGTTTTTGAGCCTGAAATTTCTAAGTGAAAAGTTTCTACTTAAGGAGGCTAGAAATGACATTACTCATGTCACGGGGGCCACAAAATTAAAACAAATTGTTGGATTGTTCCTTGAGGTGGTGTGTTGGAGAAGCCTTGGGCTTATGGCCTGGTTGGGGGCTTAAGGAAAGACAAATCATTAAGGTCAAGGCTAGGGGTGGGGGTGATAAGGAAAACAGCAAGATATAATAAAAAGATCACTGGGCTTGGAATCAACAAACGGTTCTGGGGCTACTTCTAGTCTCTAGCTGTGGGACCTCGGACGGACAAGGCGCATCTAGGCTTTGGCTTCCTCTCCTATGAAATGAGGGGTTATATTAAAGTCTCTATATTAAAGCTTTTAACATCATGATGTGGATTATTGTTTATCACTTATTAATATTGTTTAAACCTAACTTTACGTGCTTAGAAGATTGTTTGTACCCAGAATGTTGTCCTGACCTTAGTAACTCTTTAGAAGTGCTGGAGATGACCAAGTATTTTGGCTTCCTCCAGGGCCTGAATCCATTCAAAGCGTTCTTGTTTTGGGTCTCCATATCCAGGATGCATTTTGGGCCCATTCAAGCTTCTGTTTTGAGTTCCCTTTGTATGATTCATGGGCCAACACCTTCATAAAAATCCAATATAAATTAAATGTTTCTGGACCTGGGAGAGAGAGTTATACCTTCTTTCCAGCTCATGCTTGCTCTGTCTCCCTCTCTCCCTCCCCTCTCTGTCTCTCTCTCTTTCTCCCAAATGACCCAATAAATTTCTTTGTAAACTTCTTTGGGTTTTTAGGTTTGTTCTCACAAACAATGATTCTAGGTCCAGGAGGAGAGATGAAAAGAATTCATTCAGGATGCAGAAGAATGTTGAGGACAAGTTGAAAGGAAGCAGGACCTGGAATGTAACCAGCTGATGAGTCCTAACAACTGCTGGTTATCAGATCTATTATTGCACCATTTTCACTCATTCAGGTTCTCCAGAGGAGTGGCACTAAGTGTGGGCTATGATTATGCCCTCCTAGCACACAGTGAATGTGAATAGTAAATAGCAACTGTTTCTCTTTTGACCAGCAAACCTGAGGGTCTTCCCCTCCTAGTTTGATTTTTTTTAATTACAGCTCTCATCCCTAGACTCACTTCTTAAAGAGGCTTATTCACAGAATGGATTTTGCCTCACTGTAATGGTAATGGGAATTTGAAGATCTTCTCTTCCTCTTAATAAGCCTAAGGGAATTTGAAGACCTTCCCTGCTTTGAAAACATACTGTACCCTCTAATAGGCTGAATGTAATCACGCAGAATCTGTGGTGGAAGGAGTTTGTGAAGGGTGGAGCAGAGCCCACAGGAAGCTGGTAGTCAGAGCAACTAGAGTCTCTAGTGGTTCTCAACCTTCCTAATGCTGCAACCCTTTAATACTTGTATGTGGGTGTATCTTCATGTGGGTGGACCCACCTGGAGATGGATAGAGGATCAGTGTCTCAGTTCCTAAGATCATCAGAAATATGTGTTTTCCAATGGTCTTAGGAGAGCCCAAAAGGGTCGCAACCCACAGGTTGAGAACAGCTGAACTAGACACTGTCGGGAGGAGAGAACGCTTCCAAGGGAGAGGGGTTTATGAGTAAATATTGGTCTTGTGTTGATTTGTAGAAAGGCTGTTGTGGCTTTCTGTTGTGTTTTCGTTTATTAACTTCTATGTTGCTATGATGGATTCAGTTTCCTAGTGTTGGGATTTGGTTTTCTGGTGTCTAAATGAGTGTTTTACTTCTGTCTTCTATTTGGAGAGTCTGTTACATTTTGCAATTTAGCACTATGCAGTGAATATTGCATTGGTGCTACATTTGGCAACAAGGATGGGATCCCAAAATATCAGACCTCTATTTGGAGGCAGAAGGGATTTAGAAGAAGAAATGGCTATCCCAGCATGGGAGGATTTACCTTATTCCTCCCTAGCAAGAGAGTGGTATAAAAGTACAGGGCTCTGTGAAAACTGGGAACTGAGTTTACAGAAGAGAGAACCTAGAGATTTAGAAACACGTTTGCAAAGAATACCAATAAAACCTGGTAGAGAGCTAGAGGCAGTGTGTAGAAGGGGCTGGGTTTCACTAACAGGTTACCATATTGTGTGAAAAAGCAGAGACAAGCTCTTACAAGAGAAAACTCAAATGGAGAGAAAGTTGGCTGTGTTAAGAAATTTGGGCTCTCCTTTAGAAGAGCAACCTGGAGAATCTCAGGTGGTAGAAGAGAGGTGGGATGGTGGGACAGTGAGTAGAGCATTGGCCCTGGAGTCAGGAGGACTTGAGTTCAAATCCGGCCTCAGACACTTGACACACTTACTAGCTGTATGACTTTGGGCAAGTCACTTAACCCCAATTGCCCTCCAAAAAGCAAAAAAAAAACCCCAAAAAACCCAAAAAAATAGAAGAGAGGGCTGTTGTGAATTTGGCTAAAAAAAAAAAAGAAGCAGAAAAGTAACAGGAGGAAAGTTCATACAGTTTTGGTAAAGATTGAGACTAGTTGCTATCAGAGGAACTGGAGGGTTTGATTCTACTAATAGAATAAAATTGAGAGCTAAAGTATGGGTAAAGTGGAAAACTGATGATGTTCCATACTTCTGAGATTATAGCACATGGGAAAGACAATACCATGATTGTAGTTTAATCAGGAGAAGATGACTGCCAAATTGTACCCTCTTAACTCATATATTCTACCATGAATGAGGCTATGATAGTGAGTTCATAGACTCCAGAAGCATGGCTGACTCTGTATTTGTCTCTTTTTGGCTTTTTGTCTGTTAAACTTGTTTGTAACATTTATTTCCTGCAGGCTTAGTACCCTCCACCTGCACATGCCTGATAACTTAAGCCAGATGTCACCCCCATCCATGACTTTGATGTGTCACCCTGGACCTTGTGTCAACCAAACTCTACATGTCAGCTAAAGAACTGATCTCTCAAATGGGACCTCTTGGGGCAGGGACAGCTCTATGTTCAATTTCAGCAGGAAGTAGTTATGGAGAAGAGATCTTTATCCCTTACACCAAGATTTTGAGCCCCATTTATTCAAGGGAGGAAAGATGGAGTGCTTGTGCCCAAGCCCCTACTAAGATATGTGCTTATTTTCTATTATCCCGGTTATATTGTTGGAAAGTTCTGCTGACACCAGTTACCCCACCATTTATCCCTAAACTCTCATTAATCTATGTAATGAAATGTATTGTTAATGTATTTTTTCTGTGTAAGGGACATGAAAGATCTTGGGGCTGAATGTAATGGTAATGGTAATTTGAAGATCTTCCCTACCCCTTAATAAGCCTAAGAGAATTTGAAGACCTTCCCTGCTTTGAAAATATACTCTACCCATTAACAGGCTGAATGTAATCACATGGATCCTGTGGTGGGAAGAGTTTGCTGAAGGGTGGAGCAGAGCCCACAGGAAGCTGGGAGTCAGAGCAGCTAGACATTGTTGGGAGGAGAGGACATATCTGAGAGAGACAGTTAGGTTTGTGAATCAATATTGGTCTTGTGTTGGTTTGTGGGAAGGCTAATGGATGCTGTGGCTCTCTGTGCTGTTGTGGCTTATTGACTTCTATGTTGCTATGATGGATTCAGGTTCCTGGTGTTGGGATTTGGTTTTCTGGTGTTAGAATGAATGCTTTACTTCTGTCTTCTATATGGATAGTCTGTTATATTTTGTAATGAGAACTGTTGCAACTGTGAATATTGCATTGTTGCTGCACTCACTCAAAGTGAGAACCTGAAAAGGCCTTAGCCTACAAGGGCCAGGGTCTCCCATTGCATCCTGAGCCATCTCCAGTCATCCTGATGAACATCTGGCCACTGAACCCAGATGGCTCTGGAGGAGAAACTGTGCATGGTGACCTTGCACAGTCCTCTCTCACTCAAATCCTAGTTAATTGTAAGTCATGTTATCATTCCCCAAAGTTGTGGTCCTCCTTGAGAATGAAGGACAAATACTTCATTTTTGTCTCCCTTTGGCTTATCCAAATACTGTCTAGTCTTTAAGTCCCATTGAAAGTGGCACTTTGTCTATGAAATCTTTCCTGACCACTCCAAATCGTATGGCTGTCTTTCTTCTTTGTACTCATGTGGCACTTAATGTTGAGATCACACAATTTAGCACTTCTTTAATATTATTATTCTCTAATAATGTGTCCCATAAGCTCTAGGAGGACAAGGACTTCTTCTATACTTATCATAGTTGACTAGTTCACAGATGGTTCTGCCTTGGACAAGAATCTATGAGTCAAATTTTACATAAAAGCACCAAGCTGCAGGCTCTACTAATCCAACCATACCTCAGGTACCTTTTCCAGGACCCGTCTGTTGTTAAATTGTTTCAGTTGTGTCTGATTCTCCATGACCCCATTTGAGGTTTTCTTAGCAAAGATACTGGAGTGGTTTCCTTCTCCAGCTCATTTTACAGATGAGAAAACTGAGACCAACAGGGTTAAGTGACTTGCCCAGAGGTACACAACTAATAAGTGTCTGAGGCCAGATTTGAACTCAAGTCCCCCTGAGTACAGAACTGACTCGTGGTCTTCGGTAAATAACTGGAGACAGGACTATCTCATCATCTTTTTTTCTCGTAGGTTAGCATGCAATTGTGGGGCCACATCTGCCCAGATGTGCTATCAGGTATAGGGGATATGGTTGGATTAGTAGAACCTGCAGCTTGGTGCTTTTATGTAAAGTTTGATTCATAGACTCTTGTCCAAGGCAGAACCATCTGTGAACTAGTCAACTATGATAAGTATAGAAGAAGTCCTTGTCCTCCTAGAGCTTATGGGACACATTATTAGAGAATGATAATAATATAAAGAAGTGCTAAATTGTGTGATCTCGACATTAAGTGCCACATGAGTACAAAGAAGAAAGACAGCCATATGATTTGGAGTGGTCAGGAAAGATTTCATAGACAAAGTACCACTTTCAATGAGACTTAAAGACTAGACAGTATTTGGATAAGCCAAAGGGAGACAAAAATGAGAAAAAGCCTGGAGGTAGGAAGGAGCATAATGGGTATAGATGACTAGAGAGGAGAAATATTGAGTCATAGTGAGAAAGAAGGCGGGATGAGTAGCATGAGGCCAGACGGTAGAGGGTCTTGCAGACAGCTAGAGTTGTTGGGAGGCAACAGGGAATCACTGTGGATTCTTGAACCTGGGAGAAGAGGATGATGACAATGTTTTAGGAAAATTATTATGACAGTACTATGTAAAGAGCAAAGCCAAGAGGCAGGGAGGACAAGAAGTTTCTACACTAATCCAGACATAAGAGAATAATCCATTCTCAGAAACCTCCAAAGGAGGACACCTTCCTAGTAACCTATTCTAACACTCTATATCTATGCATTGTATCTATGCACCATATCTGTTGAGATCTTGGGGGATAGAAAGTGGGTTATCCTTTATGCGATATGATTGGGAGAAGCATTTGATCTAGTGTGAAAGGACATGGGTTCAAATTCTAGCTGTTTCTTACTATCTATGTGGCCTTGGACACTTGAACATTCTGCAACTCAGTTTCCTAAAATGTCAAATAAAGAGATTAGATTAGATCATTTCTAGGGTTTCTTCTTGCCCTAAACTCTTTTATCTGTTCTGGGTTCAGAGTGCTTTTATTATTTGTTAATTTTCCCTAGAGAAGTTGAATATCCTTTCCATTTCTATCTATGGTTTGTAGGGGCTGGGAATATACTTTCTATGGTGGGATTCCTGGTTCTATTATTACATGGCAACACAATAGAAATCAGGACAGTTTTTGCATCATATATATTAATCTCCACTGGACTACTACTTTGCTGCATGACCTTGGATTTGACCTTTCTATGCCTCAGTTTTGTCATCTGTAAAACAAGAATAATATCTTTTTTTACCTATTCAAAGAGTTTTCATGAAAATCAAATGGGATTATAGATGAAAGAGCTTTAAAACAACCACAACAACAAAACGAAAGAACTACATGAGACTACTCAACAAGGCCAAAATTCCACTCCTATATGAGAAAACAATTTTGAGGTCAGAGAATGGGCCATATCTCAGTGCCTGGCATATATAGTAGTTGTTTAATATTGGTTTTTATTTATGATTCTCTTGTCTCTCCTTTAAACATTACCTAGAGGAATTCCCTGGGAAAGACATACCCTCGTGACTTCTGAGTACAAATTCCAGATGCAGGAGACAGGCAAACAGTTAAAAAGCCCTGCCTAAGCCTCAGACAGGGTTACCATCCTCAGAGAAGGGTCACTGTTTGGAAGGCTGCTTTATTGGTCTTCTTTGATTACTCCCTTAACCTCTTTGCTTCTTAGCTTCCTTATCTTCCTCTGAAGTCTCTTCCAGTCCTAGATCTCTGACCCTATGGTCCTTTAGACTGAATGTCTGCAAGGGAACAAGTTAGATTCACTATCCTTCAAGCTAATGACAAGGCTTACTTTTTGGGTGGGGAGTAGTGAAGGAAAATCAGATGAGACTGTCAGAAAATAATGTCACACACACACACACAGACACAGACACACACCCCTCTTTCTCGTGGCTACTTCTAAGAAACAAAACAATTAGCTTCTGCCTTCCCATAGAAATTTCCCTTTAGTTTCCTTCTAAGGCTTTCACTAAGGAAGAAATGACCTCCAAGGGGAGTCCTGAGAGATTCGTCCTCCCCACACACCCCCCACCCCCCAACCTCCGCCCCCAGCGATGAAGAAATGAATTGCTGGCCTGTTCCTGTAGCTCTACTGAGTGATCTTTTGTACCATAAAATCAGAGTTGGTTCAAGGATATAATTTTGTGCTTTAAAAGTCAATCGCTCATGTTCCCTGCTGAACAATACCCATTTGAAAGGACCAGTCTGAGACTGGAGGTTCAATAAGCTTTCGGTAAATATTCTTTCTGATGTGCAGCCACCTTCCTGTGAAGGGATGTGACATGGACAGGACTGCAGCATAATGGGCAGATTGAGGAAGAGATAATTTTACACAGAAAAGGTTCCTGGAAATGGGGGTGGGGAAGGACACTACTGAATCCTTCTCTTTCCTGGTAAGGACTTTAGATAAAGAGTATCCTTCTTCCAGATTGCAGATTTAGAGCTGGGAGTTTTTCTTCTTAATTCTAGTGTCTTCTCTCTGTTGATTATATCCTATGTATAGCCATACTTAGCAGCTGCTTTTCTGGCTATGTAAATGAAAAAAAAAACAAAGGAAACTGAGGCCTTTGGGAGCAACTCTGGCTATTTTTCTCTGGCTACTCATCTATGTAGGTGGCACAGTATATCTAGTCCTGGAGTCAGGAAGACTCCTCTTCTGAGTTCAGTTTTGGCCTCAGACAGCAGTGTAATCCTGGGCAAGTCACTTAATCCTGTTTGCCTCAGTTTTCTCATCTGTAAAATGAGCTGGAGAAGGAAATGGCAAACCATTCTTGTATCTTTGCCAAGAAAACTCCAAATGGGGTCGCAAAGGGTCTGACATGACTGATTTACATTGACTCATCTATGTCTCTCCAATCATAGACTTGTAGAATGACTAGGTTAGAAGGGACCATAGACAGCCACCAGCTGTACTCCCTTCTTTTACAGGTGAGAAAACCACAACCCAGAGAGCTGACGTGATTTGTCCAAAGTCACATTACTAGTTTTTGGCAGAACTGAGACAAGGGCCCAGGTGTCCTGAATCCCAGGTGAGTACCCTTTCTATTTCATTAAAAAGTCCCCTTGGAGAGCCTCATCTATTCAATTCATCAGAACTTATTTAATAAAAGATTTAGATTTACTCAATAGCCCAATTACTCAACTAACGCCCATTTCTGTGGATCTTCATGTGGACATAAATGGATAGAAAGATAGACAGATAGATAGATAGATAGATAGATTGATGGATAGAGACAGACAGACAGATAGATACATAGATAGATGCATTGAAGGATGTTTTCACCTTGTTCTGTAGATAATCTAGTTGTCTTTTTACGTTAAATTATGAAAGTATTTATCCAACTTAATTTCACACTAAATTTGTAAGCTTTCTGAAAACAAGAACAATTTTAAACCAAATTTATGAATATGTTGTATTCTATAAAGCATATGATTTTAAAATACATCCATCAATAGTCTAAATAAATCTACCATCCAATTTTATGCTCATGAAAACTCAGCATGGAAATGAGAGACTAGCTATTTTGCAGATATGGAAACTTGGAGCATTTGGTAAGCCCAAGGACAAATTGCTATTTAAGGGGAAAAACTGAACCAGAATCATGATTTCTTGATTCTTAATACAAGGATCTGTCAAATCTAGTCAAAGTCACCTCTAATGCCATGCATCTAGTCAAGCTCTTTGGTTGCTGGTTGCTTCCAAAATTGTTTGATGAGGAATTTTTCCCAGTCTTCCTCTCAAATTGTGAAATTATAAACTAGCTACTGGATCCATCCCCAAGGTATGCATAGTAATATAAAGGTGTTTAATCAATGCATATGATCACAGCACAGTGATAAGTCTGTGGTAAGAGGTACTAGAGAATAAAGGTACCCCCTTAAAATTCAGTATTTGAAAAATATGAATTTGGGACAGCTAGGTGACACAGTGAATAGAGCACTGGTCCTGGAGTCAGAAGGACCTGAGTTCAAATGGGGCCTCAGACACTTAACTATTACTAGTTGTGTGACCTCGGGCAAGTCACTTAACCCTAATTGCCTTGCCTTCCCCTGTCCAAAAAGACAAAAAAAAGAAATTTGTACAAAGGTAGTTGATCTGTTCATAGCTGAATATCTTTAAATTCAGGTCTCTCCTATGTTTAAAATATGATTTGACTTAGCCAGTTGATCAACAAACATTTTTTAAGTACTTATTATGTGCGAAAACTATGGTAAACCCTGAGAATGCAAAGAAAAGCAAAAAGCAAAAACATGGTAACTTCTCAAGAAACCTACATTCTAAAGTTTGATTTACAAAAATTTTTAAAGAAAACCTGTTTATTGCCCAGGACATTCTAAGAGATCATACATTTGTGCTGCCTTATATTTATGTAAATGGAAGAGAGAGGGTTGATTTAACCAATCAATCAACCAACCTACCCTGCTTCTTACCTGTTGATTGATTGCTCAATCAACCCCAAACCTTGCATTTACATTGTATTTTAGTGATTTATTTTGCTTCACACTTCTATTTGGAATGATCAGTTCCCGAAGTTTATTTGCAATGAGTTAGCAAAATCACAGCATAAAATTCTTCACAACAAGGATTTCACTGGCACCAATAAGGCTAAAGAGGAGTGAGTAACCCTGGGATGCATCCCTCTCCACAATGAATGACTATGATCTTGGGCAGAGAAAGGTGAACAGCTCATTGAGTTGATCTCCCAGAAGCATTAATAGAGTGAGCAAAGATCACCGTGATAGGTGTCATGAACAGGCAAAGATGCATTGCTTCCTGCTGACCCGACCTCACTGGTGAGATACAGAGCTTATACCTAGTGGTGGGCAACGGTTATTTCAAGCCTCCTGGGGCCATGGGATCAATAGCCGCTGAAAGGAAGGTGAGCACCTCAAGGTTAATACGCCTCAAAAGGGCAGATAATTTACTCCCAGTCTTCTGCCCAGAGTGAATCAATGTTTCTATTTTGCTAAAACTGAAATGAACATCTGAACCAGCATTCTTATGTCATCAGATTCACCCCATGGGTCTGCCCAGATTCACCACATTTATGACCATTTTCTACATATTCTTAGCAAAGATTCACCAATCTCCTTTACAGTAGCCATTGTGACTAAATGCAAGGTCATCATTTCTCCTGCATGTCCTGGGATTTTAATTCCTTCCATATTTGAGTCTTTAAAGAATTACATTTTATATAAACTACATTGACTCTGGTTCCACAAGTCATGTGGCCCATTTCTGTATATATGTGCATGCACAGAAAATCGTGCATACATTAGAATGTAAACTTCTTGAGGGAAGAGACTGTTTTTGCCTTCTTTCTGGATGTTCTCAGAACTTAATAAATACTTGTTGACTGACTAGTAGAAAACACTGATTGACTGCTCCATTTGACTCTATGGGCCAATAAAATCTCACAAAACCATTGCTCAGTGTTATGAATGGGTAGACCAGAAACTGATACCCACATACTATCCTGGTCTCTTCCAAGAGACATAGGACCAGAGGATAATAGAATTGAAGTTGAAAGTGACCTTAGAGGTCATCTAGGCCAGCCTTATCATTTTACTGAGGAGGACATGCCATGCCAAGGCCACGCAAGTAGTAACTCACTCTGCCAGGATTTATTTTCAGGTCCTCAAATTCCACTAAATGCTCTGCTTTTTCTATCATGACATCCTACCTCTATATTCAGTGTGAAGTCATGACAAAAGTCTACAGCTTAGACTCCAGAGATACATGGGCTTCTGTCCTGTTTTTGCCATTAACTATCTGTCTGACCATGGCCAAGTTGTTTCCCCAATATGGGCCTCAGTTCCTTGATCTTCATATTGTCACAGAATACTCAGAAATAATATAAATCAGTGGTACTCGAATAAGAACCTCCCACTCCACTCGACAACATCTTTTCTAACTGCCAGCCAGCTTTTTCTCAGAGACCTTTAGTGAGAGAGAACCATCTTACCCTCATGAGGCATCCCGTTATACCTTTGGATAGAATTATGGATGCAATCATTTGGAACGATTATGTAAAATGTGTTTTCCTTACATAGGGCCTAAATCTACTTCTCTTCAATCTCTACTCATCACTCATAATTCTGTTCTCTGGGTTCAATCATGACAAATTTAATTCCTCTTTCATATGATAGCCCATCAGATTTTTGAAAACAATTGTTTCCTTTAAGTCTTTTCTTCTGACTAAACATCCCCAGTTCCTTCAACCAGACTTCATAGAGCATATGGAATTAATTCCCCCTCACTATCCTAGTTGCCCCTTCTCCAGACACACCTGGATGATAATAGGAAGTGTACTATTTTTGGAATCAAACCCCCTTGCCCAAAGTCATATCATTTTGCCTCTCTGAGACTCAGTTTCCTAATTTGCAAAATGAGAAGAAAGATATCTGTCTTTGCCTACCTCGTTGGTTCACTGTGAGGAAAGTTCTTCACAAAGCCCTATGTAAATGTGAGTTATTATGATTATCTGTAAAATGCAGAACAGAGTCAGGCACTTCTTTATATTCTGAAACCACTTTTCACTTAAGCTTGTTAAACCTTCCATCAGGTCCTTTTCCCAGAATCCTCCACTCTCAGGGTGCTGAGTAATTATCCTTCAAAACCTACAATGGCTCCCAGTTTTGATTAAACAGTTTGCTGGCTTTTAAATTCTTAGGCAAGACTATTACTCTGTGCTCCAATATTGCATTACCCAGCCTAGTGATTGACTGAAACGAACTTGCTCCCCTTTACTTTGCGGCTCTTTCCTCCAGGATTTTGATCTTGGCGAGAAGTATGACATTATTGATTTGCTCTGCTCTGCTCACACTGCAACCTCATCTGCAAGAACAGATTCTTTATGACTTCAATAATTTCCCTGAGTGCAGAGAACTCTTTTGTATTTTTGCTTAGTGTTTAGCAATTCTTTAAATTTTTTATGGGCACTGATGTTAAATATCAATCCCTCACTCAATCACGTTAGAGGCTTATTTGGGCACCTGACATTGCTCTGGGCTGGATGGTTTTTTTCTTCACCCAGGAAGGTGAAGGTTTCCTCCTTCCCCCTTCCCCCTCGCCCCCAAGATTAGATTAGTCAAAGATTGGAACCTCTCAGTTAAAGTTATAGTTACTTGGCGTTTAGAGAATCATAGATTCAGGCTCAGAAGGGATTTTAAATAATTTTTCTCTAATCCAGGGCTTCTTAATCTGAAGTTCATGAACTTAAAATTTTTTTTTGGATAACTATTTCAATGTAGCTTATTTCCTTTATTCTTCTATGCATTTTATTTTATGTATTTAAAAATATCATTCTAAGAAAGGTCCATAGGTTTCACCAGACTGTCAAAGGGGTCCATGACACATACCAAGCTTAAGAACTTTCCATTCCATGCAGGTTGTAAGTTCATGAACACCTGGTTTTGAACCTCTAGGTTGGACATCGAGCCTCTGTGTAAAATCTAGCCTCTTTGTAGACATGTGAAATGATGGAAGATTTGTTACTCAGTCCTTGGTATCCCCAACAGGGAACCCATTCCACTATTAGACAGCTCTGTTTTCACTTCTATTGAACTGAGATGTCTCTCTATAAATGAAACCCTTTAGTGCTTATTCTGTGAAGTAACTCAGCAGAGTGCTTGAGGTACTGGCCAGGACTGGGTGATGGGAAAAGGTGAATAAGCAGAAACCATGGGAGCTAAGAATAACTTTGATCTCATAGCCCTGCAAGTTTGCTTGGTTCCCCTTTTCTATGATGTGTATCTGTTTCATTTTGACTGAGAGCTGAAGTAGTCTGGTTGTGAGTAAACAATGTTTGGGAAGACCAGGTATTGCCCTTCCTCTCCCAATGTCCTAGCATCACTTGTGAGAAAAATTGCTGTGCCTTGGAATTAAAAGCATTTATGGGGATTCCAGGGTGCTCCTAGAGCATCTGGCAGAGAAACCTGGATGAGAGTGTTATTGGTCAAGATCACTGGGACAGATTTTGGTGACTGTTGATAATCTCTTTGCAGACAATTTACTGCCTCACAGCCCCCAAGTAAAGCATTTCCCAAGGTACAAGGTAGTATTCTTCATTTTACAGATGAAGAAACTGAGGCAAACAGAGGTTAAGTGACTTGTCCAGTGTCACACCACCAGTAGCTGTCTGAGCCTGGGTTTGAACTCACATCATGCTGACTCCTGGTCCAGAGTTCTATCTACCGCACCACCTAGATGAGGTTTATAGAGTACCTACTATGTGCTTGGGCACTATGCTAAATGCTTTCTTCTTCTCCTCCTTCTCTTCTTCTTCATCTTCATCTTCTATTTCTTCTTCTCTTCCTCCTCGTCCTCTTCTCCTTTTTTAAAAACAACAAATATTATGTCGTTTGATTCTTTACACCATCCCATGAGTTAGGTGCTACTAATGTCCTTATGTTACAGTCAAGGAAACTAAGGGAAACAGATTAAGTGACTTGCTTAGGATCACACATCTAGTAAATGTCTGAGGTTGGATTTGAACTCAGGTCTTCCTAATTCCAGGTCTAGCTCTATCCACCACCAGCTGCATCTTTATATAGAATTATGTAAGAAGCGTCAATTTACATCAAACTTAAGTCTGCCTCTTTTCAACTTTCACTCATCTCTCCCAATTCTGTAATTTACCCAAGGTCTCTGAGAAGTAATGCTAAGATTAGAACCCAGGTCTTCTGATTCAAAATCCTATACTTTCATAGCACCAGACTAGTTTACACTGTGACCCAGTGACTTGTCCTAAGAAGCCCCAGAGGATAAGTTCTGAGAACCACCTACCCCTAATACCTGCCTCATTTCTACCAGGCAATTGTCTATTTTTACCCTCTGTTTGAGCCTCAATGGACTCCAGACTATGCTCACCTTCTTAAACTTCTCATCCTGATCCTATATATTTAGTTACCCTCTAAGTGTTTTTTATTTTTTTCATTACTTGCTCCTAGTTAAAGAATGACACTCAAAATCATCTAATTCTGCTTTGAGAATCTATTCCTTATCTACCCAACAGCACCACTAGTCTTCTAAGCTAACTGGTTCTCTGTGACCATTTCTACTGACCTTTCCTAGCAATTTCTCATCTCCCTCACCTTGGATGCTTAGACAGCCTTGGTTTACTTGGTTGGTTTTCATTTTGACATAATCTATATTTTCTGCTTTAAATATTTATAGTGAAGTTGGATGGAAATCTTCTCTCCCAATAGACTTTCTAATGTAATTTAGCAGTCAAGGTTATAGCAACCAACATGCCAAGTTTGGCATCTGTCTTCTGCCTTTCCCTTGCAATGCCTGAGAGCATCACATAGGGACATAAAACTAAGGACTGCTTTCCTCAACCATTTACTGGAAACTGGTTATTTCTGCCATGAAAAAAATTCACCTACTTATGGCAAGTAGAAACTATTGGATAATTCTTTTAAGGTGAATACTTTAAGAACTAAGAGCAGTAAGACATGGTTTATAACTTTAGGTTTATCACAAATGCTATAAGATGTCCAAAATCCATCTCAGGGATGCTGCAGGAATAAAGCTGGCTGGATCAATCATCCACAGCAGCAGAGAGACCGTGGTGCTTGGGTGGGTTGGGAGAATGAAAGCAGCATTTATGGAGCTCCTATTGTATGCTAGGAATTGTGTTAAGTGCTAACCTTTTATTCCATGTGAGTATCATGTGCTCTTTTTGTGAGGAAGTTATTTGCATTTGCTCTCTGTTAATTTTCTTTGTTATATCATGAGTTCATTACCACAAGTAAAAAAGAGTGAAGTGAGCAGAACCAAGAGAACATTGTATATAGTAACAGCAATATTGTTTTAGGGATGACTTTGAGTGGTTCAGTTATTTCGACTATTCTAATACCTAAATACTATAAAGGACATATGAAGAAAAGTGCTATCTGTATTCAGAGAAAGAACTAATAAATAAAAGTATGTATAGAATAATTTTACTTACATACATTTGTGTGTATATGTAGGCATGTATGTGTGTATGTATCTATATATGTGCACACATATGTATATATGTATATGTGCATGTATGTGCACGTACATTCATGTACATGTACACACATGCATATGCACACACATACAGAGACACACATATAACATATACCTATTTGTGTCTAATGGTAGCCATCTCTAGGGTGGGGGATGTAACCTGCACTCACAGCACCAACCAAAACGTGGAAGCTTGAACGTGAATAATGAGTCTGTGGCCATGTGGAGATTGCATTCATACGTTTCTTGCATGCCAAGCAAATCTCAAATAAGCATCTGAGGGTTCAGGTTTATATACTATAGCTGAAGCACTTACATCATACTTTTTCATGGAAAATTTCATGTTGTTTTCTACATGGTGCCCAACTTGCAATTTTTAGCAGGCTATTACCTTGGACACTTCCCTGCTTTTTTATTTCATGTGTCTCTACTTTATCTATGTCACTCACATTGCCAGGGTTTCAGGGTCAGTCAGAATGTTCCAAGCCTCCCTGGCACAGGGGGTGAATAATGGGAGCTGGGGGAGGGTGGGGGGGTGAGGCAACATCCTGAGATACTGAGCCTAGGGGGATGGAAACAGGCTCAGGGGGTCCTTGGCCTGGATTCATGCCCATGGCAGACCCTTCAGAGCTAACCCTCAACATTGCCCCTTACATCTCCCCCTTTTCTATTAGCAAGCAGTTTGAGGCTATGGATCTCTGTACCCGTCACAGTTAGCCACGACCTCATCAAGTGAGTGAGGCATGGCAGAATAAGGCATGTTACCACCAAAATACTAAGCCAAGAGAGTAGGTGGAGAAGCATGGAGGGTATATTTTTGAACGGATTGGTAAGTTCCAATTTATGTAAAATTTGGTTTGCCAATTCAACAGGGTCAGCCCCAGGGATATGGCTATGATAATATTATGGATTGCATTAGTTAGCACACTCAAGTTTGCTGCAAGAGCACTATTGTTCCATACTCCTGTGAGATGATTTTTGATCAGGGTCCACTCTATCAAAGTGGAATTGTAGAGAATTGGGGTTACACAAATATAAGGATAGCAATAGTCACACTGCAATTTTGTGTTCTACTATCATTACATAATGTTGATATCTAGTAATATATTGTATGAGATTACTATTTCTACAAGTAACATTCCAATATAAATTCTGACCTTTAAAAGTTACGTTCATATGTTAGAGTTGATAATGGTTACAAAGGCTGTGACATCAGTCTGGTCACTGTAGGAAAGCAGAAACAAAGAAATAATACAATAATCAATACACATAATATATCTAAAACCATAGACATCAAATTAAAAGAAGATAACTTTAACAATGTTGATAACATTGCATTGGCAATGTTCCTGGATCAATTCCAGAGTGATAATGATTTTGGATGTTTTCTGATATATTTTGTGATATTTGAATCATATCAAACACCAAGAAGTTGGGCATATATTTTGTCCCAAAAAACACTAGAATCAGAGCTAATATATAGTAAAAGAATCACACAAATATATGTATATTTGCAATCACATCTAACAGTTGATTTTTTAAGGCCTTTAAGTTGTCACCTAAATACAAAACTATTGTTCTAATACACTCATCTTATACAAAAGACCTTTATCTGCAATGTTCTTCTGACATGTTATAAAAGGCTACAGAAACATTGTATATAATTCATTAACATATTGTGCAGTCTTTGGATTTTTCTTAGTAGAAAAATTGCAGACACAAATTGTAGACACAGTAGTTGAAATTATCAATAATAATACAAACTTTTCCCCCTTCTAATAAATAAGCCAGAAAAAAATTTAATTAGTTGGAAAAGGCAAAGGAAGGTTGTTCAACAATTATTCTCTACCAGATATACATTGAGTTAGAGCACAGTTAATTTAAGTAATATTCCATACATAGGAGTCATACATAGATAGGTGTATCATTACATGGGTTTTTGCCAAGCTAACATTTTTTGCCAATTCAGTCACAAAGAGAGCAATGCGTATTTCACTTAGTAAAGATATAGAAGACATGGTTTCTGATATTGAGAGGGAAGCTACATCAATTAGTCTCATAATTAAAAGTTATTTTTTCTAGCCAGAGAATCATATATTATTTAAAATGTGGATTCCTCCGTAATCTGGAACCAAGAAAGGGTAGTTCTATAAATAGCACAAAGACATCATGACCACTAATACATTGTTTAAGAGTACAGTTAAAGCAGGTTATATTCCAATAAAATGTAGTATTGACTTATATCATCTGTGAATGATTCACAGTAGTAGAAGCAAGGAAGGCTTGAGGGGGTCAAATACATGTAGTTATGTGTGTTATATATCTCAATTGATGTGACAGGAGTATATGTCTCAGGACTTAAATCAGAATGTAACCAGTTCAGTTTGTATTGAAGTCAGAGTGATAACAGCAAGAAACACAAATCTTTGGGTAACAGGTTTCAGTTCTTTGGCTTGATACAGTAAATGTTTGATTTGCTCCCATGTGGGCACAGCTTTTTTGTGCAGTGGATGCATTAGGAGACCTCTTCTTCTTTATTTCCATGTTCTGTCTCCATAATTTCTTCTTCTGCTGCCAGAGTTCTTTCATCTTCTCAGTGAGTTGGAGTACATGCCCCGACATTTCTTTCGGGCACTCATCCTGGTCATTCCACAGCTTCTGAAAAATATAAACACAGCCTTGCACTTCCCCATTACTTAAGGGGCAGGCCCTTCCCATATCTATGTTTGGATAACTTTCATTTGGGAAGTATGTACTTTTTCACATTGTATTACTACCAGTGTATACTCACTTTTTGCAATGTATAAAAATTTTTGGGGGTGTATAAAGCAGTAGATAATTGCCTTTATGATGAATTAGACCAAGTCCCCCCTTATTATATTTGTAAATAGGTTTTAATATTTTTATTTTAAGGGTTATTCTTGTAATTAATTTTATTGGAAAAATGATCACAGAAATATTGAAATAATTTGCTAATGTAGGAAGGGGTATTATCAGTTTTCAGTTGTTTTGGAATGCCCATTGAAGCAAAAGACTGTAATATATGGTTAATTACATTTTTTACTGCTTCCCCTGTCTGAAGGGAAGAAAAAGTACAAGAAGAAAAAGTATCTATTGTAACATGTATATATGATAACTTACCAAAGGAAGGATAATGAATTACATTCATCTACCAAATATAGTTAAATGTAATTCCCAGTAGGTTAAGGTAAT
The DNA here is from genome assembly GCA_028646515.1 of Pseudochirops corinnae. NCBI lineage: Eukaryota > Metazoa > Chordata > Mammalia > Diprotodontia > Pseudocheiridae > Pseudochirops > Pseudochirops corinnae. The sequence continues at coordinate 161,610,448 of CM053590.1, read as the reverse complement.
TAGTGGAGGAGTAATACAGATAACACATTAAGGGCAGCTTTTAATAATCTATCTAGCTTGCTCCCTAGTAACATGGAATTGTTTACTTAGAGTATGTGGCAGTTTGACAAAAATAAAAGTGAGATAATGTTGCTCTATAAATATTTGGCAAGAAAAAAGATTGAAAAAACTGGAACTTTTTGATCAATAGTTGCATTATTTTGATAAAAAGGTCCAGGAAGTGAAGAATGAGCTGTGACAAGGGTTTAATAGGTTGTCACCTCTATCTTATGCGAATTTGTAATCTTAGAAAAAAAGTTAAAAAGATCTGTGTTCTGTGCGTTTAAGCTTAGCAGTATCAAGATGTTGGCATACATACACTGTGTTTTTGCTATCTGACACAATATTAAGGGGAAAAGAAAAAATCATTTAACAATAATATCACAGCAGAAAGCTGTGTATTGTGGGCAGAAGTAAAGTGAGTATTAATAACTTTATCATTATTAGAATTAACGTAGTAGCTTGCATTTCCAGGAAGCTGATAGACAAAAGTTCCTGATTAGAACCTTACTATGAATAGTAGATCTACATCCTTGTTTCACAAAGCTTGTTTATCCTCTGATTATATTCATTTTGGAAGAAAGAGATATTTCAGAAATTGAATCTTTTACCTATAATAAGTTCAGAAACCACCTTAACTCTTGCTTAGGCTCTGGAATGACTACACACTGAGATCAAAACAGCAAAATCTGTTCTACTTTACCTTAACTTAGCAATAAATTGTCTTAGAAATGAAAGTTTTAGTAGGCCTCCTAAAAATCATACTAGAGATGGAAAATAAATTTTAAAAGTATATACCCTTTATTCAAAAGTTTTAAGATTCATAAATGATCATTAAACTTTTATGAAGAAAATTAATTGAAAAGTTTTAAGATGATAGCTCTGTATTATCTTAAAGCAAAAACAAAACTTGTAAAATTGAGATTCATTTAAACCAAGTTGGTGTAAAATGTCCTTAAGTAACATAAATTTCCAAAGTATTATTACCAAACTACATTTCTAGTGAATTGCAGATAGTAATAGAATCTAATCACAGTACTTTCAAAAACTATTAGTTTTAGAATCTTCTTAAGGTGAGCCTTAAGTAGTTTATATAAATTTCTGTACATATTCTAATTCTAGATGAAAAATAGTATTAGATTTCCCATAAAGCTAACACAAAAGAATTCATATCTTTTACTGACTAATTATTCTGATCGTAGAAATT
>CM053590.1:161592564-161608702 GCA_028646515.1 Pseudochirops corinnae | reverse complement strand
GCCTCTGTCTGCCTCTCTTTCATCATCTGTGAGATGGGGATAATAACAGAACTGACCTTCAAGGGTTGTGGTCAGGATTTAATGAGATAACATTTATAGCACATTTAGTAAACCTTAAAACACTATGTACATGCGAGCTGTTATTATTGTCATTATGTTTAAGAAACATGTTTGATCAGAACAGCGGTTTAACCAAAGATATATTTCAAAAAAGTCTTTGAATTTGGTTAGGAAAAAAATCTAGAGAGGAATAGTAGAAAATAATTCTGGAAACATGGTTGGACTTGGGTTGAGGAGAGCCTTGAAAATTCAATCTGAAGATATGAGACTTAATTCAGTTGACAATGAAAATCTATAGAAGGTTTTTGAGCTAAGGAACTACCAATATGACCCAAATTGCACATTAAGAAGATTCATCTTGTACCAATATGAAGTAGAAATTGGATGGAAAAGAGATTTGAAGAGGGGCCAGTAATGAAGGAACTATTTCAATGGTTCATATGTGAACCACACGAACCTCAGAGGCTTATATGAAGCTCAAAGGTTCTCATATCCAGAATCTATGATCTAGTTCCTCTTAACTGGCTCTCAGGAGGCCCTCTTAAAAGCTTAGTGGGTGGCACTAGAAGAAGGCACTTCCATTTTCCTAGAGGCAGATGTGGTAAAGGGTAAAGAGGATGACTTTGGAATCAAAGTTATGAGTTCAAATTCCAGCTTTGTTATTATCTACCTGCCTGATATAGGGCAAGCTTAACCTCTCTGGGCTTCAGTTTTCTCATCTGAAATATAAATGGACTGGGCTAGATGTAGCACCAAGGCAATATTTACAGTACCCATAATCACGATAAAGACTGTGACTATAAGTATCACATGACGTTTGGTCACAAAATATACCAAACTCTCCATATAAAGGATAGAACTGAAGCATTTATTTAGACACCAGAAAACAGAATCCCAAAACCAGTAAGCTGATTCCATCATAGTACCAGAGATATTCAGAAGCCATAGTAACGCTGAGAGCCACAGTATCCTTCAGCCTTCCCACAAACCAATATAAGATCAATATTTACTCACAAGCCTATCTGACTCCTTGCCTCAGGTCCTCCTCTCTCCCTCACTCCCTGGCTAGCTCTGGCTCCCAGCTTCCTGTGGGCTCTGCTTCCCTTCAGCAAACTCCTCCTACCACAGGCTCCATGTGACTACATTCAGCCTATCAGGGGGCAGAGTTTATCTTCACAGCAGGGAAGCTTCCTGTGGGCTCTTCAGCAAATTCCCTCAATCACAAGCTCCCTGTGATCACATTCAGCCTATTAGGGGACAGAGTTTACTTTCAAAGCAGGGGAAGTCTTCAAACTCCCCCGGAGGTCTATTAAGGGGCAGGGAACATCTTCAAATTCCCATTCTCATTACACTAGGTAATCTCTAAGATCCTTACCAGCTCTAAGTCTCATGATCTTAATTTTTCTAAAGCAAGGATTCTTAACCTGGGGTTCCCAAACCCCCCAAGGAGTCTATAGATAAATTTCAGAGGTGTCCATGAACTTGAATAGGAAAAAATTTTACATTTCTTTTCACTAACCTCTAACTGAAATTTAACATTTCTTTCAATTATGAATTTTTAAAAAATAATATTATTCTGAGAAGGGGTTTTCCCCAGATTGCAAAAAGGATTCCTGTCACAGGAATGATTAAGCATTCCTGTTCTAAACTCATCATTACGCAATTTAAAAATCCTAGGAGATGGCCTTGTGGCCAACAAACTGCATTTCATGGGCTAATGGAGGCTCTCACCACAAGTCTGTCATCCTCCTCCTCCTCCACATGCACATCATCACGGTGCTGAAAGGGTCAGCTCCTGTTGTCACAACAAAGTATTTCACTCTTATAGGTCATTTAAACAAGCCTGTTGATAATTTCTACTGTGAACCCAAAGCTGTACACACACACACACACAATCAGTTTTACCCTGTGCCCTGTACCCCTCCTTCCCCCCCCTCCTCCATTTTCCCCAGCCTTGGCTGCCTTCATTGTCCCTAATTGATTGTGGTGAGGTTAAAAACAACAACAATTTTTGGTTGTTGTTTCACTTCTGTCTGACTCTTCGTGACCCCTTTTTGGGGTTTTCTTGGCAAAGGTTCTGAAGTGGTTTGCCCCTTCCTTCTCCAGCTCATTTTACAGATGAGGAACTGAGATAAACAGGGTTAAACGACTTGAACCACGGGTCAGTATAAATAAGTGTCCAAGCTAGTGTCTGAGGCCAGATTTGAACTCATGATGGTGAGTCTTCCTGATTCCAAGCCCAATGCTCAACCCACTGTACTACCTTGCTGCCCAATAATAATAATAGATTTCCTTTAAATAGTACTCTATAGTTTATACAATATTTTCCTCGCCATAATTCCATAAGAGGTAGACAGTAGGCTCTGAGTATACTCTGGTCTGCTGGCTGGTTCCAGTGCCATTTAGACCCCACTGGCAGAGGGAATCCCCTACCACTACAGCATGTGACCACAATCTCTATAGCATCTTGGCAGTGTGCTATGTAAACTGCTAGCACCACCATGAGGGTGGTATACTGTCAGGGATAAATTAAATAGGATTAGTTGAAAGGTTTGACTCTGACACTGGATAACGGTAAACTGAAATCCTAACCCAGCCCTTGTCTCTTCCCTTGACACTATCAGCACCTCACTGTTCATTTGCCAACTCCTCACTTGTTGACTGGAAGCCAGGATGAGCATTTATTTGTACATTAAACCAGCTCTAGGGTGGTTTTGTTTAATTAGCTATGACCCTTGGAGATACATCTCACAACTATCTCTTGGTACTAAGTGTTGAATAAACTCCTTGCAAAGGGGCTCACTGAGAGTGATTAGAAGGTGAAGCTGGAGGGAATTGACTTGGCAGGGATTTAATGCTGGGAGAAAGAGGAGAATAAAAATTGAGATATTTGAATGAAAACAATTCAGCTTTAGTTTGGCACGGAAAGTGTATTAACCTTGACCAACTGTGCTGTTTCTTTACAGGAGAAGCTGAAGTTAACCTGGACTCCAAATGAACCATAAAGTACTCTCAGTGGGGTCTGTAGAAAAAAAAATGTTACTCTAGTTGTTACTTATAGTATTCCTTGGCCTATTTTCTTCTGGGCAGTGCTTTGGGCCATATGGCTAGATGGAAAGCATTCAGTTCAAACTACAGCTGGACAACAACTGTTGTTCATGTTGGTGCAAGAGAGAGGTTATAAACAGAAATGTACCTGGGATGAATTCATCAGGGAATTGGAACAGACATCTGGAGAAACCTCTAATCCCATCAAGGATAAGACCAATATGGGGAGTGAGTGTGTGCATACACCCCCTAAAGACCCCAACCCTCTCTACTGAGACATAGTCTTCCTCTCTTTCTCTCTCCTCTGCCCCAGTAACCCCAGGGAGGAGGTGGAGTGAGGAAAGTGGCTGATGAACATAGTGACAATGTGGCACTTGGGAAAGTCAATTCTTAGAGAAGGGAAACATGGCAATAAGATGTTCAGTATCATATGATGAGAAAAATCAATGCAATTGTGCTGAATGACACAGGGCTATAAATTCAGAAGAGTGCCAAAGGGAAGAAATCCTTCCCTCACTCCACAGCTAATGTCAATGTCCAAGGCATAGTCCTGATCATCCCACCCTACTTATACTTTTGATTGCAATTCATTGCAAAGTCAATCACTTTAGATTTAAATACCATGCTTCATAAGATTTTGGGAATCCTTGAGCGTTTGTGACAGAACCTAGAAGAAAAGTTATAATGGAAACAGATGTCAATTAGCCTTTATTTGAGCCTGCCTAAAAAAAAGGGTTAATCTGTTTATAGTCAATAACTATACTAAACGTCTTTTCTCCACTTAGAATGTCATGTTCAATGCAAAAGTGACCAGGAAAGATTTTGCTGCTACAGTTAATCAACAGTGACCTAATTTTACGCAGCTGTGTGACATTTATTACCTTACTTTTCTTATCCATAATGTGTGCAGAATACTTGCTGCAGTTATAACCTTATGAGGCTCAGAAAGGTTGGACTAGTGAGACACCAAAGGTTCCAGAGTCTTACTCCATACTGGAATAAGCAGCTGAGGCTCATCTGCCTTAAAAGTCCTGAAAAGTACCCAGCACAGCAAAGGATGGTCCCCCACAGTCAACATGCCAGGCCTTACAAGCAAGGGAATGAATAATTATGAACCTCAGCTATGGTAAATTCAGAAGCTAATTTGGTGAGGTGCTTGTTCATAGCAGTTACTTTAAGTTTGAGCCCACTCTCGCTACCCCTCAACTGATGTGGTATAGAAGACAATGTTCTCCAGATGTTGGGGTGGGGAATACTTTGCAACCTGTACTTTTGGTGTATAATTGCAACAAATATCCCATTGTAATAGGGCAGCTAGGTGGTACTGTGGATAAAGTGCTAGGCTTGGAATCAGGAAGACTCATCTTCCTGAGTTCAAATCTAGCCTCAGACGTTTACTAGCTGTGTGACCCTGGGCAAGTCATCTCACCCTGTTTGCCTCAGTTTTCTCCTCTGTATAAAATGAGCTGGAGACCCCAAATGGGGTCACAAAGAGTTGGACATGATTGAAACAACTGAACAACAATTCTATTTTCTCACAATTTACTGTTATTGTCAGATGCACTAAGAAAAAAAAAAACCAGATTAAAATTGAGTATTAATTTGACAAGCTTCCAAGCTATATCAACTCATATATCTTGATACTTTGCCATTGATGTAAAAGTAGAAATGGAAGAAAAATGGTGAAAACTAAGTTTTAAAAGTATGTTTCTGTTTCTTTACAAAGGAAATTACTGTGTAGTATAGTGTATACACAATACTATGTGTTATCTTAATGGCCAACCTTATCATGAAGAAGATAAGAAAATGTACCTAGTCTTTGAAGAGCTTTTGGATATGGACTACAATATCTGCTACCAGAATTGGTTGATGTTTGCATTAGTTCAACTGCTATTTTTTTCTTCTTTCTTTTTTCATTCTTTGTTACAAGAGACAAATCTCTAGGAACTTAGGTCTTCCTGATTCTTTGGGAAGGGGAATGGAGAGAGATATCTTTGTAAATTAGTGATGTAACAATAAAACATTTTAATACTCAATTTTAATCTGGTTGGATTGTTGTTATCCTTCATTCCCAAAGAGGACCAAAATGACATAACTATGTTGGAATAAAGGTACATTGTTTCTAACTGTGGCTGATGTAATGCCAATGCAATATTCACAGTACTGAAGGCAACTATGAATATGCCAGCATAGTTCTGAATCACAAAATATAACAGACTTCCATACAGAAAAGAGAAGCAAAACATTTATTCAGAAACCAGAGAGTCAGATCCCAACACTAGAAAGTCAAATCAACACACTAGAAAACTGAATCCATCATAGCAACAAAGAAGGTAATATATCTTATCACCAGAGGAAATAACACCATAGTAAAACCTTCTGACAAACAAACACTCACAATTCAATCCTAACTGTCTGCTTACCTGTGTCTTCTCTCTCCCACCTTACTAGCTGCTCTGATTTTCAACTTCCTTTCAGCTCTGCTCCACCCTTCAGCAAAGTCTTCCCACCACAGGCTACATGTAATTATATTCTGTCTATTAGGGGCAGGGAAGGTCTTCAAATTACCATTACCATTACATTCGACCGCAAGATCTTTCCTGTCCATTAGATAGCAAAAATACATTAACAACAAATTTCATTACATAGGTTAATGGTAGTTTAGGGGTAACAGGTGTCAACAGACCTTTACAACAATATAATAGGGGTAACAGAAAATAAGCACATAAAACAATACTTTAGGATGAGACCTGAGCACAAATACCTCATCATCCCCCCCCCCAAATGAATGGGGCTCAAAATCTTGGGGCAAGGGGCTAAGGTCTCTTCTTCCATAGCTACTTCCCACTGAAATTGGACGTAGAGCTGTCCCTGCCCCAAGAGGTCCCATTCCAGAGGTTAGTTCTTTAGCTGGCATCTGGAGCTTTGTTGTCTTCAGGTTCAGGGGTGACACATCACAGTCATGGATGGGGGTGACATCTGGCTTACGTGATCAGGCTTTTGCAAGTGGAGGGTACTAAGCTTACAGAAAAGAAATATAGAAGACAAATTTAACAGACAAAAAGCCAAAAAGAAACAAAAAAGATAATAAAGAGAAGCAGGGTAGATATAGGTCAGTCATGTTTCTGGAGTCCATGAACCCATTATCATAGCCTCATTCATTGTTGTTTACTGTTTTCTAATTTGCAGTTTTGGGGTCATCATTCTGGCTAGAGGTATACTTTTTTCAATCTGAGCTGGGGCCTGGCCAATTTCCTATTCTCTGTGAAAGTGTGATGAACTGGGATACAATGTTTCAAGAAGATCTATATGGGTTGTTCTTACTTCCTTATTCCACCTAATATTAAGCCCTTTTTTCTCAGTACATTTTGTATAGTTCATTAGTTGGAATATCATCTATTCTTCCAAAATCTACCCCTGATCTCAACAGAGATAACTTCTTTTCTTGTCAATCTATTCTGACTTTGAATCTGCTGGCTATTTACTCTTTTCTCTCAAGGAAATGTATCTTTTTCCCATTCTCCTCAGTCATTTAATTGTGAAATCTTATCCAGTACCTCTGAAAGAGGGTGCCCTATCTCTCGGAATAGTAGAGTCAGAATTACATGCTTACAAGCAAGAGGAGCTGTCTTCACCATGATATTTCTATGAGAAAGTGATAAGGGCATATCGTGATACACATTTGCATCTCTGACCATGATGGCAGTTTTCATTATCTCTTCCTTTAACTTTCTCATACAGTCCCTAAGCAAATACCAGGATCTCTCTCCACTAGGCTACATAGAATCAGTTAGTTAAAGCTAACATATTTATCATATTGTTACTTCCTAGCATATGGTGATCCCCAAAAGCTTGCTGTACAAAAAGATTCTGACTAATACCTATAAATTTCAAGCAATCCATGCTGTCTGAAGATACTCCTCCAGTCCCTTCATCACTGATTCTCACCATCCAAAACACTAACAATCCTTTCATTCTTTGGGAGTGACCTCCTGTTGAATGAAATCCTCAATTACCCCCTTAACAGGATGTATTCATCCTGGTTCTCCTGCTTTCTTCTTAATATGGGGTGAACTTCTGCCTGAGAAGTCTCATCTAACATTGTTTCATTTTCAGCCCACACATTCTCCTGACAGTCGCTGGGGCAATTAGGCTCAGCATTTGCAAAGACTGCATACACATTCCTTTTGCTAGTTTTTTTGTTTCTTTTTGAGAGCAAAACACACAGCAGTCTTCTCTTCTATCACCTGAGATCCTCCAGCTTGCTCTTCTAAAGGAGAGCCCAAAGACTGTGGCACAGAAAGTTTCTAATGCAAATCAACTAAACCTTTTTTTGTCTGAACTTTCTCTTCCAGCAGGTTGTCTCTGCTTTTGCATGTAATATGATAACCTGTTAGCAAAACCCAGCCTCTCCTACATACCCCTGCCAGTTCTTTTCCTGGTTTTATTGGTATTCCTTGTAAACCTCTTTATAAATCTCTAGGTTCTCCCTTCTGTAGCCTCAGTTCCCAGTTTTCACAGAGCTCTGTACTTTTAGCCTGTTCCCTTGCTTGGGAGGAATAAGGTAAATCCTCCCATCCTGGGATATCGATTTATTCTTTTAAAGCCCCTTTGTGTCCAAATAGAGGTCTGATATTTCAGGATCCCATCCTTGTTGTCAAATGTAGCACCAATATGATATTCACAGCACCAACAATGACTATGAATATGCCTGCATAGTTCTGAATCTCAAAATGTAACAGACTTTCCATATAGAAGACAGAAACAAAACATTTATTCAGAAACCAGAAAGCCAAATCCCAACACCAGAGAACTGAATCACAACACCAGAAAGACAAATCCATCCTAGCAACAAAAAAGTTAATACATCTTATCACCACAGGGAGCAACACTATACCTAGCTGTCTCCTTGCCTGCTTCCTCTTCTCCCTCTTTTCTAACTGTTCTGACTCCCAGCTTCCTCTGGGCTCTGCTCCACCCATTCAGCAATCTCCTCCCACCACAGATTCCATGTGATTACATTCGGCCTATTAAGGGGCAGGGAAGATCTTCAAATTGCCATTACGCTTACAGGGACTGGAAAAGATTCCCTAAAAATTGTCTGTTTCACCCAACCCTGGTCTTCTTATTGTGAGCTTGTAGGCCTCCTGAGAGGAGTGAATGACAGGCTCATGACAATGCAATTGTCATGTACAAGAAAGCACCACACCATCATCAACAGTATGACTGCTCCCACCATGATGAACTGCGAAGATATCAAAGAAAAATTTTATGAAGACCTGGAGATCTTCATCATCAATATGCTAAAAGAGGACAAGCTTATAATTCTGGGTAGTTTTATGATTTTCTTGCATTACTCACATTTCTCTACCCAATTTTTCCTTCACTTCTCTTACTTGATTTTCAAAATCTTTTTTGAGCACCTCTTGAGTCACATGGCCTGTGACCAATTCATATTTTTTTTGGAGGCTTTGACTGTAGGAGCTTTAACTTTTTGTCTTCTTTTGGTTGTACGTTTTGATCTTCTTTGTCACCAAAGTAAGATTCTATAATTTGAGTTTTTATGCTATTTGCTCATCTTCCCAGTCAAATACTTGACTTTCTAACTTTTTGTCATGGTAGGACTCTGCTTCCAGTGATGGTGGTGGGTATATTGTCCCAGGCTTCAGGGGTTTTGTTTCAGTTGCTCAATACCCCACCATCACTGGGCCCAGAGCTCTAGAAGCAGCCAATGCTGCTGTTGCTGTTGCTGTTGTCACCACCACCACCACCTCTGCTGCCCCAGGGCTGTGGCTGGACCATGCTCCTCTTTCACCAAGGTCCCACAGAGTTTTTCCACTGACCTTCTATCTGTCTGTGTGTTTGTGAGTTGAGAAGTCTGGAAACTATCAATGCTTGAGTCCCCTGAGGCTTACTCTGGGCAGCCAGCCCAGACTGTGCTCCACTCCCAACCCAATGTGATATACCCTTCCTGTCATCCTTCCAGGCTGCCTTGGGTTGGACATGTGCTTCACTCTCATTATGTGGATTCTGTAGCTCTAGAATTTGTTTAGAGTTGTTTTTACAGGTATTTGGAGAGTTTGGGGGGAGATCTCAAGCAAGTCCCTGCTTTTACTGTGCCAACTTGGTTCTGTCCCCTCTTCTGGGTAACTTTAATGCAAAAGAAGGCACAGCCTATCAGACATGGCAGGAAGTCCTTGGTAGGAATGGAGTTGGGCACATAATTGGGCACATAGTTGGACATATGACAGCCATAGTCACTTACTACTGAAGACTTTCTCACGATTTTCTCATCACCAACACTGTCTTCAATTTACCTAAATGAAATAAAACTCTGTAGATGTGTCCTCACAGCAAAATTGGCATTTAATAGACTATGCCATTGTAATTAGAAGAGACAAACAGGATGAACAAAGATGATGTGTGTTACAGAGTACCGGACTGATCATAGACTTATCCTCTCCAAGCTAAATATTCACATTTGACAAAAGCAGTTATCTAAAGGCAAGACAACTACCAGAAGATTTAATGTCAACAGATTAAAGCACCTCTCTGAATGGAAACAGTTCACTGCTAACTTGGAGGGAAAGCTCAGGCAGCACATTGTTGGCAACAGTAGAGCAGAAAAAGAGTGGATAGTTTTCAGAGATTTGGTGTACAACATTGCATTTACTCATTTGGGCCTGAACACTTATAAAAATCAAGATTTGTTTGACGAAAATGATGGAAAATTCTGAAGCTGCTAAATAAAAAACAATAACTCCATAAGGTTTACCAGCAAAAACATTCATCTGTCTCTAAAACATTAGCATTTAACTCCATCAAAAGTAAAGTGCAAGTGAAGTTGAAAGAGATGCAGGATTCTTGGCTCATTAAGAAGGCAGATTAAATTCAGTTTTGTGCTGATAGTAGTACTCCAAAGTACTTTTATGATGCCCTGAAGGCTGTTTATAGGTGAAAAACCTATGGTGCGTCTCTATTACTCAGTGATGATGGAGCCACATTGATTAGTGATAAACACATGATCCTGGAAAGATGGGCTGAACACTTCCATAGTGTTGTCAATAGGCTGTCATCAATTCAAGTTGAGGCCACTGACCATATACCTCAGTGAATTCAATCTCTCTCTAGCCAATTTCCAGCTGAAGGAGAGGTTTTGAATGCCATTAGGCCCCTCCTATGTGGCAAAGTGTCTGATGCTAATTCTATTCCAGTTGAGATTTTTTAAAATTTTGTTTATTTTTAGTTTTCAGCATTCATTTCCACAACATTTTGAGTTACACACTTTCTCCCCATCTTTCCTCTACCCCAACCCCAAAATAGTGATTATACTGAATACCCCTTCCCCAAATCTTCTCTCTCTTACTTCTTCCCCCATACCCTCTCTGACTTTCTAGTAGGGCAAGATGGATTTCTATACCCAGTGCCTATGTATCTTATTTCCAAGTTGCTTGGAAAAACAAACAATTTTTTTAAACATTTGTTTTTTAAAAGTTTGATTTCCAGATTCTTTCTCTTCTTTCCTTTTTGCCTACCCCTACTGGAATGATAAGTGATTCAATATAGGTTGTACATGTGTTGTTACACAAAACATTTCCATAGTAAATATATTGTGAAATAGTGAAATAATTATATTTCCCTCCATCCTATCCCACCTCACACACATTCTATTTTCTACTTTGACCCTGTCCCTTTTCAAAAGTATGTACTTCTAACTACCCTCTTCCCCCCCCCCCCCAATTCTGCCCTCCCTTTTATCATCCCCACTCTAATCCCCTCACCCCCTAATTTCCTGTAGGATAAGATACCCAATTTAGAGTGTATGTTATTCCCTCCTTAAGACAAATTCAATGAGAGTAAGGTTGACCCATTCCCTTTTGCCTTTCTGTTCTTCCCTTCCATTATAACAGTTTTCTCTTGCCTCTTTTATATGAGATAATTTACCCTAGTCTATCTCTCCCTATCTCATTCTCTCAATATATTCCTCTCTCACCTCTTAATTTTAGTTTTTAGATGTCATTCCTTCCTATTCAACTAATCCTGTGCCCGCTGTCTATATATATATATACACATATACACATATATACACACACTCACATATGTATTTATATACACATACACCATCCTATATTCCCTTCAACTATCCTCATAGTGAGAAAAGTCTCATGAGTTAACAATTATCATTTTTCCATGTAGGAATGTAAATAGTTCAACTTTAATAAGTTCCTTATGATTTCTTTTTCCTGTTTACCTTCTCATGCTTCTCTTGTTTCTTGTATTTGAAAGTCAAATTTTCTGTTCAGCTTTGTTTTTTTCATCAAGAAATCTTGAAAATCTTCTATTTCATTGAATGACCATATTTTCCCATGAAACATTATACTCAGTTTTGCTGGGCAGGTGATTCTTGGTTTTAATTCTAGCTCCTTTGACCTCTGGAATATCATATTCCAAGCCCTTCGATTCCTTAATGTAGAAACTGATAGATCTTGTGTTAACCTGATTGTGTTTCCACAATACTAAAATTGTTTCTTCCTGGCTGCCTGTAATATTTTCTCCTTGACCTTGGAACTCTAGAATTTGGCTATGATATTCCTGAGAGTTTTCTTTTTGGGATCTTTTTCAAGAGGCAATCAGTGAATTCTTTCCATGTCTATTTTGCCCTCTGGTTCTAGAATATCAGGGCAATTTTACTTAAGAATTTCTTAGAGAAGGATCTTGAAGGATGATTTCTAGGTTCTTTTTTTTGATCATAGCTTCCAGGTAATCCAGTAATTTTTAAATTTTCTCTCCTGGATCTATTTTCACTGTCAGTGGGTTTTCCAATGAGATATTTTACATTACCTTCTATTTTTTTATTTGTTTGGATCTATCTTATAGTATCTTGATTTCTCATAAATTCATTAGCTTTCATTTGCTCCATTCTAATTTTGAAGGAATTATTCTCTACAGTGAGTTATTGAAATTCCTTTTCTATCTGGCAAATTTTCAATCTGGCTTTTTAAGGCATTCTTCTCTTCATTGGTTTTTTTGGGCTTCTTTTGCCATTTGAGTTAGTCTAATTTTTAAGGTGTTATTTTCTTCAGTATTTTTTTGGGTCTCCTTTAGCAGGTTGTTGACTCTCTTTTCATGATTTTCTTGCATCATTCTCATTTCTCTTCCCAATTTTTCCTCCACTTTTCTTACTTGATTTTCAAAATCCTTCTTGAGCTCCTCCATGGCCTGTAACTAGCTCATATTTTTCCTGGAAACATTTGATGCAGGAGTTTTGACTTTGTTGTCTTACTTCCATTCTATGCTTTGATCCTTTTTGTCCCCCAAAAAGGATTCTATGGTCTGATTGCCTTCCTCTGCTTGCTCATCTTGCCAGGCAATTACTTGACTTTTGAGCTCTTTTCCATGGTGAAACTCTGCTTCCAGAATGGAGAGAGCTTTTTCCCAAATTGCTGGGGTTTTTGCCAATGTTGTCAGAGGTCTGAGGAGGGCGCTCTCTCTACAGACACCACACTGGTACACTAGCATTTCTCACCCCAGGACCACCACCCAAGACAGCAACCCAGATCTAAGTAGGACAAAGCAAGAATGATTACCCTCTGAATGGTGGCTTGGTTCCCCTACTGTCTTCAGGCCTGGAACTCTGGAGGGAGCCATGCAGCAGCTGCCACCATTCCTTCACCACCTGTTGCCCTGGCGGCAGGGGCCAGACCATGCTTTTCTGTCCCCCTATTCCAACAGAGTTCCCTACTGACCTTTTACTTTCTTTTTTCGCATTTATGGGTTGAGAAGTCTGGAAACTGCCACAGCTGCTGGTGATTCACTCTCCTGAAGTCTGCTCCAGCCACTGCTGGTTGCAGCCACCCTTTGGGCTAGAACCAAGCAGCTCATGTGGGACTGTTCTCAGCTCCAGCACACTGCGATCAGCCTTTCCTGTGAGCCTTTCTGGCTGTCTTCAGTGGGAGATTTGTTTCTCTCTGTCACTTTGTGGGTTCTGTAGCTCTAAACTTTGTTTAGAGTCATATTTTACAGGTACTGTCAGTGGTTGTGGGGGGGTGCTCATGGAATTTCCTGCTTCTACTCCATCATCTTGGCTCTGCCTCCTCCAGTTGAGATTTATAAGACAAGGGGTCCATCTCTCACACAAAAGCTTACTGAAATTTTCCAGGTTATATGGCAAGAGGAGTTTATCCCCCAGGAGTTCAAGGATGCCTTCATTGTGCATCTCTATAAAGGAAAAGGAAATATATTGACAATAAATTGAGAGTCACAGGGAGCTCTCTCTCTTAGCCATTGCTGGCAAGACTCTTGCTAGAGTCCTCCTTAATGCACTGATCTTTCACCTGAAAGATGGTCATCTACCTCAGAGCCAGTGTGGCTTCAGAAAGTGCTAAGGAATGGTTGATAAGGTGTTTGCTGCTTGATAACTACAGGAGAAATGCCAGGAGCAGAACAGAAGTCTGTATACAACATTTGTTGATCTGATCAAGGCCTTTGATACTGTTAGTCATGAGGGATTATGGAAAATTATGTTAAAATTTGGTTGCCCAGAAAAATTTATCAGTATTGTATGTCAGTTTCATGACAGCATGCTTGCATGGGTTCTGGATAATGGAAGATGCTTTCATGCTTTCCCAGTCACCAATGAAATGAAGGACTGTGTTTGTTTGCTCCTATGCTTTTTAACATGATGTCTTAAGCAATGTCATCAGACACCTTCAACAAGTATGCAAATGGCATCAACATCAGCTACTACACTGACAATACATTATTTAACTTGAAAAAGCTACAAACCAAGACTAAAGTGGAGGGAGAGTTACTGCATGAATTTTTTTCTTGTTGTTCATAGATGATTGCGCACTCTATGCAGTCTCTGAAGCTGAGTTGCAGAGAAGTATGAATGATTCTCTTGTACTAATTTTGACCTAACAATTAACACCAAGAGATTACAGATTCTCTACCAGCCACCATTACCCCATCCACAAGTTGCTACAAATGGAGAAATACTGAGTACTGTGGATAAGTTAATTTACTTCGGCAATATGCTTTCTAGGAATGTACACATAGACAATTAGGCTGACACAAGCTTTGCCAGATAGTTCAATATTTGGGAGTCTCCAAAGGAAAGTGTGGGAGAGAAGAGGCATCAGACTGACTACCAAACTGAAGGTCTATAGAGCCAGTGTGCTGACCTCATTGTTCTATACCTGTGAAACCTGCATAGTATACCAGCGACATGCCAGGAAACTGAATTGTTTCCATTTGAATTGTCTTAGGAAGATTCTGAATATTGCCTGGCAAGATAAGGTACTGGACACTAAGATCTTTTCTTAAGCTAAACTGCCAAGCATTCAAACTCCTCTGCACAGAGAGAAATGTCAAGGGACTGGCCACATTGTTTGAATGCCAAATGCATGTTTACCTAAAAGATTATTTTGTAGAAAACTCAGGCAAGGAAAGTATGCAGAAGAAGCAATACAAGGACACTCTCAAGGTCTCTCTGAAGAACTTTGAAATCAATTGCATGGCATAGAAGACATTGGAACAGGGCTACCCAGAGTGGAATGCCCACCTCAAAGAAGGCACCAGAGCTCATATAACACTGTGAATGAAACAGAATTGTAGTAGTTCAAAAGATACATGAGATGTACAAAAGAGCTATCTCCACTCCAAGTGTTCATGTGGACTATTTGTGCCCAATCTGGAGTAGAGCCTTCTGAGATCATATTGGTCTGATCAGTTATAATGGTAATGGTAATTTGAAGATCTTCCCTGCCCCTTAATAGGCCAAACTTAACCACACGGAGCCTATGGTGGGAGGAGTTTGCTGAAGGGTGGAGCTGAGCTGAGAGGAAGCTGGGAGCCAGAGCAGCTAGTAAGGTGGGAAAGAAAGGACATAGGCAAGCAGACAGCTAGGATTGGATTGAGAGTGTTTGTTTGTGGGAAGGTTTTGCCATGGTATTGCTTCCTGTGGTGCTAATATGTATTGCCTTCTCTGTTGCTATGATGGATTCAGTTTTCTGGTGTTCGGACTTGGCTTTCTCATGCTGGGATTTGATTTTCTGGTGTCTGAATAAATTTTTTGTTCCTGTTTTCTATATCAAGAGTCTGTTATATTTTGTGATTCAGAACTATGCCAGCATATTCACAGTTGTTGTCAGTGCTGTGAATATCACGTTGGCACTGCATTTGTCTATGAGGATGGGATTGCAAGGTATCAGATCTCTATTTGGAGACAGGAAGACTTTGGAGGAGGAAATAGATATCCTAACATTTGAAGATTTACCTTCTTCCTCTCTAGCAAGGGAATGGGATAAAAGCACCAGACCCTGTGAAAACTGGGAACCAAGGCTATAGTAGGGAGAACCTAGAGATTTAAAAAGAAGTTTGCATGGAATATCAATAAAACCAGGGAAAGAACTGTCAGGGGCATGTAGGAGAGGCTGAGTTTTGCTAAGTTATCACTTTATGTTAAAAGCAGAGACAAACTGCTGCAAGAGAAAACTCAGATGGATGAAAAGCAAAGAAGATGCTGGTTTGCAATGGAAGCTTTCTGTGTCACAGTGTTCATGCTTTCCTTCAGAAGAGCAAGGTGGAAGATCTGAGGTGATAGGAGAACAAATTACTGTTTGGAAGCTGACTGATTTGCATGAGAATCTTTCTGTTCATTTAGCTAGAAAGAAGAAAAAAATTAGCAAAAGCAAGGTGCATGTGGCTCTGGTACAGGTTGAGCCTAGTTGCCTGTTATGGGAATCTAAAGATCTTCCCTGCCCCTAGGCCCTTTGCTAATGTGGCTATGTGACTCTGAGGACCCTCGGATATTTGAAAGTATACTCTGTTCCTAATAGGCTGAATGTGGTCACGTGGAGCCTGTGGCGCCAGGCTTGTTTTCCAGGAATGCCCGTGCCTTGTAGCTTTGTGATTGGGCAGTGGGTCTAGAGGGCTGTGACATTCACCAAGCCAGGAGAAGGCTATATATACGCCCTGATGTGAGGTTTTGGTTTGGGGCTCACTTTGAGAAGAGTTGTGTGATTTGGCC
>CM053590.1:161561504-161592064 GCA_028646515.1 Pseudochirops corinnae | reverse complement strand
CTGTTTTTCTGTTTGTTTGTAACTTCTGTTTGTATTCTCTGAAGTTCAGGGGGCTGACTTTTCCCCCTGAACTAGGTAAATGATATGTTTGATTAAAGTGAGATTGTTAACCCATTTTGAGTTGCTTTCCTTTAGAAAAGCAGATCTAAGAACCTGTGCTAGTAGCTGCCCTAGGCATGCTAGGGTGCTTACTGTTACATTGCCCCAGCAACTGCCAGGAGAATGTGTGGGAAGAAAATGAAACAATGTTAAAAATGAGTCTTCTCAGGCAGAAGTTCACCCCATAGTAAGAAGAAAGCAGGAGAACCAGGGTGGCCACACCCTGTTCAGAGCTACAATAGAGGATTTCACTCAGCAGGAGGTCACTGATATTTTAAGTTGATTCACCCAAAGGATTGGAGAATTGTTAGTGTCTTGGATGGTGAGAATCAGTGTTGAAGGGGCTGGAGGAGTATCTGCAAATAGCATGGATTGCTTGAAATTTACAGGTATTAGTCAGAATCCTTTTGTATGACAAGCTTTTTGTATGACAATCCTTTTGTATGACATCATATGCTAGGAGGTAACAATACGACCAATCTGGGGTGGCTAGATGGTGCAGTGAATAGAGCACTGGCCCTGGTGTCAGGAGGACCTGAATTCAAATCTGGCCTCAGACAGTTAACACTTACTAGCCATGTGACCTTGGACAAGTCATTTAACCCCAATTGTCCTGCTCTCCAAAAAGCAAACAAACAAACAAACAAACAAAAACAATATGACCAATCTGTTAGCTTTAACTGCCCAGAGATGCAATAAAATGTATCCCACTGATTCTATGTGGCCTAGTAGAGAGAGATCCTGGTATTTGCTTAGAGACTGTAGGAGAAAGTTAAAGGAAGAGGTAATGAAAACTGCTGTCATGATCAGAGATGCAAATGTGTATCACAATATCACCTTTGCACTTTCTTATAGAAATATAGTGAAGACAGCTCCTCTTGCTTATAAGCATCTACTTCTGACTCTACTAATTGGGGAGATAGAGCACCCTCTTTCAGAGGCACTGGATAAGTTTTCACAACTAAATGACTTAGGAGAATGGGGAAAAGATAAATTTCCTTGACAGAGAAAAGTTAATAGCGAGCAGATTCAAAGTCTGAATAGATTGACAAGAAAAGAATTGTTTACTACTCTGTTGAGAGCAGCAGTAGATTGGAAGAATAGATAGTATTCCAACTAATGAACTAAATAAAATGTAGCAGGAAAGGGGTCTTAATATTAGAATGAGCAGGGAAGTAAGGGCTGTCCCTACACATCCTCTGCTCGTATCCAAGTTCATCACACCTTCAGGGAGAATAGGGAATTGGCCAAGTCCCAGCTCAGATTAAAGAAATACACATACAAGATTACAGACCCCATATCAATTTGACCATATACAGGAAAAATGGTTCAACTACTATAACTAGGGCATTAATAGATAGTGGGGTAGAGGCTTCCTTTATATATGAGAATCATCTGTGTGCAATCAGATCATCAACTGATTAAGGTTAAAATAAAGTCAGATTAGATGAAAGAACAAAGGTGATAAAAGGCTATTACATATGATTTTTTAAACTCCAGCTTATCCTATAAAAATAGGATTTGGCTCCAATAAGCACCATTTCATAGAGGAATTCACTTGATTTAAAAGTCACCAAAAGGAGACCTAAAAAGTCCTTTGACATAATTTCCTTGCAAAGCAATGGGACATTGGAAACACCAGTATAGAAAATATTTGCAAAACATTTCCAGTGACAATGATAAAAGACATCAAACTATCATCTCATAAAATATTGAAAAGCAATTAAAAAGAAAATAGGCCTGAATAAAACTTGGCTTGAGATCCGGCTAAGCCTAGATCAGCATTTCTGGATGAAGATGAAAGGAGAACAACAACCAGGTATGAAATGGAACAGATCTTTTGGCTTTTTTATGATTTTCTAACAACTCATTAGTTCTATTGTAAAACTATTCCATTTTCAAAATGACTTTGATAAGTATTTTATTAAGTAGCATGCACTATGCTAAGCTTTACAAATAATCTCTCTCTTTATCCTCCCAACAATCCTGGGAGGAAGGTACTATAATTATACCTATTTAACAGATGAGGAAATTAATAGATGTTAAAATATTTTGGGTCACATAGATAGTAAGCTTCTGGGGCCAAATTTGAACCCAGCAAGACTGATCTGAGAGCTATTAGATACACAGAGAAGAAATACATTCTGAAAGCAGTGCAATGTTAAAAGATGTTTCAGAATGGAAGATTCTTAAGTAAAGATTTGAGTGCTGCTCCATTTCTGACCTGGGTTGGTTTGTCCCTCCTTGGGCTGATGCCTGATGACTGCTCCCACATTGGTGCCTTGCACATCCGATCAGCTTTAGCCTTACTATTCCCCAGAACTCCGTAGTTTAAACAGTCAAGTAGTTTCAGCCTTCCAGTTATCTGGGCTTTGCAGGTATGTGCCACCACACCCAGCACGATACTCTTCATGAAAAAAGAAGCTGATCATAAAGACAGCAGTAGCAGTTAACCCATATTCCTGCTTTCTCTATAAAGTCTTTATGAGAATGCCCTATATGCACTGTGAGGGTTTGATCAAAACATAAGGGAAGAAGCAAATACTTTTCTAGAGCAAAGCAGATCTTTAAGTTTATACAACTGGCTGAGAACTATAAAAAAGATAAAATCCTACCATGTCTATTTTTATTGATTTTTTTTTTTAAAAAGCTTTGAACTTGGTAGAACAAAACACAGTCTCCAAGGCTTTCCTCAAACAATATGTCTCCCACACATCAGTTAAAATTATACAAACGTCTATGATAAATGCAATTCTGGAGATAATTTTGTTTGGCAATCTGCTGAATTGTGATACCCAGAGAATTGCAAATTAGGGAGACATGAGCTCTCCTAAGGTGTTCACTAGTAATACAAAAGATGTCCTATATAGAAAGAATTCAAATGAAAGGATTCAAAACTGATGGGCAAGCTTCTCCAAATGCTCTTATTTTTGATGAAACCATACTAATTGCATTGAGCCCTGAAAAACCATAAGGTCTTTTCTGTAACATGGCATTGTAAGAGAAATGGATAGGAGCATCTACACAGGGAAAACAAAGTATATGGATAATGCAAAATATTCCATAGATTATGAAGATTGAAGAGCATCTCATTGACCTATCCCGCTCCAATGTATCATGGACAAGTGGAAAAAATTCACCTCAGTTGCATTTGGGAAATTGTGCAGTCTTTTAAATGACTTTATCATCATCTCTTTAGTACCAATATTTTTCCATTGATTCTATTTCACTACAAATCATGGAACTCCACAATCTCAGACAAATCAAATTGATCAGTAACACAAAAGAAATACACATGGTCAATATAAATAGGCTGCACCCTATTATCAGTGATGACTTGCACTTGAGAAGTGACACAGAAGTCCTTACACACAAGGGCATGTATGACTGAAAATAAAATGGATCAGTCACATAGTGGGAATGAGAGACAGCACGTACCTGACAAAAGTGGTACAGTGAGACTTCTAAGGCATTAAACAAACCAAATCAAGGCCTGTAGTTCAATCCTTTGTGATGAATTTAGGGAAAGACATGGACAAAAAACTCACACAGGATGAGAGAGTGTAGACTGGTTAGGCTCTGCATGTATGTAGATATCCCGTATGGCACCTAGAGTGCCTTGCACACAGTAGACACTTAAAAATGTCTAATGAGTGAATGAATCATAGGATCATTGATTTAGGATTGTAAGGAACCTTAGAGGCCACTGAATAAGTGAATTGTGGAAATGTTAAGTGATTTGCCCAGGTTCATTGAAAAGGTGAATGACAAAAGAGGGATTTCAAACCAAATCCTCTGACTCCAAATTAATTTGAATTCTCTGTAAGAGAGTGCTGGGAAAAGAGCATTGAATTTGGAGTCAGAGGATTTGTTAATTAATGTGGGGCTGGGGAGATTGGTCTGAGAAGTACTTTGCCAGCAGGATATGTAAAAAGTGAGAATAACTGCTCAGCATATTCCTGACTTTGGATGAAAATCTTGAAGAGTGGCAGTAAATTACCAAATGCATGTTTCAGCTAAATCAAACACACTGTAGATTCAGTTGGCATTTAATACTGATATTACAGCCCCCAGGAATAACAAGTGAAAGTAATTAAGTTTAATGACTCAAGAGAACCTGATACACTTGATTGCTGCATGTATGCCTAATTATCTTTCTTTTTTTTTCTTTTTGGTAGAGTATATATAAGGCTTATTTGTAAAACTGCACTAATTTTAAGACACATCAGGAGAAGTTGCATTTATAGCACCTTTTTCTGTAGGACACATTTATAACAAAGAATAGTTGAAAATTATTTGTCAAAATGATGGTTGGGAGGCAGAGATGTGGGGTAATCTGTTACTAATAAAGCTTTCAGAAAGGAAACAAACTCAACTTCCTTGTCAGGTAAGAAGGCCCTTCTCAGGTAGATCTCTCTGGGCCTGTGTAACCTGCGTTCCCCTCTCCCCTTCACTCAAAAACATGAATAAAACAACAATGACAACACAGAATGTGGTTATGTACAATGATAGATTTTCTGCTATCACCTTAGAGTTTCTCTATAAAGAACAGCAAGGTGGTGCAATAGATAGAGTGCTGGGCCTGGAGTCAAAAAGACTCCCTGAGTTAAAATCTGGCCTCAGACACTATCTGTGTGACCCTAGACAAATCACTGAATCCTGTTTGTCTCAGTTTCCTCATCTGTAAAATGAGTTGGAGAAGGAAATGGTGAACCATTCCAGTATCTTTGCCAAGAAAATCCACAATGGGTTCATGAAGAATCAAACATGACTGAAACAAAGGAACAACAACAAATGTATTCGTATGATTGTGGATTTGTATCTGAAAGTGACTTCAGAGTTCATTGAGACCAATTCCCTTATTTTATAGATGAGAAAAATAAGACCCAGGGAGGATAGGTGACTTAGCTAGGGTCATTCAGGAAGTAGGTGTCAGAGACAGGATTTGTCCCCAGGACCATCAGTGGAAACAGTGCTCTTTCCACTGCACTATGATATGAGTATTCCTTCCTTCCTTCCTCCCTTCTTCCTTCCTTCTTTCCTTCCTTCCTTCCTTCCTTCTTTCCTTCCTTCCTTCCTTCCTTCCTTCCTTCCTTCCTTCCTTCCTTCCTTCCTTCCTTCCTTCCTTCCTTCCTTCTTTCCTTGTACTCCCCACCTTTGTACTCCTCAGCCTTTTGTTCTAGGTATTCCTTCTCCCAGTAAATCTAAATCCTACAAAGCAATTCACTCTAGAGCAAGGGTCTGGGGTCTACAGAGAGAATTTGGGGGCCTGTAATTTTGTATGTTTAAATATTTTGATAACTATTTCAATATAATCACTTTCCTTTGTGATCCAACAGATTTTATTTTTATGCATTTAAGAACATTCTTCTGAGAAGGGGTCCATAGTTGTTGTCCAGTTGATTCAGTTGTGTCCAACTCTTTGTGACCCCATTTGGGGTTTTCTTGGCAAAGATACTAGTATGGCTTAGAATTTCCTTCTCCAGTTCATTTTACAGGTGAAAAATCTGAGGCAAATAGGGTTAAATGAATTGCCCAGGGTCACACAGCCAGTACATGTCTGAGGCTGGGTTTGAACTCAAGTCTTCCTGACTTCAGGCCCAAGGCTCTATCTACTACACTACTTAGCTTCCCCAAAGGGGGTCCATTGGATTTGCCCAAATGTCAAAAGGGTCTAAGATACAAGATTAAGAAGGCCTACCCCTGGACCAATCAGCTTAATTGTAACCTAAGCCACTTTGATAGTGATGTACAGATATGATGAGGTCATAAAACATATCAAATCACATTTTTGAGGTCTTGTCAATTTTAACTGTAATATGTCTTGCATCTATCTGCTTTCAGTTCTCATAGCTGCCACCCTAGTTCACCTCTTGCCTGGTTATTACAGTAATCTCCTAATTAGTCTCCCTGCCTCCAGCTAATCTTCTCAAATATATCCATCCTTAAGCAGCTGCTAGCATAATAGTCCTAAAAAAATAGGTCTGGAAAAGACCCTGAGTCCCAATGTGGTAGAGCAGGCAAATTTCCACACTATGCCTTAGCATAGACAAAGGAACTGGCAGACTCCACTTTGAGAACCACCACATACTTCAGCATAGCCCCAGTCAAACAGGCATCCTCCAGCAGCCAGACCTCCACGTGATTCAGTATTAGCCCTAGGGAAACACAGAAATAGCCCATCAGGCCTCTGCACATGCCAAAGACCATCACTAGGACACCAGCTCAGCACCAGGTAAACTACCAGAACCCTGTAACTCCCAGCAGCACCAGCCATCCCCTATCCCACCCCCTCAACACAAAACCAGACACAAGGGACCGCTGGGGGCTTCAAGGCAACATCAGCAAAGCACCAGGTAAATAATCAGGGCCTGCAGCCACTGGCACAAGAAGTCTGAGATAATGTCCCCTTTTACCCTGGGTACAGAGTTCAAATTTAAAAGAAAAGAAAAAGACAGAAAAAAAGATAAACAAAATACAACAACAACAACAACAAAAAGAATCTGACCATAGGAAGTTATTATGGTGATAGGGAAGACCAAGACACAAAATCAGAAAAGGACAACAATGTCAAAATCCTTATGCGCAAAACCCTAAAGAAAAATGGGAAGTGGTCTGAAGCTCAGAAAGAACTCATGGAAGAGCTCAAAAAGGAGCTTAAAAATCATATAAGAGATGTAGAAGAAAAAATGGAAAAAGAAATGAGAGTGATGTGAGAGCATTATGGAAAAAAAAGAGTCAATTGCTTGGAAAATTCTTTAAAAAGTAGAATTAGCCAGCTGGACAAGGAGACACAAAAATCCAATAAATAACTCCTTCAAGAGCACAATTGGCCAAATGGAAAAGTATTAAAGCTAATTAAGGAAAACAATATCTTAAAAGTCAAAATTGGGCAAGTGGAAGCTAATGGCACTATGAGACATAAAGAATCAACCAGACAAATCCAAAAATGAAAAAAAAAATGGAAGAAAATGCAAAATATTTCATGGGATAAACAACTGACCTGGAAAATAAATCTAGGAGAGACAATATCAGAATCACTGGACTACCTGAAAGTCATAATCACAAGGAGAATTGGACAGCATCTTTCAAGAAATTATCAAATTGGGCCACCTAAGTGGCACAGTGGATAGATCACCAGCCCTGGAGTCAGGAGGACCTGAGTTCAAATCCAGCTTCAGCTGTGTGTCCTTGGGCAAATCACTTAACCCTGATTGCCTCACAAAAAGAAAAAATAAAGAAGAAATTATCAAGGAAAATTGCCCTCATGTCCTGGAACCAGAGGGCAAAATAGAAATTGAAAAAATCCACTGATCACCTCAGGAAAGATTCCAAAATAAAAGCTCTAAGGAACATTATAGCTAAATTTCAGAACTATCAGGTCAAGGAAAAATACTACAAGTGGCTAGAAAGAAACAATTCAAATATTCAGTAGTCACAATCAGGATTACACATGACTTGGCAGCTGCAACATTAGAGGATTAGTAGTCATGAAACATGGTATATTCTGGAAAGCAAAGGAGCTAGGACTACAACCAAAAGTTACTTCCCTGCAAAATAAAGCATGATACGTTATGGGGAAAAATGGTCAATGAAATAGGAGGATTTCAAGCTTTCCTAAGAAGACCAGAAGTAAATCAAAAGTTTGACCTCTAATATCAAGACCCAAAAGAATCATAAAAAGAGAAAAGAAAACATATGGGATTCAAGAGAGCTAAACTATTTGTACACCTATGTGGGAAGATGATACTTGTAATTTTAAAAAATTGTATCACTAACAGTACAGATAGAAGGAATATACATGGACAGAGTATATGAGTATATGAGTATAATGCAAATCTGAGAGAATGAAACTAAAAAAATTAAAGGATGAGAAAGAGGAGTACAGTGGATACAGAAGGAAGGGAAAAGTAGAATGCAGTAAATTATTTCACATGAAGAGGCACAATAGACCTATTACAGTGGAGGGAACATAAGATGGAAGGGTGGGTGATAGGCATCACTTGAACCTTACTCTCATCAGTATTGGTTCAAAGCAGGAATCATATACATAATCAGTTGAATTTAGAAACCTATCTTAACCTGACAGGGAAGTAGGAGAGAGGAGATTAAGTAAAGGGGAGGAGGTTGGGACTGACAGAAGGGAGGGCAGATCAGGGGAGGTGGTAGACAGAAGCAAAACACTGGTGAGGAAGGAAAGGGTGAAAGGAGAGAGAGAACAAACCAGAGGAAGAATTGGATGGAGGGAAATATACACAGGCAGTAATCATAATTGTGAATGTGAATGGGAAAAACTCTCCCATAAAACAGAAGCAGACAGCAAAGTGTATCAAAAAGCAGAATCCTACAATATGTTGTTTACAAGAAACACACTTTTAGCAGAGGCATACACAGAGTAAAGGTAAGAGGCTGGATCAGAATCTGTTATGCTTCAGCTAAAGTAAAAAAAAGCAGGGAGCAGCAATCCTGATCTCTGACAAAATAAAAACAAAACTAGTCATAATTAAAAGAGAAAAGTAATGAAACTACATCTTACTAAAAATGACCAAAGACAATGAAGCAATATGAATACTAAACATATATGCACCAAGTGGTATAGCATCCAGATTCCTAAAGGAGAAATTAAGTGAGTTGCAGGAGGAACTAGACAGCAAAACTATACCAATGGAACTGTCCCCTCTCAGAACCTGATAGATCCAACAGCTACAACAACAACAACAACAACAAAATCCAAGAAAGACACTAAAGAGGAAAACAGAAGATTAGAAAAGTTAGAAATGACAGACCTTTGGTATGATTTAGACATAAAGGGTCACACCATAAGTAAATTAGAAGAGCAAGGCATAGGTCCACCTATGAGATCTATGGGGAAGGGAAGAATTCATGACCAAACAAGAGATAGAGAGCATTAAAATGTGAAATAGATAATTTTGATTATTAAATTAAAAAGCTTTTGCACAAACAAAACCAATGCAACCAAGATTAGAAGGAAAGCAGGAAGCTGGGGAACAATCTTTACAGCAAGTATCTCTGATAAAGGCCTCATTTCTCAAATATATAGAGAATTGAGTCAAATTTACAAGAATCAAGCCATTCTCCAGTTGATAAATGGTCCAAGGACATGAACAGGCAGTTTTCAGATGAAGAAACCAAAGCTATCTATAGGCATATGAATAAGTACTCTCAATCACTTTTGATTAGATAAATGCAAATTAAGACAACTCTGAGATACCGCCTCATACTCATCAGGTTTGCTAATATGACAAAACAGGAAAATGATAAATAGTTGGAGAGGATGCAGGAAAATCAGGACACTAAGGCACTGTTCGTGGAATTGAGAACTGATCCAACCGTTCTGGAAAGCAATTTGGAACTATGCCCAAAGGGCAACCAAGCTGTGCATACCCTTTGATCCAGTAATACCGCTACTAGGTCTTTATCCCAAAGAGACCCTAAAAAAGGGAAAATTACCTACATGTGCAAAAAATGTTTGTGGTAGTACTCTTCATTGTGGTAAAATATTGGAAATCCAGAGGATGCCCATCAATTGGGGAATGGCTGAACAAACTGTGGTACATGAATGTAATGGAATACTATTGTGCAGTGAGAAATCATGAATGGGCAGATTTCAGAAATAACCCGAAAAGACTTGTATGAACTGATGCAAAGTGAAATGAGTAGAACCAGGAAATCATCATACACAACATCAGCAACATTATGTGACGATCAGTTAGGAATGATTCAGTTCTTCTTAGCAACAGGATGATGCAAGACAAGTACAAAAGACTCACATAAGAAAATGCTATTCATATCCAGATAAAGAATTGATGGACTCTAAATGCAGATTAAAGTATATTTTTTCACTTACTTTATTCTTTCTTTTTTTTTCTTTTGATCTTACAAATGTGACAAATATAGAAATATTTTTCATGATTGCACGTTTATAAACTATATTAAACTGCTTACTCTTTTCAAAAGAGGGGAAGGGAGGGAGAAGAATTTGGAACTCAAAATTTTGTAAAAATTAATGCTAAAAATCCTCTTGGCATATAACTGGGGAAAAAATTAAATACGATTTTAAAAAAAGAATAGGTCTGACCACATGACTTCTATGTTCAAAATACTTTGGTAGCTCCCTATTGCCTCTAGGATCTAATATGAACCCCTCCATTTGGGATTTAAAGCCCTTTCCATCCTGCTTTGGTCTACTATTCAGGCTGATTCAATAGTATTTCTCTTCACACATTTTATATTCAGTTAATCTCGTCTGCTCACTTTTCCTTGTA
The DNA here is from genome assembly GCA_028646515.1 of Pseudochirops corinnae. NCBI lineage: Eukaryota > Metazoa > Chordata > Mammalia > Diprotodontia > Pseudocheiridae > Pseudochirops > Pseudochirops corinnae. The sequence goes on along the minus strand of CM053590.1, from coordinate 161,581,679 downwards.
CATAATATTTCATCTCCCATCTCTTGGGTTGACTGTTTCCCATGTCCAAATGACACCACAATATTGTGTATATTTTGTTTTAATTATTTGCCTTTAAAAATAGATCATACACTCAACAAAGAAATTGTCATCTCTTTACTCTCTTTCTTCCCAACTCTCAGAAAAAAGTTGTCTACATACATGTCTCCACTTCGTCTCCTCTTCTCAACCTGACCTCGCATCTCACTTACTTCTGAATCTGGCTTCCAGCTTCATCAACTTATTGAAACTTCTCTCTTCAAAGTCACCAATGATCTTCAAATTGCCAAATTTAATGGACTTCTTAATTCTCATCTTTTTTCAAACTCTGGGGCTCCAAGAAACTATAAGATGTGCAGTGGTCACACCCTGTTAAAACCATATTGGTAGACAGGCTAAACCATTTTGAGGGTAACCAACATTTTTGTTAGTTGCAGAGCATAAAAAAGGCAAGGGATGGATGAGGAGACAATTTTTGACTCCAAAAAGTTTACAGTCTTTCTATGAGGATACTATTACTATGGTAGTGCTTCCCTCCTACCCTATGGCCTTGTGACTGTTTACTATATTCCTATACAGAAAATATATCTACATAACTTTATATAAAATAGATACATGGCAATGGGGAAGAAGGGAGGCACTACCAAGTCACTTAATCTTTCTGGGAAATCTGAAAAAATCAAAAGGAATGGAAAGCTGTGATCTCCAAGCCCCCTTCCCCTTTTTTCCTGCTCAGATCTTCTGGTTATGGGAATAACAGGTCTCTTTCTGGTGCCCAGTTTGTATTGAACTGATTTTGCTCGATAGGTGAAAGAGCACTTGTTCCACAATGAAGCTACCTGAGTTCAAATTCCAGCTCAGAAACTAATTGTTGTGTGACCCAGGGCAACTCACTCAGACTCTGCATGACTAAAAATGAAGTTTCTTTCCTTCTTTCTTTCTTTCTTTCTTTCTTTCTTTCTTTCTTTCTTTCTTTCTTTCTTTCTCTTTCTTTCTTTCTTTCTTTCTTTCTTTCTTTCTTTCTTTCTTTCTTTCTTTCTTCCTCCCTCCCTTCCTTCCATCCTTCCATCCTTCTTCTTTGTTTGTTTGTTTGTTTCTTATTCTTCCTTCCTTTCTTCCTTCCCTTTTCTCTTTCTTTTTTCCTTTCTTTCTCTTTCTTCCTTTTTCCTTTCTCTTCTGAACAGTTCTCAGTATTTCCAACCACTTTGTCTTCCTTCCTTGTCTCAGAGAAATTAAAAGGGGAATCACTATTCCCAAGGGTAATCCTTCTTTTACTTATAGCCTTAAATCCTATCTCCTCCCTCCTCCCATAGTCAATCTCTCTCTCTCTGTCTCTCTCTCTCTGTCTCTCTCTCCCTCCCTCCCTCTCTCTCTCCACACACACACACACACACGCACGCACGCACGCACGCACGCGTGCGCACACACACACACACACACACACTTCTGTCTCTGTCTCCTTCCCTGTATCTCTCCCACATCTCTCTGTCTCGCTTTGTCTCTTTATCTCATGTCTCTGTCTGTTTGACACAGTCAATCTCAAACACACACACACACACACACACACACACACACACACACTATTGACTCATTCAATTCAGCAAATCTTCATTAAGTATTTACCATGAACAAAGCACTGTGCTAGTTTCTGAGAGTATAAAAATGTCTAGACATCATTGCTATCCTGAAGGAGTTTACAACCTCATTGGGAGGGGGAAGGGGAGCATACAGTATAATAAGACACAATGTAGAATGTGAGAGAGATAAAGGAGAGATTTATGTTCTTGTAAAAAATGGAGAAGCTACCTTTCATTGGCGAGATGAGAGATGACTTCATGGAACAGGTGGCACCTAAAATGAGCCTTCAAGGGAGAAGATTTTAGTGGACAAAGTGGAGGACAGCACACACTCTGAGCACCTGCATGGATGAATGGAGATGGGAGATGGCAGGACTAGATTAAGGAATAATTCAGTCATTCATTTTGGCAAAAAGGAAAACATCAGAAGGGAGTCATATGAAATAAGGCATAAAGAGATAGGATGAACCAGACTATGGAAAGCCCTAAATGGCAGGCTAAAAAGCTCATATTTTATCCTAAAGGCAAAATGGAGTAATTGAAGAGTTTTACAATGGGGAATGACATGATCAGATATTAGGAAGATAATTTTGGCAACTACCATCTCCTTGTTTTTACTGCCAAATTTCTTGAAAATCTGTTTACAACAGATTATTAAGCCACCTCCTCACCTACTCTCCTCAATCTCTTGCATTCTGGCTTGTTTACCCAATATTACTAAAATTGTTCTTCCAAAGGTCTCTGATAGTTTGTTAATCCCCAAACCCAAAAGACTTCTTTCTGTCCTCATTCTCCTTGACCTCTGTACACCATTTGGAACTGCAAAGTATCCCCCTTCCTCTAGAAACTCTTTCTTCTCTTAACTTCCAAGACCACCATACCCCCTTGTTCTCCTCTATCTTTAAATATTTGAAAGGTGCCCATGTGGGAGACAGATGATAATTGCTTTACTTGACTGAAGAGGGCAGTACTTGGGTAGATTTAGAGAACAAACATCATGATTGGAATTATCCAAGAGTAAAAGAAGTTGATTTCAGAAGTAATGGGTTGCCCCTCATTGGAGGTCTTTAGGCAAAGACTGGATGATCCTTTCTTGGGTGTATTGTGGTAGGTTTTCATGTTTTGTTCTGTTGTTTTTAAAAAATATGAGTTGGCACCGGCCAGACTGGCTGAGATGACAAAACAGCAAAATGATAAATGCTATAGAGGATGTGGAAAAATCGGACACTAATGCATTATTGGTGGAGCTGGGAACTGATCCAGCCATTCTGGAGAGCAATCTGGAACTTTGCTCAAAGGGGTATAGATAAGTGCATCCTCTGACCCAGCAGTACTACTTCTAGGGTTATATCCCAAAGAGATCAGAGAAGTGGGAAGAGGATTCGTATGTACAAAAATATTTATAGCAGCTCTTTTTGTGGTGGCAAAAAATTGGAAAAAAAGGGGATGCCCATCAATTCAGGAATGGCTGAACAAGTGGTACATGAATGTAATGGAATACTACTGTGCTATAAGAAATGAGGAGCAGACAGACTTCATAATAACCTGGAGAGACTTTATATAAACTGATGCTGAGCAAGAAGAACAGAACCAGGAGAAATTTGTACACGATCACAGACACAATGTATGTGTGATGACTAACTTCAATGGACTGGGCTCCTCTCAGCAATATAAAGTTATAGGACAACTCCAAAAGACTCATGATTGAAGGAGATATCCACATCCAGAGAAGGAGATGTGGAGTCTGAGTGCAGACTGAAACAAACTACTTGCTCTGTTTCTTTTTCTTGTTTTGTTTTGTTTCCTCTTTCCCACTGATCATTCCATCAGTTATAATCCTTCTTTACAGCCTAACTAATGATTAATGGGAAGATATTTGTAGATCCTGTATCCGATTACATGCTGTCATGATGGGGTGGGGGGAAGGAGTAGGAGGGGGAGAAAATCTGAAATTTAAGGGACTGTGGAGCTGAATGTTGTAAACTAAAAGTAAATCAATTTAATTTAAAAAAAATAAAAATATGAGTTGGACTAAATAGCAATTCTTTCCAATTCTGAAATTCTGGGATACTGCAACAATTTCTATAACTAATATTTTTATCTTTTCTTTTTTGACTTCACTACTTCTGTCATACACCACCATTTATACAGATCCTTGCAAAACTGAAATAATCCTTGCTCTACCACACTCACAGGGCTGTTGGACGGAGCACATGAAATACTAGATTGGAAAGCACTAAACCTTGTACAGATGTAATGTGATAGTGAAGTTTATTCTGATTTTAGCTGATTGTTTCTCTTTCTTTCTAGATTCATCTCTGGACTACCATATTCCACTCACATCCAATTTGTATTACAAGCATAGTTCAGTCCTCAGGTCACGAAATATTAAATTCATTTGGACTTTATAATTAATCCATGGAGTGATTTAGCAAATTTTGTCATGATGGAATATAGTGGTTTTGAGCCAGAAGGTCTCCCTCTGCCATTTACTACCTATGTGACCTCAGGTAAGTCCCTTAACATCCTCAAGTCATCACTCAGTCAATAAGCATTTACTGGCATTCACTATGAGGCACCAGGGATACAGGGAAAGGAAAAAATAGTCTCTTCCTTAAGGAATTAATAGTCCTAATATGAGACAACACATAGGGAAAAAATATATATATATACACACACACGTGTGTGTGTGTGACTGTGTGTGTGCGCAAGAAAGGGAGGCACCAGCAGTTGGGGGCGGGGGGGAGTGGGAGACCAATGAAAACATCCTGCCAGAGTCAGAATCCGAACAAAACCTTGGAGGACACCAGAGATGCTAAAAAGTAGAGGTGAGGAGGCAGATTATTCCAGGGATGAGGAAGAGTGCAATGGCAAAGGTCAGGAGATTGAGCCTCGGTTTCTTCAATTGTAAAATGGGAATCCTAATACCTTCCCTCTCCACATTACAGGGTTGCTGTGAAGCTGAAATGAGATAACACAATAACCAACAATGTCACATACATTTCAGCTGGTATTTTTTTCTCTAAATATTCCAACTAATTCAGACTTTGTACTCCTACTCATTCATTGGCTTTAGTAGAAGTTCTAGCAAAGTTCTGCGGCAGAAAAGGCACTGGGTATAAAGTCAGAAGACCCAACCTTGACAATTACTAGTCATTGAATGCCTCTAGCCTCAGTCTCCTCAGCTATAAAATGGGGACTATATTATTTGTACTGCCCTTCACAGTGTTGCTAAAAAGAAAATGCTTATGTAAAGTGCTATAAAAGTTATGACTTCTTATAAATAATAATCCTGATACAGTTGACAAATGTATTTGTGTAGAAACATAAATACCACTTAGAAAGACAAATTGTGTTTTTTTTCATCATTTTTTAAAGTGAAGAAACTTAACCAATGATTAACAATCAACTTAAGAATCTTCCCTTTTAAGGCTACCCTTGGCTTCCCCCAACATTCCTCCTCACTCTGTCTCTTCCTTCAGAGTATAAGCCCTACGTCTCTCTTTGGCTCGGTTCACTTCCACTTCTTAAGTGACAGGGTTGAATGCAAATTTAATTTCATTGGAAGGAATTGGATCAAAAATCAAGGTCATTTATTTTCTGAAAAGAAAGTGAAGGATTGATTTTCTAAATGATCATTCTTTTTCTTCCTTTTAACTGAAGGAACAGTGGTTAATACTAAGAATCCAAGGTCTTTTAAGCTTACCTTGTCAAATCAGAAAAAAAAAAGAATTCTTTATACAGGATTTTAATTAGGTTGAGTACAGCTAATTCTTCCTTCACTATTTATTACATTTCCTTTTCCTTCTGTAATTACTGGCATTGCAATGCTTTTCACACATACAAGTGGAGCTGAAGAAAGTTCTGTGATTAGTCTTATTTCTCCTCCATACAAGAAGGAAGAATGGCATCATTAGGGTTAACTCAGGGTAAAGATCCTAGACAATGGTTTTAACACGATAACACATAGGTGTTAGCTTTATTTTTTAATGAGAAAAGGGGTGACTAGTCAGGCAATGCAGCATTCCATGTAAGAAGTCAGTCCCTTCCTACCAAATCAATCCAAGAAAGACATTAGCAGCACGATAAACAAATTTAGAAATCTGTGCTATGTGCTGGTTATAATCAATTAGCAAATTGAGCCCATCCTATGGGCAAGGCACTACAGCAGCCACTATGGGAGAGAAAAATGTGAAGAATAACACCTGGTTCTGTACTCTATAAATGTGAAAAAAAAATAGAAAGAACACTGAACTTGGAGATGAGACCAGAATTCCTGAAATCTTAAGTTCAACTCTTTTCAAAGGGAAACTGCTTGGTTGTTTGAGGGCTTCCTGTGCTTTCTCTATCTAGACATAGACTTCTGTGAGTTTTCTATATCTTATCCACTTACATTGATGTGAAATAAGACTTATTCAGTAACCAATACCTATGTCAAATCTTGAGTACTGACAGGAAGCTGAGGGCCCTACTGTCATTGTTTGGGGAAACCTGGACACATCTACATCATAATTATATTAGGAGATTCTCCTGGAGCATCTGCCAGTTGTAAGGAGCATTTGAACACGGGAGTCCCTAATAAACCTGATGAGCTCCCCTAATCAGACTGAAAATTATAGGCCTTGGGTCTTTGTGTGAAGCCATTACAGTGACATCTCTTAGGATAGGACCTTTAGGGTGACCGACTGACACTTCCTAAGCGGGTTTCAGAGGATAGAGTTACCTCCAAGACCATTACCTCCCTATGACTCTAAAGGAGAGACTCTTGTCAGAGGAACTCAGTGAGGTGGGACAGTGGATTAAGTGCTGGGCCTGGAGTCAGAAAAACATGCATTCAAATTCTACCTTAGATACTTAATAGCTTTGCGGCTGGGCAAATCACTTATAGCCTATTTATGAATAATATTTCTTAACTTCAAACTCCTGTGTAAAGGAGAAGGGATTTTAAATTCCTTAACCAGCATGATATTGGAATCTAGACACCTAGACAGAAAAAGGACATTTTCTGGGCAGCACTGACTTCAAGGGTTACCTCATGGGCAACCCCAAGTTGAAGAGTTCAGGCACTGGACCTTTTCGAGAAGGAAGGAGATTTGCCAATGCTGTTCAGAGAAAGAAGAAGAATGTCCACACAGTTCCTCTGCAACGTCCTATTTACAGAAGAAGTCCAGTGAGTTGCTAGGACAGAGCAGACCTACTGGGAAGTGTATGATTATTTTTTTAAGAGCTCCCAAATGTTGGCCTTCTGGAGGCCTGGGTATATTTGTGTCATGTGTGGTAGGGGTTGGGAAGGGGAGGCTGTGTAGGGTTCTGTGAGAAAGAGAACCTTTGTCCAGAGTATCAACAGATTGCTCCAATCACAACCCCTATTTCAGTATTGGATGTTGAATTCCTGTTTGAGAACTCTTGAGGAAACATAGAAAAGAGCTATTACATAAATATACCAGGAAATTTCCCTGGAGCAACTGAACCAAAGAGAAAAAAAAATATCCTCTCTTGGGTCACCCTCCACAGGGTTAGACCTGGTGAACCTAGAGCTTGGAGGTGTTCTTGGTCACAGTTACATACTAACTTTGTGACCTTGGGCAAGTCATATAATTTTTCAGTGCTTCAGTCTGTAAAATGAGAGAGTTGGGTTGGGATCTCTGAGGTCTCTTCCAGCTCAAAGATTCTATGATTCTATGAGTTGGCATTCTAGTTAGGGTGATAAGGAAATATAAATATATGCCAAATATTTATTGAATCAAACATCACTTCACAGGAAACACGTATGAAGGGATAACCAACACCATCATTATCACAGAAGGAGAGTGCAAAGGAGCATCAGAGATCCTTTAGTCCATCCCTCTCATCTTACAAAGGAGGAAATTGAGACCAGGAGAGATAAAGGACTGCCCACAGCCACATAGCCAGTGACATAAAAGAAAACCTGGGTATGCTGATAAATATTTAACATCTGACGCTGGGGGTAAACTGTGTCCATAACACACTTTTCTTGGAGGGAGGCAGAGTTAGGTGACTTGCCCAGGGTCATACAGCTAGTAAGTGTCTGAGGCAAGATTTGAACTCAGGTCCTTTTGACACCAAGGGCAGCGCTCCATCCACTGTGCCATCTAGGTACCCCCTCCTGCTCCCCCTCATCACATCCTTTTAGGTTTAATCTTCATTATTAACATTTTCTTCATCGCTTTCTTAATTTTAGGCAATCAACAAAACAATAAATTGAGCCCTGATTTGTAGCGTTTGCTCATTTCCGAGGTGTAAAAGCTCGCTAAAGATTCAACAATTGACCCAGCTGGTTCAAGCTGGCTCCAGCACGCTCCTGGTTTGGCTCAGGAAGAGTTGAGTTCAGAAAAAGGAGAAATAGCTGTTTTCAGAAAAGCTTCATGGAAGAAATAAGAGGAGCTGAGCCTGGAAGAGTGGTTAGGATTCAGATAACTGAAGAGACAGGGGTGAGGATTGATTTCAAGGAAGTGGTAGGAGAGAAAAAATATGGAAGCCAGAATACATACGCCAAACTATTGGGAGCAACATATCCCATCTAACGGGAGTGGAAGATTCATTTAGGGTAGAAACTGATGGTCCTCCTGGGTAAATGTTTGTTTTCAAGACTAGTTGGATGGATGCTACTACCGTGAGGCTGAGTGACCAACTCGTTTTTGCTTGCTAGCCAGGCTTAAATCTAACAGGGAGGAATTTACCCATCTCCATAACTAACTGGATTTCTCCACCAACCCAAATTCTCCTTTTGATAATTTTTGTTTTCCTAAGGAATATTTATTCATGTATCTGCCATTCAAGTAATTATTGAAATTGTGTCTAATTATGTACCAATGGTAAATAATAGTAATTACCTAGCCACAGCATGCACTCTTTTCATTATGGGTAATGATTTTGTGGAATTCATTAAGAAATTTTCTTGGAGACAAACAGGAAGAAGAAGAAGAAGACATTTTTGCTTTTCCCCAGGTGCTCCCTAATCCTTCTTCATTGCTGAGCATAAAAGAATCTTAAAGCATTTTCCTACCTCAGATATTGTTCTATAAATATATTTGAAATATGGCCCCATTTATGTGAGCACCCAAAATGCCTTTTCCATAGGGAGAAAGACTAATGCTCTTGCATTGGTCAGACCATGTGGGATTCAGTATTGCTGGAACAAGGAACAATGGAGATCCCAATATCTCTGGGAAAGACACAACTTTACAAGGGAGGCACAGTTTGCTCAGGTCTACTACTATGATAGGACGGACCTGTTGTGCCAAAAAATTAGAAAAGAGACCCTCGAGAGTAAATTGATTGAAAGTAGACTTTTAATAATGCTGAGGGACTGCTCGGAGTCAGATCCAAATCAAACAGCAGACAACAAGGGCAAAGCATCAGTATATAAAGGCGAGCTATGTGCCTAACAGTCAGGGAGTGTGTAAGCACGAACTTACAGAAGCCAAAATCAGCAACTGATCAGTATATATTTTGATTTTCACGCACATCGGTTTTTCCTATGTGGAGCTAAACCTGGCAATTTGCTTACTTCTGTGAAGGAGAGAGAAGGGATCAGGGGAGCCAGAATGGGGCAGGGCACAACATTCCCCACTTCTTACATGGGTGTGTCAAACCCTTGACACAGTTGGGGCGCAATCATACAGGTCAGCCAGTTCTGTTCCCAAGGGCCAGTAGCGGGGATCCTTAACAATTAGCAATTTAACAGAGTTAATACAGGGCTTAACAAATTGTAGAAGACTATTAATGAGGCAGGGTCCTACAATCAGGGATATGGTCAGGAGGAAGAGGGCGCCAACCAAGGCTGACACCAGGGTAGTGAGCCAAGGGGATGTTCGGAACAGGGACTGATACCAGTTCTCAGAATTTTCCAGCTCCCTCTGTCTATTTGCAACATTCTCAGACTCTTCCACACCACTCCAGAGTTGTTGGCATAGAAGCAACAGGCCTCACCGAGGGCTGCACACAGGCCACCTTGTTTAAGAAAAAGAAGGTCAAGGCCTCTGCAGTTTTGGAGAACCACCTCTGCCAAGGAGACCACTCGTTTTTCCATGACTGAGATGGACTGCTCTATGTGGGAGAGGTCCATATTTACCTGCGTACTCAAGGCCTGGTAGTTGGCCTCCCTCTTAACCAAGGCTGCTGCCCCAGCTGTGGCAGAACTCACAAGCCCCAAACCCACTAAGATGGGAATGAGGAGTGGTACTGCCAGCCTTCAGCGGTAGCTCAGTTGCCCTTCAGGGGAAAAGTAGCACCAACCTTCTTGACCTGGGAGGAGGGAGACCCAGGGAATTATTGCCACTAGGATACACAGGGGACCCTCAGGGTGTTGTTATTGCCTGAGGAACACTGTAGCAGAGATGCACTGGGTAAGGCCATTGTGGCATGCCCACCAGGCTCCTGGAGGGGCAGGGAAGTAGTCTGAGCTGCAGGCCTGAAGCTCGTGGGTTTGTCCACAAATGGAGCCAGACTGAGAGCTGGATAAAGGGGTGCAGAAGCCTGTTCCTTGTACATTCCCGAGGGTAAGCCTTGGTTGGTCCTATTCACAATTCTGTGTTGGAAGTAGGGGTGACAGGCATTTAGTGCCACCCCTACATAGTAAGGAGGCTGGGGTTTAACACAGATTCAGAAATTTTTGCCCAACATGTGATTAGAGCTGTTAAGTGTTTCATGAACAGCTGACGGGAGGGTAAGTAAGGGGACCTGATGAGTGTGGGTTCCTGAATCTTCGAAGATGGGGGAGTGTATGGTTTGACTGAGCCCTGTGTGGGACAACTTGTACTGTGGTACAGCTAGGTTCTCTATTGGGGCAGGGATGGCTAAGTTCCCTATGGAACAAATGGGACGAGGATCCGGTAAGGGCATGGGAGGCTTCTTGGTTACAGTCAGGACTACTATCTTTTCTACCTGCGTCACATCTTCCTCCTCATCCAGAGTGACCAGGACCCTCCAGGCAGGGACAATGAGCCCCAGGACCCGAGAAACGGGGATTCCCCAGGCAGGGTTTTGGATGATGAGATCAAGCATGGGTTGCTGGGGGTAAGACCCAATTATGAGGATGCAGAATAATGGGTCCAATCCCCCACTACTGCCTGTCCTGTAGCACAGGGAGGTACTGGGATCAGAGGAGGGGAGGTGGTAAACTGTGACACAAGCAAGAGGCACACAGGGTTGAGCATCCTGTATCTGAACAGAGTAGATAGCCTGCCCTTACTGGTGGGCCCCCAAACAGGCCAGTTTTGGGAAAAGGGAATTGAAGGGGAGATGTATGTATTCGGGGTTTTGGAATGTCCAGGACTGTCTGTTTCCTGTGGTCACTATCCAGGTATAGCTTGGTCTGGGGGCATGGGGATTGTGAGGGACTGCGCAAGGAGATAAAAGGAGGATCAAGAAGAGGGTCTTAGCTTTAGGGGGTCCTCGTGTACTTCTGCTTTCCATTCTGAGGTGGCAGCAGGTTTCACTCTGGTGTAATGGAGCCAAGTGGGGATAGAGTCCACTTTTATAGTGGTGGGTGTAGTGAGAATCATGACGTGTGGCCCCTTCCACCTTGGCTGCAGACCTGCAGTGGTGAATTTCTTTACCAGCACAGAATTTCCAGGTTGAAAAGGGTGTGCTGAGGCTGAGCTTGGGACTGGAAGGGCTGCATGGACTGAGGGTAGGAAGTCTACGTTTCTTGGAAGCTTTCAGTGTGGGAGTTCTGACTGTGTTGTCTTCGGCACATTCCATGCTTTGATCCTTTTTGTCCCCCAAATAGGAATCTAGAGTTCAATTGCTGTTCTTACTTTGCTTCCCTTGCCTGCTCATGTTATTGCCAGTCAATTACTTGATTTTTTAGCTGTGTGGAACTCTGCTTGCAGAGGGGAAAGCTCTGTCCCAAACCACTGGGGTTTTTGCAGCTGCTGGAGCTATTAGGAGGCTGCTGCAGCCCCCACCAGATTTGGCTCACTGAAAATGCACCCCAGGACCACCACCCAAGACCATGATCTGGATCCAGGCGCTCAATGCAAGAGCACTTAGCCTCTGAATTATTGCTTGGCCCACCTGTGTCTGCAGGCCCGGAGCTTCTGAAGCAGCCATGTGGAAGCAGCTGTTGGGCTGCCACTTCTGCTGCTTCCTTGCCCCAGAGGCAGTTCAGCCAGACCACTTTTCTCCCCCAAATTTAGCTGAGTTCCACTGATCTTTCACTTTTTCCTTGTTCTTATGGGTTGACAGTTCTGGAAACTGCACAGCTGCTGGTGATCCACTCTCCTGAAGGCTCCAGCTGTGGCTCATCCTGACCACCCTGGGGCCAACCTGTGGTTTCAGGCTGGGCTGGTTTTGGCTCCCAGTGTGCTGTCATGAGCCCTTCCTGCCGAGCTGCTTTCAACAGGAGATGTGTTTTTCTGTATTTTTATGAGTTCTGGAGCCTTAAAATTTGTTTAGAGTCATATTGTTTGGTATTTGAGGTGGCTATGTGGGAGCTGCAGCGTTTTCTTTCTTCTATGCCGCCATCTTGGCTCCAGCCCCCCTTCCTTTACATTTTTAACTATAAAACAAGATAGCTCATAAGTTATTATTCTTTTGCTAACATAACTATTCTTCTTAAACAAAGCATGTAGATGGCCAAACCCCACAAACTGATGAATTTATGTCCTTGCAAATTTGTTTACTCTTCCCTAATTATACTCAGTCTGGACCAGTGAGATATTTCAGGAATCTAAATCTTTCACTTATATCAGCGGTTCTCAACATGTGGGTTGCAACCCCTTTGGGGGTTGAAGGACCCTTTCACAGGGGTCACAGGGGTCACCTAAGACCATAAAAAAATGTATATTTCCGGTGGTCTTAGGAATGGAGACACTGCTCCTCTATCCATCTCCAGATGGGTCTGCCCACATGCAGATATGCCCACATACTAGTATTAAAGGTTCATGGCATTAAGAAGGTTAAGAACCACTGACTTATACTTTCAATTACAAATGTAAACTTTTGCTTATGCCATGCAATAACCACAAATTCAGATTAAAACATCAAGATGCCTTCTGCAAAACATCCTTTCTAAAAATATTTCCTTTCTTTAAAAGTAATTTGATATTATTCTGATGTCAAGAGGAATAATCACTAAATCTTTATGAAAGACTTGCATTATGCCTAACTTTTCATTGACTACCAAACTCTGCCATAAAGATGAAAAGCAGGGACCTGATTGGATGAAGCATCCACATGCAGTATGGTCCCAAAACTCTTTTACCTTAACATCAATTTACTCTCATTGAATTGCAATATACCACGAAGATTTACCTGGACTCATATACATAATGAATTCCCATTCTAAATTCCAAATTTGTACTCAAAACCAATTACTAGAAATCAATTTTACCAACTTTAATGGACAGCTTTGAAACTGACTTCTCAGTAAGACTTTTTCAGAGACTGAAGAAGTAACTGCTGCCCCTCCCCCCCTTCCTGGTGAAGAGTGGTGAAATTCCCTTCTTAATCTTATCTGTGATAAGTGGAATGACTCTCTCGACAATCTGCCTGAAATTCCCAGATCTCAGGGTCCCATCTAGAAACTTTAGAAAATTCACAGTAAGTTTGAATCTATCTATCTAGAAATGCTTTTAGGCCAATACCCCTGGCCTTTTGGAAGACACGTGGCTATGTGATCTCCATTCCACCAAGTCTGTTTTCAGTGAAGGCGCCCACCCCCACTTCACCTTCAACATTTACTTATGAAATCCTTTGTCTGCCAGACCTGGCTAGCCTTGTCAGCTCTGCCTAAAGCTATTTGGCATCCCCAGCAGCGGCAGAATCTTCTCTCCAGTCTGCCTGGCCATGCCCGTGCCTTTCAAGCAGCCACTTGCTTAAAGGCTGCTCAATTTACTTCCCTTACTTCTAACCCTCCAGGACCTGTTCCTCAATATGGAAGGCTTCAGGGGATGACAGCCAGACAAAATCTCATAAGGCAATGCTGACACATATAAGACATGGATGATTTACAAACAGATGGGCGCAGAATCAGAACCTCCCATTTCCCAAGATAGACATGCAAACATACAGCAAAACGAAATCAATAGAAGACATAAGCAAAGAAGGACACAGACAAACAGCCCAGGATCTGAAACAAAGGCAGGAAGAGGCCTGAAGTCTCAGGGAGCACCTGGGGGACTGGTGCATAGGTACACTTAAGCTGTATCCAGCCCCAGATCCCCACAGAACCAGAAAACAGAATTGTACTCACCTCTGAATCAAAGGTCCTGAAACTTTTGGAGGACAGGTTGGAGTGGGGAGGGGGGTGCAATCTTTCCTTCCTTGAGTCCTGGGGCCCTGGTACGTCTTCAGGGGATGGCTCCCCTAGGGATAGGGGCAAGGACATGCCTGCCTCCCAAGGCCAAGTGCTCCTCCTGTTTGGGGATCTCCATGGTGATATGGGACACCACAAATCTCACTGCGGCCTCCAAATGTTGTGCCAAAAAATAAGAAAAGAGACCCCCAAGGGTAAATTGATTGAAAGTAGACTTTTAATAATGCCTTGGGACTGCTTGGGGTCAGACCCAAATTGAACAAGAGCCAACAGGGACAAAGCATCCATATATAAAAGCAAGCCACGCACCTAACAGTCAGAGATTGCATAAGCAGGAACTTACAGAAGCCAAAATCAGCAATTGGTTAGTATGTATATTGATTTTTCACACACATGGGTTTTTCCTAGGTGGAGCTAAACCTGGTAGTTTACTTACTTCCGTGAAGAAGAGAGAAGATGGCTGGTTAGGGGAAGGGAAAAGCGTCAGGGGAGCCAGAATGGGGCCATGCACAACAGGCCAAGGGGGCAAGAAAAAGCAAATTACTCAGAAGAATTTCTGTATGACTGGCTTAGTATAGGTTTCTGCCTAGAGACAAGTATGGCACAGAAGAGTAAACATTTGCGAGTGCTAGTCTCAATTGAACTACTAACTAGCAATGTTGCTTTCGGTAAGTCACCTCGCATCTGGATTTTCTTGGATGAATGAATGAATTTTAAAAAGCATTTATTAAGTGCTTATTATGTGCCAGGCACTGTACTAAAGTGCATTGTACTGGGGATATACCTACAAAAAAATAAGGTGGTTGCTGCCCTCAAGGAACATACATTCTAATAGGAAAAGACCACATATAAGGTAGAGTGGTATCCAAGAAAGGAAAATTTGAGCCATCAAAAGGATTGTGAGGAGATCCCTAGGACAACAGATTGTCCCACACTTTCCAGTTTCAATGGAAGTACTGATTTGATTTTTGTTTTCAAAGTAAGGGTAGGAGGTAGTATAAGTGAAGGAGAAGAAGCCAAGAGGCCCTGACAGGTAGGCTCTGGTGTCCTGGCAATGGCTGAATGGGATGCGAAGCATAGATCAGAGCCATCCATGTTTCCTCACTTAAAATGTAAATACTCCAGGAAAAGTAACACAGAAGTCCAGTACCTTAGTGTGCATTAGTTTGTCAGATGTCCTCCTTGCTGGCTAAGACCAAGACACTGTGGGAATGCAAGCTTTGATAGCGAATAGGGGAAAAGCAGTAGGAAGGATAGTTTTGAAGCAGGGGGAGGGGAAGGGTCTGGTCAGGGTAAAGAAGGGAGTAAACAAGATAACAAAGAGGATCCTGGACCAAGGGGTTACTAGAAAAGGGGTTGGAAAGAATAGAAATGGGGAGGGGGATACTAGAGACAAACCTCACCCACTTCACCATGGGTTGGAGCAGAGAAGTTAATTTATTCCAAACGTCCTGAACCAAGGGACTGACAGTTACAGTGGCAGACACTGAGCTATCCCCTCCAGGTGTGCTAAGATCAATCAACAGGTTTACAAAGACAAAATAAGAAACAATTCTTACCCTCAAGAAGCCTACATTCTGTCAAGGGAAATAACCTGCACATATAATTATATGTGAAATATTATGAAACAAATATCAGGTAATTTGCAGTCAGAGAAGACACTCAGCAGAAAGAAATCAGGGAAATACTCATAGAGGAGGTAGACATAAGTTGAGTTTTGAAGGAGATTAAGGATTCAAAGAGACAGAGGTGAGAAGGAAGTCAATTCCAGGCCTGTGGCACAGCCTCTGCAAAGGGATGGAGAAGGGAAATGGAATGTTATGTAAATCAAAGAAAAAAAGGTCAGTCTGGTTGGGCCAAAGGGTGTATAAAGGGGAGTGACGTATAATAAGTCTGGAAAGGCACAGCCTGTACAATGGTATGGAGAGGAAGAAATGGAATATATGTAAATAACAGAAAAAAAGGCCAAAAAAGGCCTTTGACTGGATCAAAGGATGTATAAAGGGGAGTGATGTATAATAAGCCTGGAAAGGTAAGCTGGAGTCAACTCCCTTTCTGATCCATGGTGAGGAGCGGGAGGGGGGTGGATAGAATGGCTTCCCTCTCCTCTCCTTGGCTCTCTTAAATGTCTTGGCTTCTCACTGGCCTCCTCTCTCCCTAGACAGCACTTTATCTGCCACAGCCGCCAGAATCATTGCCAAGAAAATGACAAGTAATGATGGAGTTATCAATGAGCACACCAAGTAACAATAAAGTGATATATGGTACCTTAAAGTTTGCAGACCACTTTTTCTCATTATCTCCTTTGATCCAACAACCCTGAGAACTGCTACAATTGTCATCATCCCCATTTTATGAATGAGGAAACTGGGGCTGAGCGAGTCTTCATTGACTTGCCCAGGATGGCATAGCTAGTGTGGGATTTGAACCCATGTCTAACTAGTGTCCAACACCCTAGTCACTAATACAGGCTAAGACCCTGATTTTGATGCCCCTTACCTAGATTCTACTATCCTCCCCCATCCCTAAGGGTGCTAGGCTGATAGAACTGGCCATCTCTTCTCTTTCCCTTGCTATTCCTACTCAGGCTAGAGCTAAGGGGACACTCCAACAAAACCTGTGATAAGGCAGCCCAATTTTCCTAATCCTAGAAAATGACTGCAGTCTGGGGGAAATAGAGATAAATCCTTTCAAATCAAAACTAATCTATCAACAAGTATTTTTTAACCTTCCACTCAACAGTAGGTTTGGGGATTTTACCCCCAAGGTAGCCTCTCCTTCTCATAAGGAGTGGTACAACAGATTTTGCCTCTGTCCCCCTTTCCCCCATTTTATACCAAGACACAGTGTTCTCATCTATAAAATGGGTGCGTTGTACTAAACGATCTCTCAGATCCTCTGTAGTTATGGAGCATATTGGATTAGAGTACTGGACCAGAGAGCCAGGAAGACTAGGTTGAAATCCTGCCTCAGACACTTACTAGCTTTGTGACTCGCGGCAATTCATTGAGCGTTTGTCTGCTTCATTCTCACATCTGTGAAATGGGTATAATAATAGCACCTCACAGCAGCCCTGGGATCAAATGAGATAATATTTGTCAAGCACTTTGCAAACTGTAAAATGCTGTCTAAATCCTAGCTGTTATTATTCTAAGTCTAATAGTCAATGATTCTATAAATTATTTGTATTTGGTTCATTTGAGAGGCAGCATGATATAGGAGACAGGCCACCTGATTTGGAGTTAAAACTCCCCCTCAGATACTTACCATCGTAACCATGTGACTCTGGGCGTGTAATCTAACCTCTATGATCTTCAGGTTTGTTTGTTGGTTTTTTTCTTCTGTAAAATGGGAGAATAAAATAGCACCCACTTCACAGAGTGGCTGTGAGGCTCAAATCAGACAATATATGCAAAGCATACCTTAAAACACTACATAAATGTCAGCTGTCACCAGTATTATCAAAATTTTATTCTCTGGAGCCAGTTTCCTCCAAGGAATCCCAGGCTATCAGAAACTAGCTATCCTTAATGTTTCTGAACATCAGTTTCAAGACATATGTATACACACACACACACACACACATATATGTACATATATATATATACATATACACACACATATATATACATACATGCATACACACACACACACACACACACACACACACATATATATATAAATTTAGACCTCTAAGGGATATTGAACAACATCCAATTTCCTTGTTTTACAGATGAAGAAACTGAGGCGTTAAGGGATTAAGTGTCTTTCCAAGAGTCACACAGCCAATAAGTGTCTAAGGCAGGATTTGAACCAGATGTGCTTGACTTCAAGTACAGTGCCCCATTCACTATGCCACCATACCTTTCATACTTTTGTCATATGGAAAATGATGGATTGGGCTAGATGACCTTTGAAACCTCTTCCAGCTCTAAATCTCAAATCCTATGATCCTTATGAGCAATGATCACAAATGGACCAATTTGCTTGGCAGAATCCAAGCTAAATTATACAAGATTTCTTCTTGGCTGCTTCTAAGTCCTTTTCATTTAAAATCTCCTGTCCACGTCCCATACCGTGATCAACCCCAATTTCACAGAGTTTCCCCTTGTCATCTAGATAATCTAACGTGCCTAATGTCAGCAGACTCCTCTGGGAGAAGCATGTGTAACAGGGAGTGTTCCTGATTTGGTGTGGCTGAAAATTATGGATTTTAGTGGAGGATGGAGGATGGGTAGGAGGGAAGGGATAAACTAATGCACTGAGTCAATAGAGACTGTAAAAATCATTTCTCATTTTTATTTAAAATTTCATGGAGGTAATTTCAGAGAACAATGAGACCAGACTGAAGTACCAAACCTTGAGCAAAGGAAAGAGATGGGATAAGGAAAGGGAATGTAATTATGAGCAATGTTGATAAGGGCTCGGATGGAGTAGCTTAACACTTTCAGCTCTCAGGGAGGGCTGGAAACAAATCGACCCAAGTCATGTTCTTTCTTCCCTGGGGGGGGGGGGGAGAGGAGGGGAGAGAAGACAACAGGATTTAAATGAGAGTGGCAAGCACTCTCTCAGAGGTGCTGTATCTCAGCTCCCCAGAGGACAGAACCCCAGATGACAGGTGTCAACCTGGAGAGTGATTTGGAGACAGGGGAGTGAAATTGCCAAGGTCAAATTGCTCAAAGTGTATGACAAACAGAACTGAGCCAAGCCAGGACTTGGAGTGAATGGAAAAGAACTGGGATAATTCCTTCCCTGTCCTCTTCTAAATTTTCCTTCCTTATACCCAGCCTCCCAAATCTACTGCTTAGATTGAGAGCTAAAGGAGAGTGGGGAGGAGGAGAAGGGACCCAACCACAGAGGAAAAGGAAGAGATCAGCACAGCACAATGGAAATCACACCAAAAGTTGGAAGATCTGAATTTGAACCCATGTTCTTCTGCTTACTGACTGTGACCTCAGGAAAGTCATTCTAGGAAAGTCTCTCCAGGCTCAGTCTCCTCATATGTTGTAATAATAGCTATTGATCATGTAGCATTTACTGTGAGTCAGACACTTTTACAATGATTATCTCATTTGATTGTCATTAACAACCCTGGGAGGTAGGTGCTCTTATACCCATTTTACTGGTGAGGAAACTGAGGTTAAGTGACCCGCCCAAGGCTAGATTTAAACTCAGGTCTATCTTGCCTACAGGCCTAAGGTTCTATCTACTGTACCACCAAGCTGCTTGTAAAATGAGGAAATTGGACTAAAGACCTCTAAGGCCCCTTACAATTCTAGATTAAGATGATGGCAGGGGGCTGATGGAAGGAAATGGATGGGCAAGCTAACATGATATAGAAACAATTGTATTGACTTTTGAGTCAAAGGAACTGAGTTTGAATCTCAACCCTTCTACTTATTAGCTGTATGACCTTGGACAAGTCACTTCTTTCTCTGGGTCTTTAAGACTGTAGTTCAGGGGTGATTCTGCCCTGTTCTCTGCTCCTCCCCCAACCTCAAAAATCCAAGATTCCTTCCATCATTATCTATGGTCCTACAAGGAAGAGAGAGAGACGGCACTCAGGTGTTGTGTCACCTCTCAGAAACTGGGAGAGGAGAATGAAAGTTGTTGAGAGTTCTGGGCTACAGCTTCCCCCCTCACTCCCCTTCCCAAGCCTTAAGCCCTAGAATAAATGATGTGTGAAAAAGTCTGGGAGAAATCCAGATAAAGATGGCAGGACAGATCCTGACTAGATTACAAATGGTAGAATCTGCTTTGGGATACTGGAGGTCAATGGTCGTGTTTGAGTCCTGGGGAAAGAGCAGAGCAGAATCTTGCAGACAATCAAGACAGCTCACCATCTCCATCAGTCTTGTAGAGAGGGGTCCATGATTTGGACAAAGGCTTGAGACAATTCCTTTTGGCTCGTCTGCCACCAGGGAATGCCCCCTGTGGTAACAAGACAGGTATTGTTGTGGTTGTTCAGTCGTGTCTGACCCTTTGTGATCTCATTTAAGATTTTCCTGGCACTGGAGTGGTTTATTGTTAGGACTCTCTCACATCGGGTTCCCTTCTGGACCACCTTCCTCACTTACCCTCCCCAGGGTCATCAGACGTCTCTGGATTTCTTTTCCCGAACAGACATCCCGGCACACACAGATGGGTTTAGAAATGCAGCTTTATTGTTACATCTTCTCTTCCCTTCTCTCTCTCCTCTCTCACCTCTCTTCTTCTCTCACCTGATACTTACCTCTTACTCCTACCCCCTTCCTCCCCTCGCTCCCCTTTATCTCCCACCTGGGCAGACTAAGTCAC
>CM053590.1:161525868-161561004 GCA_028646515.1 Pseudochirops corinnae | reverse complement strand
TCTCACCTCTCTTCTTCTCTCACCTGATACTTACCTCTTACTCCTACCCCCTTCCTCCCCTCGCTCCCCTTTATCTCCCACCTGGGCAGACTAAGTCACATGCCTCAGCAACAGGGGCAAGAAGAAAGGGTGGGCTATCCCATTGGATGATACCTGCTCAATGCTGTTAATCCACATTCTAGTAAGGCAGACAGCCTTATCAGGGCTCTGGCTTCTAGGCCTTGGAATGCAACAGACCACCCAGAGGGCAGCAGGAAGGAGCAATAGGGGTTGGGGGCCCAACAGTTTATCATTTCCTTTTCCAACTCATTTTACAGATGAGGAAACTGAGGCAAATAGGGTTAAATGACTTTCCCAGGGTCACACAGCTAGTGAAGTCTGAAGTCAGATTTGAACTCAGGAAGAGGAGTCTTCCTGACTTCAGGCTCCGAGCTACTACTGTGACATCTAACTGCTTATTGCTAGAGTTACCTTGTTTTATTAATAGAGCTGTTGAGTAACTTGGTAGTACAGTGGCTAGAGAGCTGAACTTTGAGTTAAGAAAATCTGAATTCAAATCCTGCTTCAGATACTTCTTTAGCTATGTGAATCTCTTTACCTCTGGCCACCTCAGTTTCCTTATCTGTAAAATGGGGGTAATGCTAGCACCAAGGTATATTAACTCATATTTGCAAACCTTAAAGAGTTATATCAATGCTAGCTATTATTATTATCAGATGTAGTGACATAGAAGCTATTTCTGTCCCAATTAATGAAACAGGAACAATAAATTATAAAGAAGGGAAGCAACTTGCCCAGGGCATGTAAATAATATTTGCAAACACTCGCACCCAGGCCTTCTGACTCTAAGGTCAAATGATCCATCAGCAATATTTATCAAACAGCTGCCGTTTAGTAGTATACTTTCCTCACTCCATCATGATGCTATTAGAAAGTAAAATCACCCCTGTGGGTGCAGGATTTTCTAGAGCACCTTTAGCCAAACTAGAATTCAGCTTTGCAAAAATTCTGTGACAGTCAGCTCCCATGCAATTAGGTATGCTGGCTCAGGGCCAGGCTTGACTGGCAGGCTCATGGTGGGGAATCTGGGAGTGGCCCCCAAGTAAAAGCCAAGAGAACGGAGGTGGGCTTCACAGGGGCCAAGAGAGAGTCACTCCTGGCAGGCAAAGGAGTGTAACAGAAAAGTTAGGAACCCCAGCTGTATGTTTGTATATATGTATATATGACCTGAACCCCTCATCTGTAAAAGAAAGCGAGTGAACCAGATGCTTACAAAGGTCCCTTCCCTCTCTCTCTGACAGATTACAAAATATTTCGTATTGAAACAATGCTAACAAGGCACTCATTCCAATTTTGTAAGGGTGATAAAGAAAAGATGAATGGATGTGGCAAAACCTTATTAAAATCTTCTTTGAAGAAACCCATCACTAAAATTACCTTAACAAGAGCAAAGCCCAAAGAACAATGTGTACAGTGACAATGATAGCAATGTAAATATGGTCAGCTGCAAAGAAGCAACAAGATTCAGGCCAATTTCAAAACCTCCTCAAGTATGGGGGTAGCTAGATTATCCATGGACAAAGCGTTATGCCTAGACTCAGGAAGACCCGAGTTCAAATCATGCTTCAGATATTTACTAGGTTTGTGACCCTGAGAAAAATCACATTAACCCCGTTTGCCTCAGTTTCCTCATCTGTTAAATGGGGATAATCAATGGGGATGAAATGAGGGAATCTTTGTAAAGCATTTAGTGCAGTATCTGGTACATAGTCTGCACCATATAAACATTAACTATTGTTGTTAGGAATTCTTTCCTTCTCTGAATTTTTATCCCCAGAGGAAATCACAGTACCTGGTAGATAGTAGGCACATCATAAGTGTTCATTGATTGATTGATGTCAAATTGCCAAAGTTGTTTGATGTATTCCTCTTTCTATTAATCAATATACTGTTTCCAGAAATATTTTTAGTGAGGTTTGAGTGTTTCATCAAAGCAACATGTATCAATAAATTAAATTGTGTTGTAAGAATCAGAGATTTCATCAACCATGGGAACTCCTGGTGTGATAACTCTCTTCACCCACACAGATTGCAGCCCATTTACAACTTAGTACATAGGTTTCAAGGAGTTGACCAAAATGCATACTGTAGGGACAGCTAGGTGGTGCAGTAAATAAAGCACTGACCCTGGAGTCAGGAGGACCTGAGTTCATATCTGACCTCATACACTTAACACTTACTAGCTGTGTGACCTTGGGCAAGTCACTTAACCCCAATTGCCTTGCCTTGCCTTCTACTCTCAAAATTAAAATGCACACTGTGGAGACAAAAATGACTTGCTGTGGGTCATTCAGCTAATAAGTGTCAGACTTGAGCTTTGAACCTGTCATGTTGCTTCGTAATAATTAAAAAAAAAATCTCAACAAGGCAACTTTCCTAAGAGGAAAGAGAAAACAGAGACAGCTACAGGATCAACAGATCTGTATCCCTATTCAAATATATTGCACCTGCTTGGATATATGCCACATCTTTCACTCGAAAAGCTTTCATGATATAGTACCTCATTAAATTCCAATAGAAATGTGTTATTACTAGTGTTCTTATTTTTATAAATCCTAATAATGCCAGCTCCAATTTCTAATGCACTTTAAAGTTTACAAAGCACTTTCATCATAGCAACCCTGTGAGGCAGATAATGCAAATTATCATTTCCCCATTTTAAGATGAAGAAACTGAGGCTTTAAGAGTCTCATTTCCTGTCCAGGGTCGCAAAGTTTTTTATAATTGTCAGAGCTGGGATTTGAACCTAGGTTTTCGAACTCCAGATTCAACACCCTTTCCTTGATGTCATTTTTACTCTTACTATGGCACAGTGATTCAAATCCAGTCTCAGACACCACCCTGGGCAAGTCACTTAACCTCCATCTGCCTCAATTTCCTCCTCTGTAAAATAGAAATAAATTGGATTTGATGGTGAATGCCTGTAACCCTATCTACTGGTGAAGTTGAGGCTGGTGGAGGTCTTGAGCTTGGGAATCCTGAGCTGCAATATCCTTCTTCTTGGGTCTCCATACTAAATCTGGCATTAATATGATGAACCCCTGAAATGAGGGGGCATGGAGGATACCAGATTACCAGCCTAGGTCAGAAAGGGAACACAGCAAAACTCTAGGACCTATCAGAATGAGACCTGACCTGGCAGTCAGGTCCCTGAATTTCCTTCCTAGGCAAAATAGGGAGAACTTTCTTAAAAAAAATAATTTTTCTTATGAAGAGAATAACAGCACCCACCTTTCAGTGTTACTGTGAGAATGAAATGAGGCAATACTTATAAAGTATTTTTCAAACTTGAAAATATATGGCTATTACCATTATCAAATATATATAAATATATATAATGTTTAAATCTATAGCTATATATTATTTTATAATATATAAGTATATATTAAAATATATAGCTGTTATCATTATCAATTGAACAGTATCCTTAGGGACAGAAGTTAACAACCTAGTGAATGGAGAAGTGAAAACACCGGGAGTTTTCCCAAGGTCACATAATGAAGCAGGGGTTGAACTGGAGATAGAAATGTTACCACCTGGGGCCCTCCTCCCAGCCAGACAATGCCATTTTGAGAAGGGACAGCCTCCTGACTCTGATAAGATTCCTAACCAACTATTTATGCTGATTCCATTAGCCATGTCTCCTCTCTTACCTGGATGAAAATGGAGTCATAGAGGTGTTGATAAAGCTGTCAAGGAACCCTGGAGATAGTTTGTTTCATTAATATTACGAAAAGAATAGGTCCATAAATAAGAGATTATCAAGTGAAATAAGAGTGTCTCTGTTCCAACTTCTAACAAATCTCATGTGCAAAGTCATGTAATTTCCCCAGACATTCTCCTTGCCAGCAAAATGTATAGAATACAAATTGCACTGGAAAGAAATTTGAAATGCAGGGCAAAAAGTTGGCAAAGTAATTAGAGTGCTGAGAGCTAGTAGTAGAGAAGGATCTCTCAGGCTTGAGTTGTATTTTAAAAAATCATCAAACATGGCATTCCAGGCATCTCTCATCCCAGAGACAAGTAGTGATAAAATGTTAGTCAGAGATAATAGATTGTAAGCACTTTGAGGGCAAAGACCATTTTTTCCATTTGTCTTTGTAGCTTCACTTCCTAGAGCAGAGTCCCCTGTATATTGTAGATCCTTAATAAACACTCATTTATGGGATCATTGATCCAGAGTTAGAAAGGACCACATAGTCCCACCCCTCTCACTTTACAGGTGAGAAACGTGGGGCCAAGAGAGTTTGTGACAGGAAAGGTCATAGTGTCAGAAGTGGGATTTGAAGGGTGGCTAGGTGGTACAGTGAATAGAGCACTGGCCCTGGAGTCAGGAGGACCTGAGTTCAAATGTGACCTCAGATACTTAGTAGTTGTGTGACCCTGAGCAAGTTGCTTCACCCAGTTTGCTTCAGGTTCCTTATCCATAAAACCAGCTGGAAGAGGAATGACAAACTACTCCAGTGTCTTTACAAAGGAAACTCCAAAAGGGATCATGAAGAGTTGTCCGTGACTAGAGACAACTAAACAACCACAACATCAACCACACAGACGCTTCTATCATCCAGGAATCAGACCTCTCATGAGAACCTCTCTGAACTTAACCAGAGAGCCTCTCAGATACCAGACACTCAGCTCATTACAGAAGCCACAAGCACTCACAAGCCCTGTCAGCTTGATAGGCTCTGACTGAGTTTGGGTCCTTCAGCAAATTAGGGGCATCTCCAAGATGCAATGAGCCAGAGGAATACTTCACTGGGAGAGAGACGAGGAAAGACAACACAACATAATTCAGGAAGAAATTTCCTGCACAAATTTCACAGACTTCAGTTAATAAATCAGTTGATCAGTCCAGAAACATTATTCTGCCAAGTACTGTGCTAAGCATGGGAAAGACAAAGACAAAAGACAGTGTCTTCCTCAAGGGACTTACATCCTAATGGGTGA
Organism: Pseudochirops corinnae; assembly: GCA_028646515.1. Taxonomy (NCBI): domain Eukaryota; kingdom Metazoa; phylum Chordata; class Mammalia; order Diprotodontia; family Pseudocheiridae; genus Pseudochirops; species Pseudochirops corinnae. The sequence goes on along the minus strand of CM053590.1, from coordinate 161,555,997 downwards.
AAACTGCACACAAAAAGAAGCAGAATGGGGGGAGAGAAAGAGTGAAGATACCCAGGTTTATTAGACTCTGACCAATTCAGTGTTTCATTACCTGGAGACTGAGGTACTAGCAATGCTAGTTGTATGTGAATGGAGACATGGAAAACAGAGGAAAAGCTAGAAAGGAAGAGAAGCAGCAGAAATCAGGACAGACATCACCATCTTCTCCCATTAAAGACTTCCTTGTGAGGAGGTGGGGGCTGATTATTGCTTCAATGCTGCCAGGATTTGTGAATTGCTATGGCTGGAATAAAAATCACCCATTGTCCAGATTGGTGGAGGTTGGGTGAGTGTGGGGGTGTGGGCTGATGGAATAGTGTAGCCTAGTCAAAAACAAAGAGATGGTTGACCTGGGTGTCCTCCTTAAATGGAGGTTTGAGGAGCCCTTCATCCTCCAATCTGACATGGGTCTGAGGGCTAGAGAGTACTGATGAGGTGTGAATTTCAGGGCTCAATTGATCTTCTAGGATGAAGAGGGTTCTGGGGCTGAAGGAGAAGTTCAGAGGAGGGCAGCCAGATGGGAAATGAAGGACCTATGGCTTAGGGGTTTTGTGTGCTTACTTTTCTTCCTCATACCATGGGAAACAAACAGTTAAGTGTAAGTAAGTAATAAGGGAATTTGGCATTCTAGTCCCATATCCATCACAAGACACAGCATGGTATAGTGCAGTGGTGTTGAACTCAAATAGAGACAGATTCTTGCTGCTGCATATTGACTTAGGAAACCATAAATTGACATTATCTATAGTATGTTGTATTTTTTTGCACGTCCCAACTGAACCTTGAGTTTGACACCTCTGGGTAGTAGAAATAATTCTGGACTTGGAGTGAGGAAGACTCAAATTCTACCTTAGACACATGGTAGCTGTGTGACCCTGGACAAATTAACAGCCTACCTGAACTTCAACATCTTTATCTGTAAAAGGAGTGGTGTCAACTTAGCTTCTAAGGTCATTCCCAGCTCCAAATCTATGATCCCATAACAGGCTAGCTGTGTGACCTTAGACAAGTATCTTAACCTTGACAAGTCCCAGTTTCTGTGTTTATATGATGAGGAGAGTTAGACTGTCTTTCTTTACCATTCCATGCTAATGATGTTTTGTTGTGGGATGGAGGTGACCTTAGAACCCTGAAGGTCATGAAAGGGAAGCATAAATTCTGAGAAGTCCTTCTGGAAAGGCACTGATTAACAAGACATAGTAACAAAATATGAGTCTATTATCTAAGGACCAATCTACCCCTGAGGGCTGGAGAGACCACCACCACCAAACTGGTCAATGGGTGATTTTAATTTCAGCTATAGAAGGAAGCAAGGTGGCCCAGAGCACTAGCCCTGGATTTAGGAGGACCTGAGTTCAAATCTGGACTCAGACGCTTAACACTTTCTAGGTGTGTGACCTTGAGCAAGTCACTTAATCCCAATTGCCCTGCCTTCCCCCTCCAAAAAAAGACCAAAAAAAAAATTCAACCATAGCAATTCATAGATCCTGGTAGCATTGAGCATCTTGTGCTGGGTAGTCATCCCCCACCTTCTTACAAGGTTGTTCTGAGGTGCTAAATGGAAAAGTAACAAGCCATGTAAAGATGTGAGAAGATGATGTCTGTTCTGATTTCTGCTGCTTAGTTCTCTCTCCCTTTCTAGTTTTCCCTCTGATCTCTGTGCCTCCATTCACATCCAGTCCCCAGGTAATGAAAAACTGAATTGATTAATTGATAATTAACCTGCGATGTGGATTGGCAAACTCTCTCTTTACCAGGTATTATAGAAAGCATCAGATTTAGAGTAAGAGGACCTAGATTTGAATCCCAGCTTTTCCACTGCCTATTGAGCTATATTACCCTGGGTAAGTCATTTGTGGTTCTTTGAACTACAGTTTCCTCATCTGTAAAATGGGATCTGTAATATCTATCCTGCTCTTGCTAGTGAACTTCAAAGGATTTTGGTAAGGATCAAGCAAGATAATATGCATCAGCCCTTTGTAAAGAGTAAAGTGGTATGTGTATAAATATCAGTTATTCTTATTAATAATAATATCTGCCTCCAAGCCCTTGTCCTGTTTCTCACCAATAGTTTTTGAATTATGCCAGTAGATGGGACCCTAGATATGGAGTTCCAAAGCACCTCTGAGGTCACCTTTGAGGTTGGCTTGCTGAGTTAATTGCAAATGTTACCTCCTTCGTCTTTAGCATACATGCAAAAGAAAGGTGGCAAATTGGACTGGAATATTCTTGTGGTGTAGATTTTTTTAAAAGGTCAGATAAAAGGCAATATACAAACACACACCAGCATCTCTGGCAAATATGCAGATGCTTAGAATGCTGACTGGATCTTAGCTCCAGATGTCTTATTAGAATTCCATGGTTGATCTCACCTGACTCTCTCTGTTCACTCCTATTTATACCTCAGCTTATAAGTACTCAATTTCTATAATATCCATTTGCCATTGTTGATGTTTTGCTTCATCTTTTCATTTGTCTATCATTTCTCTATCTACCCATCTATATATTCTTCCTAGCTATCTATTATCTGCCTACTACCTACCTCTCGACCTACTTATCTTATCATGTATCTGCTTAATTGGTATTATATATTATGTACTATATTACATAATTATATATAACTTAATATAAACATATATTACATATTATTGGTATAATTGGTATCTCCTTAATTGAATTATAGCCATCAGGAAGGGCAATAACTATGGTTGTTTTCCCTCTTCCTTCTTTCACAATGGGATTAATAAATGTCCAACATTTAACAGGTCCTCAAAGTAGTTTCTGAATAACCAGAGAGTTTTTAAAGCATGTATAGTGAGATCCCATAGGATCATCCACAGTGATGTTTGCCTGCTTTGAATGCCTGTGGCACTTAGTGGCTATACCATTATTTTCTGCTTAGCATATCCTGTCAATAGATTGTTTTTTAGCCAGTTTGCAAGTGCTTTCCCCATAATTACTTAGTGGGAATTCCCAGGTTACAGATGAGAAAACTGAGACTCAGAGAGATTCAGTGATTTGCCTGCCTAAGCTTACCTACTAAATATCCAAGAGGGGATTCAAACATTTGTCTACGTTAAATATCCTTACCACTACATAATACTTGACTATTCCTATCTTTTCAATTAGACTATAAACTACATGAGGCCAAGGATTGTATCTTAATCTGTGAATCCCCCACAGCATGCACTTTGAATATCATATATGATCAATAATTATTTGCTGACTTTGATTAGACTTGGAAATCACATCTAAAAACAATTAGAATTTTCAGTGAATTTCCACAATTTTATTTTTCTCCATCAGTGGGAGGTATGGCAAGGCAGAAACAAATTCTTGCATTGAGGGCAAAGGTAAAAGACTACATATGCTGGAGGAGCTGTGTGGCATGGTAGTGTAGACATTCCCACTTGGGTCAGCTTAGATCTTTTTCCTTCTTTCATTAAAACTGCCAATATGGGTGCATCCAGTCTGAAGGGGGGGAGAAGAGATTATGATAATAGCTATCATTTATATAGCACCTTAAGGTTTGTGAAGCACTTTATGTATGTTCTCTCTTTCAATCCTCACAACAACCTTGTAGGGTAGGTGCTATTATTGTGTCCATTTTCCAGATAAGGAAACTGAGGCACAGAAAAGTCAAGTGACTTATCCAGGGTCACAGAGCTAATGAGACAGAATTTGAATTCCAGTACTTTGGCTACTGTGCCACCCCAAGACCTAAGAAAAGAGGACTTTTTGGGGGGAGGCAACTTCTAGTCAAGGGCTTCCCATACGAGATTTCCCATCACTCTGGCAGAAGACAAGAGGTTTCCCTGCTGCCTTCTTATTTTGCCCCCCAAACAAGCACTAAATGACCCCATTTGCTTACTCCCAGACTTCAGAAGTGAAACCCTTGCAACACAGCATGGCCAAGGTGGAGTGAAATCCTGTATCATAATATATCCAGCTCATGCTGTGCTTCCCAGTGCTGAGCTCTATCTAGACATGAGGCAGAGAGGTGACCTAGTGCAGAGAACACCAGGCCTGGAGTCAGGAAGATCTGAGTTCAAATTCAATCTTCAACACTTGCCAGTTGGGGGACCCTGGTCAAGTCACATAATCTCTATTTGCCTCAATTTCCTCAGCAGTAGAATGGAGATCATAATAAATAGCCTCTATCTTCCAGGGTTGTTGTGAGGACAAAATTTATAAATATGCGTAAAGCATTTTGTCAACCTTAAAAAGCTTATATAAATGCAAGCAATTATATGAAAGGGTGATACTAGAAAGAGCAGGAGGCGTAATTGTGAACACAAATTGTAGCTGCTTCACAACTCTGCCCAGAAACTGAGGAAGCCAAGCCCTTTGGGTCGTCTTCTCCCCTAGCCGAGGGGGGTGAGGATTAGAGAGAACAGAGCAGTGTTTCCTCAGGAGGAGGCTTTTCTGCCTGACTCCTCAGTGGGTCCATGTTAACTAATAATGATAATGTTCATTTTTTTCTTATGAGCAAGAATTATGGCTTCTCATAAAGAGCTCCTTTTTAAACAGGGAAATTCCATAATTGAAAATGGCTGAAATTAATTTAATGACCCACTTCTCTGTGCAGGCAATGATCTGCCTTCCCTTTGTCCTTTCAGAGGGAATGGACTGGATCTGCAGTCTGAGTCTCTCTGGGCCTGGAGCCTGAAGGGAGCAATTTACAGCCCAAGGCTAAAAGGTTGGTTTGGACTTGACCGCAAGAAGCGTGCTTTATATCTTCCCCCCAGTGTCTAACTCAGCATTCAGCACTAACACAGTGGACAGCAAACTTTGACTGGTATTTGTCCTTAGTCAATTTAGTAGCTTCCCTATTAATCAATCCACAACACCATGTGCCAGGCATTGTGCAAGGCACTTGGGTATACAAGTACAAAGAATGAAAAAAATCCCAACTTAGAACAAGTTTACGTTCTAAAGAGGTAGACAACAAGGACATATAAATATACACACTACAAATATAAACTGAACAAATAACAAATATATGCAAAGTTGTGAAATACAAGCTACTTAAATAAAAAGAAGGGCACTAGCAGGTTGGAGAACCTAGCACTTGGAATGGGTATCCATTTTGAGGGCAGCCTGGTTATGGTGGAAAGAGCCCTGGTTCTAGAATTAGAAGTGCTATTAGAAGAAGCATGGTGTCTTGCATAGTGCTGGAGCTGGAATCAGGAAGATCTGGATTTGAAACCTGATTCAGACAGTTGTTAGCTGTGTGACTCTAGGCAAGTCATTTAACCTCTCTGAAATTCAGTTTCTTATACTGTTAGCCCTATAATGTTCTGTTGCTGTAGGTGTGACAATAGGGACCTGATTTGGGCAAGACTGTGAAATTGGGAAAATGAATATTTAGTCCCCCCACTCTACCCCCAACACACACGTGTATACATTATGATGATGAGCTGAGCCTTTCCACCTATTTCTATGAATTCCCCACACCCATGGCAAATCATGCTGGTTCCAGAGCCCCCATAGTACGCATAGGTCTGCCTTTTCTATGCAATCATCCTTGCTACCCATCCTCTCCTCTGTTGATCTCTGCATCAAAATTCACCTGAGCCCTATTTCCTTAAGATGAGTTTAAGTATATGAAGTGGTTGGAGCAGCTAGGTGGTGCAGTGCATAGAGCATCAGCCCTGGGGTCAGGAGGACCTGAGTTCAAATTTGACCTCAGACATATCACTTCCTAGCTGTGTAACCTTGGGCAAATCACTTCATCCCAATTGTCCTGCCTTCCCCCCTGCCAAAACAAAGAAGATTAAAAAAAAAAGGTATATGAAGTGGTCCACTATTAGAACTGGAAGGTGGAGTTAGACCATCCATTCAGTGTTGAAAACAAATTTGTACCTTTATTTGACCCTTTTGAAGGAAGGCTGAACTAGAGAAAACCAAAGCTAAGGAAATAGAAAGGAAAGAGAAGGTCAGGGGCAACAAGGGAAAAATTATAAAACCCTTAATCTTGGGCAACAGCAGATGTCTCCAAACAGAGATAGGAAAGGAGAGGGGAAGGACACAACCAGGCATGCCACCAAAGCTTCAGGCTCAAGAAAAAAATCCTTAGAGGTTCCAAGAAAGGCTATGCTTTGAACCTGGTTCATGATTACCCCAAACTCCCCTCTTCCCAAATTCAATAGGTGGGACTCCTCAGTCTGTGTTACTCTATGCATCAGAGCAACTCAGAGAAGTTGATGAGGGCCAATCAGTGTCTCAAACAGATGCATCTGATTGGTTGGTTTCCCACTTTTAATATCAAAGATATGGAAAAGCCCCCAAAATTTTTAGCCTGACAGAATTCAGAAAAGAGAGGGACTATCAGACAGCAGAAGAATATATGTCTAGGGCAGGGACAGACTGCCCCCAAAAGACTGTCTTCCAGATAGTAGGAGTGTCAAAACCTAAGAGTAGTAAGAGCTCTGGGCTAAGAATCAAATGAGCAAGTTCTTATACTTATACTAGAGGCAGCTGGTGATGTAGTGGATAGCATGCCAGGCCTGGAGTTCAAATCCAACCTTAAATATTTACTAGCTATGTGATCCTGGGAAATTCATTTAACTGCAGTTTCCTCGCCTGCACCTACCTCCCATGGTTCTTGCTGTGAGTCTCAAAAATGAGATAGTATTTGTAAAAAGCACTTAGAACAGTACCTGGCACATCATAGGTGTTTAATAAGTGCTTATTAATTTTCCCTGCCTTTCAAGGCATTGAGGGATACAGAATCCTGGGACCTGGTGTTCACTTTCCTCTCTACTGCAAATTGCTTGAATTTGAGGGGGAAATCACTTCTCCCCTGAGAGTCTCAATTTTTTCATCTGTAAAACACGAGCACTTGGGTGAGATAAACTATGAGTTCCCTCATGACTCTGACAGTCTGTGAGTCTGATTCAGAATAAAGTGTCAATGTTCCCCAAAATGCCTTAATGTGCATGGAAAAGTTATCTGCATTTTAGAATGACTAATATAGTTACAGCAACTTGACCTAAAGGAATGGCTCCATTCAAGGGATCTCTAATGGTGGGATTTCAGGCACCAGAGAAAGATACAAATGATTCCAATGAAGAAAAAATGTGGAGTTGTCTAAAAAGACGGAAAAGAGACCAGTGTGGATGCAGAGAATTCGTGGTCCAACTGAGATTTTTAAAAATAACTTGTTAGTTAGATAAAAGGTAACAGATGAATGCAGAAGAATGATGATGACATATAATCATAATAATCATACTAATAATGACAAGAGTACTAAAGCTTAGAACCAAGCTATGTTGATAAGTGCTAAGGACAGTAAGACCTTAAGATAACTGTTGGGTACAAAAAGAAAGTCAGTATGCCAGAACTGTGTCAGAGAATAAGTAATAAGAACTAGTTGGTTGTTAGTTTTGTTTCCATTTTTCTCTTCTAAGAAGAATAATCTTCAGGTTGAAGATAGGACAAAAATGAAGTGAAACTCAAGATAAGTGAGAAAATGGCGAGAGAGCTGTCAGTTGTCCTCAGTTCATGTCTCCAAGCATCATAGCCCATAGTATCAAAAGAACTAAGATGGGAGACCATTGGACCACTGGGAGTGATCTTTGAAATATTGTAGAGAATGAGACAGATGTCAGAGAACTGGAGTTGAGCTAATATTGAATGGAATTTCAAAATAAAGAAGGAGGTAGAGCCTTCAAACTAAAGACATTTTTCATCTAACATGGTTCCAAGTAATCACTGCTTCCCTTTCTAAATGCTCACAAACCATCCCTTTAATACTATGTACTAAAATTTTGCCCCAAATAAAAGTCAAACTCAAAAGCTGATAGCTTGAAGGCTCTACCTCCTTCTCTTTTTGATGTCTTATCTGCAATCACACACCCTCAATTTTGCAGACTGTCTAGACCAAGTGTCAAAATGAAATAGAAACAGGGTCCACTAAACTGTACATAAGGATCCCTCTGAACTTCATATTAACTTAGAAAAACACATATTAATATTATCTGTGTCTTAGTGAATTTTTATTTTGCTAAATATTTTCCAATTACTTTTTAATTTGATTTGGGCAGCACTCGTGCAGCCCAGTTTGACAGCTCTGGTCTAGACATCTATTCGCCCATTCTGTAGTTGTACCATTTATTTCTATTAACCTAAACATAAGATTTTGTATTTATCTCCATTAAAATTTATCTTATTAGGTTTGAGCCATCATCCTAATCTAAACTGCAAAATTGAGGGGGAGGGAGACTGAGAAAGTAGAAGGGTGGGATTAGGAGGCCAGCTTTTGGTTATTATTTGAGTCTGACTGCAGCTAGATGGTACAGTATGTAGAGTATTGGACTTGGAGCCAGGAAGACTGGAGTTCAAATTTGGGTACATATACTTACTAGCTGTGTGACCCTGGGCAAGTCACTTAATGTTTCAGGCTCAATTTTCTAATCTGTAAAATGGGAATAATAATATCTTCCTCCCAGGGTTGTTTGGAAGATCAAATGAGATAACCTATGAAAAGTGCATTGCAAACCCTAAAGCACTATATAAATGTTATCTATTATTAGCAATTATTATTATGGCTGGAAGCAAACCTATGGAGTAGGGAAAGTCAGTTTTGGGTGTCCTCACACTTTCTCCAGTTTAACTCCAATTTATCTGACTGGGCCTTTCCATCTTGTGGCACTGTCCCTCTCTTAAATACTCTGACTCCAATCTAGAGCATCCCATATCCTAATGATGACCCCCAAACCCCCACAATGCATCTAGAATTGTCTTTTACAGGCAGTAGTCCTTACTCCCCACCCTCTCCTCTGTTGATTTCTCCAATCAAAAGCAACCATTTTTCACAGGAAAAAGATGATGATGAAAAGATGGCAGAGTAGGTCAAAAAACTTTTGGTTCTCCAAATTTCCTCTACAGAAAAAGACAGAACATTGCCTCAGAGGGAATGTAGAGCAGCAGAAATAAGAAAAGAGTTGGGACAAAGTTCTACTAAGACAACCTAAGAAGACCTCAGGAAAGACCTGACCTCCAGGGTCAGAGGTTTGATCTGAGTGAAGAGCAAACACCTCCAGACCAGTTCTGTAGAATCACTAAACAACAAGCCCTGGGGGCAGCTGGGGTTGGGAGGAAGCCTCAGTCTTAGAAATTTTCATGGCATGAATAGTGTAGGGGTCTAATGGCTGAGTAAGAGAAGATTGAAGGACCTTCCACTGCTGCGGGATGCCAAGCACAACTCTGCTGATCAGATACATCCCATGCTGGTCTGCTGCTGCAGGAAAGGAGCTAGCACACACCTGGTCAGTGCAGTAGCAGAGGAGCGGGGACCCTACTGACTGTGGGCAATTGCAGGAGAGCAGAATCCCTGATTTTAGTTCCAGAGAAGAGGGGGCAATTGTAGTTTGCAGCCATGGGAGGGACAAGAGGGAGTAAGATCATTTCTGGGACAGCTGCGGGGAAAGGGGGTTAACCATGACTTAGGAGGGGAGAGGAGAGTCCAAAGCTGAGGTCTGAGACAGACCTCAGAAAATAACAGTAAGAAAGACCTGAGGCTTGGGGTATTATTCCCCATACCTAAGGACTAGAACTTGATCACACTAATAACTGCTAAGAATAAAATAAAACAAAAAACAAATAAAAATGAGCAAGTAAAGGAGAAAGAACCTAACTATAGATAACTACTATGGGGATAGAAAAGATCTGGGTTCATATTCAGAGGAAGATAATGGAGCTAAAAAGCCACTTCTTTTTCAATGAGAAATATCAAATGGTCCTCAGAACAAGAAGATTTCTTAGAATTTAAAAAGGACTTTAAAAATCAATTAAGAGAGATTAAGGAAAAATGAGCAAAAAAAATTAAGAGCAATCTAATAAAATCAAGGAAATTATGCAAAAAAAGTCAACCAACTTGAAATAGAGAAACAAAACTTAAGGAAGAAAATAATTTCTTGAAAACTAGAATTGGGCAAAAGGAAGCTAATGACATTCTAAGACAACAAAATAAAACAAAATCAAAAGAATGAGAAAATAGAAGAGATGTGAAGCATCTATCAGAAAAAAACAACTGATCTGGAGAACAGATTGAGGAGATATAATATAGGAATAGCCAGACTTTTTGAAAATTATGATAAAAAAGAATCTTGATATAATGTTACAAGAAATTATCAAGGAAAATTGCCCTGAAGTTCTAGAACAAGAAGGCAAAGCAGAAATATTTTTTAAAAATCCACCTGAAAGAGGTCCCAGGAGGAAAACTTACAGAATATCATAGCCAAGTTTCAAAACTCCCAGGTCAAGGAGAAAATATTGGAGGCAACAAGAAAAAAAACAGCTTAAATATCATGGAGCTGTAATAAGGATTTCATAAGAACTAGCAGTGACTATATTGAAGGACCATAGGTCTTGGAATACTATATTTCATAGAGTAAAAGAGCTGGAGTTATGACCAAGGGTAACTTACCCGGCAAAGTCAAGCATAATTTTAATGAAAAAAAAAAAGACATTTAATGAACTAAAAGATTTTCAGAGTATTAATGACAAAAACAACTGAGTTTAAGGGAAAATCCAATATGTAACATCCAGGAGAAATATAAAGTAAACATTAAGAACCAATTATAAGGGACTCAATAAGGACAAATCATTTACATCTCATATATTAAAATATCAGTTTTTTTTATGATTGTCATTTTTATTTGGGTAGTTTGAAAGAAAGGCTTGGGCTGAGCTGAGTATGAGAGGGTGATTCTAAAAAACTGTGTAGAGAGAGATAAAAAGGAATAATTATCTCATGCAAATGAGGCAAAAAAGGGGAAAATTGGTACAGAAGAAGCTAGTAGGGGGAGAGCAGGTAGTGTTAAAACTTACTTTCATCGGAAATGGCTTGAAGAGGGAAAAACATATGTGTGTATATATTTATGTATGTATTATGTATATACACACATATACATATGTAATGCCAAGCAAAGGCAACTTTCAAGGTTCGGATTACCATCATAGCAAACCCCACTTATTCAGCAAACATTCACAGAACAGAGAAAGTCAAAATACAGTGTAACTTGTTCATTTAGGAAGTAAGTTCTCAATTCAATTTCAAAGTATCAAGGGCCAAGTACCCCACCCCTGGCTAGTGCATTAGTCCAAGTAGCCCACTCCTGAGCAGTATGTTTAGTCAGTCAACAAAGTGTCTCCTCTCAAATGGAGATTAGTCTCCAACCATAAACAAAGTATATTCATTGGGTCAATCACAGAGCACAAAAAACTCAAAGGCTTCCCACCCCTGAATCTCAAAAGGGGCAGGAGAGCACAAAAGGCCATCCACCCTTAAGTTACAAGGCTAAGATATCATCTCAGCATTGAATATCCAAGGAAAGGCCTTTCTTTCATCTTCACTGGAGGCAAGCCCTCAGCAATCTCAGTTCCTGGGGAGACAAGGCTCAACAAAGCCATAGCCAGTGTCCTCATCAAGTCACTCTCTGCCTGTAGAACAGTCCCAGTCATCTATAACAAAGTTGTAGAAAAGAGTTAATTACCTGGAGCATTGCGAGATTAAGTTCCCCTCCTCACCCCCAAGATCATGCAGTTAGTATGTATCCTAAGCAAGACTTGATCCCATAGCTTTCTGAACCTAATACCAGCCCTTTATCCATTATAGTGCATTGCCTCTCTATGTAATCTTAGGTTGCATTAATAGCAGATCATTGGTCAATATGTGAGAAATAATAGCCTTGGCTGGATCACCTCTAGAATACTAGCCAGGGGAGAAGGACCAGGATGGTGAGAGCACTAGAGATAATACCACATGAACATCAGCCTAAGGATATCAGGAAGTTTCACCCAAAGAAGAGCAGATTCAGGAAGAATATAGTAACTGTCTTTGAGTATTTAAAGGCCTACCATGCTGAAAAAAAAAAGATTTGACCTATTTTGCTGGACACCAAGAGGATGGGATCAAGAGAGGTGGGTAGAAGAAGGGCAGGTTACTCTGGCCACAAGGGAAATCTTTCTAAAGGTCTGTCAGTAGAATGGATTACATTTAGAGGTACTGGTTTCTCCATCCCCTGAGATCGCTCGACACAGGCTGAATGACCATTTCTCAGGGATTCTGTCAAGAATTTACCCATTTTGGGGTGGCTAGGTGACGCAGTGAGTACAGCACCAGCCCTGGAGTCAGGAGGACCTGAGTTCAAATTTGGCCTCGGACACTTAACACAAAAAAACTAGCTGTGTGACCTTGGGCAAGTCACTTAACCCCCACAATTGCCCCCTCCAAAAAAAAAAAAAGGCAAAAAAAAGCAAAAAAAAAGAATTTACCCATTTTGGGGTGGCTAGGTGGTACAGTGAGTAGAGCACCAGCCCTGGAGTGAGGAGGACCCAAGTTCAAATTCAGCCTCAGAAACTCAACACATTTTCTAGCTATGTGACCTGGGACAAGTCACTTAACCCGGATTGCCTTGCCTTCCCCCCTCCAAAAAGACAACAATAATAACAACAACAAAAGAATTTAACCATTTGGTTATGGTGCAACAGCTTTCTGAGGTCCCTTTCTGCTCTGAGTTGACTGAATGGATGATATTTTGAACAAGGAGACATTTGAGTAGAGCCCCTAAACTGAGAATAGGCAGCATTCATATAGCACTTTCAGGTTTGCAAAGCCCTTTGCAACCTCATGACAACTCTGTATGTGGGAGGGTACTGTTATGATCTTCATTTTATGGGTGGGGAAATCCAAGCTGAGTTCAGTAATTTGCCCAGGGTCACACAACTGTCTAAAGAATGTCTAAGGAAGGATCTGAACTCAGATCTTCCTGACAACCCCTCCAACACCATCCACTGCGCCATTTAGTTGCCATATGCAGGCTCTTTTGCAGAGACCTTCAAATTTCCAGGCTTCTAAGCTCACAAGGGAAGATACCCTTAAATCTGCTAAAAGAGAAAGTGCTGCCAGACAGACCCTATATCATGTGGGAGCACAGGGAAATAGGAAAAATAAGAGGGGGTGGGGGGAGGGCATCTGTTTACTTTATGGTGTATAAAAGACTAGAGGGCTTTTGGGGGTAGGAAAGATAGAGCTGAACTACCATTTTCTTGGGACACCTACCTGTCTGCCTGTATGCCTGTTTCTCACTCCCTTCCCCGCCTTCCTCTGCCTCCAGTCCCCGTAGGCCTACCCCAGGCTGCCGAGAAAATCATATTTAATTTATTTATTTCATTTGGCACTGAGGTGCCCTCAGTAGCTCCTTTTCAAGGGCCCTGAGGTGGGCGTATAGGAAAATATGATCCTAATTAAAATGACTGAAACCACCAGCAGTGCCCATTAATAAAACATCAGAATAAAACTGTATTTTTAAAAAGGCAGGCTTTTGCTACCGACACCCCCCACTCACATCAGAAGATGGGCAGGGAACATGTAGGTAAGGAAAAAAAATGAAGTAAGGTTAGCATTTCTCATTTCTAATATGGGAGAGGAATTGTGGTTTAATCATTTCTGGTGGGGGAAGAAAGTGCTAAGAGTCCTGATATTCAGTTTCTAAATCCTTCTCTCTGCCATTAACTAGTTTCCTGGCTTTGGGCAAGTTACTTCACTCCTATGAGCCTCAGTTTCCCCATCTGCTAAGTGGGGATAAGAATGCTTATGTTACCTACCTCACAGCTTAAGTTTAAGGTCAGTACTTTGAACATTTCAAAGTTTTCAAAATGTGACAATGTGCACTCATTCTCATATTACTAGGACTTTGTTTGCTTCTAGTTCCTGCAATTAGGGGTATTGGTGGGAGGAGAAAATTTCTTCCAACCTAGAATTGGAGCCAGAGGACCTGGGTTCCAGTCTCGACTCTACTACCAACCAGCTGTGTGACCATAGACAAAGCTCTCCATCTCTGGGCTCTATTTTTCTCATTTGAGAGAACTGGAAGGGGAAGGGAGGAAAATAAGCATTTATTAACTCCTATTATTGTCAGGTACCCTAATGAACAGTTTAAAAATATTATCTCCTTTGAAGAGACCTAAGAAAGCAAGGAATCCTTCCCCATCAATTGTTAAATCAGGGAACTGAGGTTAAGTGAGGTTAACTGAGGTCAAGTTAAAGGCCATGTGAATAATAAGTAATAGAGCCAGGATTTAAACTCAGGTCCCCAGGTCTCCTCACTGCAAATGCACCACACCAAGTCTCTTTCAGCCCAAAGATCCCATTTTTGATACAAAAGAGTTTTTCTGACTTCTTCTCAGAGCTAATTCATATTTATTTCAGGTTTATAGGTTTTTGAAATAGCCAGAACAGCTGAGGTTAAATGTTCTGGTTTAGGCCAAAATTAATCATGTTTCATATTCATGGTAGGTTTCCCTGCCAGTTAATAAAATGATTTATCTGAACTACTTTGCTCTTTATTGATAACAGGGGGTCCTACTTTTCTCCTTCAGTCTTTTCCTTTCTAAGAAAAGACAAGTAACACTTATTGAATTCTAATGCATCATTCTAATAATGAGTGTCAATAGCAGCAGACAGATATAAGAAAGAAACATGGGATCTATCCCAGAGCACCTTGTCAGCAAATATATTCACCACCACCCCCCTCCCCAGGAAGCTGAGAGTTCATTACCAGCAGGAGAAAAAAGTCAATAAATATGTAGCTATGTTTCAATCCTTGACTGCAGCTAATCCTTATAATAGTTAAATCATTATGTTCCCCTGGATGATGCAGGAAGGTCTGTTGGGGGTATGATGGGTTAGAGAGGTGAGAGAAGAATAACAGGGAAATCTACCAAGGTCTCCGGGAGGAATCTGGAGTCCTAACTATGGGATGCCTTGGCAAGGAGAGCATAACTGGAAAAAATGAATAAGTAGTTATAGAGATTGTGGGAAAATTTGGAGAATGATATTGGGGTGTTTGGAGAATGGGAAGAAATATTTTATATAGGATTAGTAGTAAACAGATGATGCTCACCAGTTCTGAAGGACAATTCTTGTAGTTTAACAATCACAGCGTTTGGAGATGAAAGGAACCTTAGAAATCCTAGATTTATCATTAGAAAGAATTTTGTTTTCATTGACTTGTTTATTGACTTTCAGTTTACAAGATTCAGTTCCAGAATCCCTTGGGTTTCAGATTTTCTCCCCTCTCCTTCCCCGCCCATGGTGGCGTGCAATCATGTATAGGATCGACAAATACTTTCACATTGTACAATAGTCTGGTTGTATAGAAGGGTTATAACCAATGGAGTGAACAATGGGAAAAAAGAAAGAAAACTGAACATGAAAAAGAACGATAACATGTAGATTGCTTCAGTCTCCATTTAAATTCTGGTCTTTCTAGATCTTTCTCTGAATGTAGACATCTCTTTCCATCCTGAGACTTGTAGAGCTGTCTTATACCTTTGCATTGCTGAGAAAAGTCCAGTTTATCAAGGTTGGTCATCACACATACGATGTGTCTGTGATTGTGTACAAATTTTTCCTGGTTCTGCTCTTCTCACTTAGCATCATTTTGTATAAGCCTCTCCAGGTACATATGAAGTCCATCTCCTTCCCATTTCTTATAGCACAACAGTATTCCATTACATTCATATACTACAATTTGTTTAGCCATTCCCCAATTGAATTTTAAAGGCCACTGAGTTCAATCCTCTCACTTAACAGTTTATAAAAAAAAAGATCCAAAGAGATGATTTAGCCAAGATCCTACAAGAAAAAAGGAGTTGAGATTTGAACTCACATCTTTTAACTCCAAATTCTACAGTTTCTCTACTGATCAACTCTGCCTCTTCTATCCCATCCCTTGAATTTTACAGAGAAGATAATACGATTTGCCCAATGTTATGCAGCTCATAAGAAGCAAAACCAGGATTAGAACCTATGTCTTTTGACATCAGATTCAATGTCCTTCCCACTACTGAAATTCAGAGAAGATGGAGAACAACATGGATTGAAGTAGTCAGGAAAAGGTAAGAAAGCATTTGATTTGTCCCTTGAAGGAAGAGTAGGATTTTCATAGAAAGGGAAGGGATCCTAGGATCCCAAAATCATAGCAAAAGAGACAGAAGAGACCTTAAGGTCTATTTAGTGCAACCCTTCATTTTATAATTGAGGAAACTGAGGCCCAGAGATGTTAAGTGTTCTACACAGGAAATAGGTGGATTTCCTATAGGGAGGATAAAATCAATAAATAATTTGGAGGTATGAGGTATACATATCATAAATGTATGAGAAAGAGATTTTCAAATGACCTTTCCTTGAGGTTAGAGGAAAGTGTCAAAGTAATTTGTCTTGTCCACAGAAGAATTATTTCTATACGTTCTACCATGAAGATAATAGAGATCCTGTCCTTTCATGGGAAAAAAAGGAATTCTTAAAAAGGGCAAATTTTGGGATAAGGGTCCCCCTTATTAGAGTCAAAACTGGCAACCAATGGGACAGCTAGAGTCATTGAAGTCACTTAAGATCTGAACCAGGAGTGTATTTTATCCCTTGATACATATTAAAACCCATTTACCCTTTCTCCTCCAGAATGATTCTTATTCTTGTTCCCACATAGATAACATAACAGAGTATCTACCCAAAGAATGGTAAGACTTCTTTTAGGGTTTTTTACATCTCATGGGTACCAAGAGAGTGCTCAAGCTATCTATCCATTATCCCTCACTCTTACTACTTGGAAGATCTTTTCCAATCATGCATTGCCTCAATGATATTCCTTACGCCACATTTTGCACATCAGTGGAAACATGCTACTACTTATCTGTGCTCATTGTACATTTTTCTAATACCCTTTGGGCAACCCATGCATTAGATTCATTGGAGACTCTGATGTTTGAATTAGTACTTTTTAGCATCTGTAGAAGTAAATGGGGAGGGGAAGTTTGGCTAGATCTCATTTACTTCCTACCATTTTATAGCAAATATTATTCTAAATGAATGATAAGTAGAGTGAAGAGGCTTTTACAGCAAATTTCTCTGGTAAAGGTCTAATATCTAAGATTTATAGGGAATTGACACAAATATATAAGAACAAGAGCCATTCTATCAAAAGATAAATGACCAAAGGGCTCTAAAAATATCCATTTCTCAAAAGAGGAAAGGCAACTATTAATACCAATAAAAAACCTACTCCAAATTGCTAAC
The DNA here is from genome assembly GCA_028646515.1 of Pseudochirops corinnae. Classification (NCBI taxonomy): domain Eukaryota; kingdom Metazoa; phylum Chordata; class Mammalia; order Diprotodontia; family Pseudocheiridae; genus Pseudochirops; species Pseudochirops corinnae. The sequence continues at coordinate 161,538,872 of CM053590.1, read as the reverse complement.
AACAATGGAAATAAAAATAAGAACAAATCTGAGGTCCTACATCACACCCATGATATTGACAAAGATAAGAATAAAGAAAAAACATGATTATTAAGGAGATTATTAGATAACAGAAATGTAATATACTGATGATGTAACTGAGAATAGATTCAACCATTCTGGAAAGCAATTTGGAATTATCACCAAAATGATAGCCTTTTAAATTGTATATGCTTCTTGATCTAGAAATAACACTATAAGGTCATACTGGACTCACCCTTCTCCCTACCCCCCCCCCCCCCAAAGATCAAAGAAAGGATCCAGTACAAAAATTATTTTAGAGGCACTATTTTTTGTTAATAAAGAATTGGACAAAATGATGACTCATCAATTTGGGAATGGCTGGACAAATTATGGTATATATGGATATAATGAAATATTATTGTACTGTGAAAAATTACCAAAATTATGGAAAAATCACCTTTATTAAGTGTTTGCTGTGTCAGGAACTGTGCTAAGTATTTGGGTTACAAATATAAGCTAACAAGACAGTCCTTGTCCTCAAGGAGCTGATAAACTAATGGGGGTGGGGGTGGGGTGGAGACAACACAGAAAGGAGAGACAGATATTAGGAACTGGAGAGAAGAGGACCTGCCTTAGAGGCAAGGAGAAGTCCAAGAGAGTATAGACATGATGTTGAGGTAAGAGTTGGGAGAGCTGGTTCAGGTTTTTGAAAGGATGCACTTAGACTTTCTCTTCAGCCAATGGGGGGCTTTATTGATGCAAAAGCATATGGGCCTGAAATTTAGCAAGGAGCTAAACAAGAGGCATTGATATAGGACAAGGACCAGACTTATACAGACAGAAAACTATACTGCCTGTTGGATGATGATGTAATTTTTAGGGTTTCTAAAGGGGGTTGAAGATTTAGGGACAAGAAAAGTCTTCCAAGATAAGAACACAGGATGAGAATGATGAATGACACAAGATAAGAGAGACAAGGGAATTTTTATGACCCAGGATGAGGGGAGACGAGGAATTTTATGGTCCAGGATAAGGGGAAGTTTATTTATTTGCTTTTAGTTTACAAGATTCAGTTCCACAATCCCCTGAGTTTCAAATTTTCTCCCCTCCCTCTTCCCCGCCCCCATGGTGACTGCAATCAAGCACAGGATCTGCAAATACTTTCACATTGGACATTAGTCTGGTTGTATAGAGGGTTGTAACCAATGGAGTGAACAATGGGAAAGAAGAAACAAAACCAAACATGGAAAAAAACGATAGCATGTAGATTGCTTCATTCTCCATTTAAACTCTGTTCTTTTTAGATCAAGTTTCATGGTATTTCAAGATAGGGGAGATTTTAGGATGCCAGGGAATGAGCAACTCAACCCTTAGGGCACCTAAGTTACTTCAGGGTACCTTTAGACTAGAGGATAAACTAGAGAAAGGGAAACTCAATCTTTAGGGCACCTTTGTATCCACATCAGTGAGTGTAGTGAAGCACAGCTTAAGCCCTCCTGAAACAATGAGAATTCTAGTGGGTCAATCAGTCACCAATTGGGAAGATGGGGTCTCAGTGTACAAGTTTCTACAGGGCAGGAAGGCAGTTGTCATGGAGGAAGAGAAAAGTAAGTATGAAGAGTATATATACAAACAAAAAAAGTTATGCTGAAGGTAATGGGGAGCTACAATTTCCTATGCAGTCTTTTCTTCTTTTTAGTATAGACAAATTTTTACATGTATTGGGTTGTCAAGTTCATAATTTTAAGAAAAAGAATAATAGGAGATCCTTATTATGGCACATCAGTGACCAGTGTTAGTTTAAATGTGGTGATTCCACTGTCCTTAATGATGAAAATACACTAGAAATGTGCTAACAAATGTCTTCCTTTTTCTGTCTATTCAATATTCTGTTAGTTTCATTGATGGATGAATGCTCTTAAAATAGTATGGTTCAGTTGAGTCGCCTACCAAAACTTTCTGTATATTTATTTATTTCACTTCCACTGTTCCTAAACCTCCCAGAAAATTGCAAGTGACCCCATAAGCTACCAGTGTAAACATCTGACTGACTTTGGACATTGCCCTGCCTGGCCTCTATATCTGAGATGGAAAGCCTTTTCTCTTTGACAAAGCAACTTTTTTTTTTTTGAGGATGGGGCTCTCTTGAGTTCCCTGCTTATCATCTGGGAAGAATTAATTTCATTTCTCCACTGAACCTGCTGTGGAACTTAGTCCATGTCTGAAACTGTAGGCCAGCTCTTCTGTTTGTTGTCACATTCTACATGAGGACTCTCTGACATTTGTTCATTCTCCATGTTGCCTTGTCACATTACCCATGGTCACACAGTTGGTCTTATCCCCAGTCCCCAAGTTTTCTAGACAAACTAAAGTTCAATTCTTCACTTAGAAGATATGCTCACAAACTGTGGAGACATTAAGAGATGGTAAACTCTGATAATACATACTTACCCCATTCACTGAGTATCAGTATCCAACATTTGATGAAAGGAAGGGGACAAGGAACATGGACACAAGAAATTTGCTTCCAAGGTCCCTGAAGAGGGCTAAGAAATCATTGATGCCTCGTTGGGCACCAAAGGAAGTATGTTTGACATAGGAGAGGAACTTGAAAGGCAACTGAGGGAGAGGTACGAAAAGATGGGCCAGAAACATGGGTAAGATAGAATATCTTGAATATAAAGGAGAATGCTTAATTTTTTTTTCTCGTGGTTCTGCTCACTTCACTCTGCATCAGCTCATATGTTACTTCCCAGACTTCTCTTAAACCATCCCTTTCATAATTTATTCTGTGATAATAGTATTTCATTACGTTCACATATCACAGCTTGTTCAGCTGTTCCCCAGTTGATAGGTACCCCCTTAGTTTCCAGTTCTTTGCCACTACAAAAAGAGGTGCTCTAAATATTTTTGTAGAGATGGGTTTGTTTCCTTTTCCTTTGCTCTCTTTGGCGCAGTGCATAGTTTAGTAACATACGACACTGTAAACACAAATACCTTTCCAAGACTTAAGAACTCTGATCAATGCAATAACCAACCTTGATTCCAGAGAACTGATGATGAAAACTACTATTCACCTTATAATAATGACAACTAGTATTTATATGATGCTTTAAGGTTCACAGAGCTCTGTATGCATTATTTCTTTTGATCCTTAAAACAACCCTGAGAGGCAGATGCTATGATTATTCACATTTTATAGATAAGGAAATTGAAGCAGATGGAAGTTAAGCGACTTGCTCATGGTCACACAGCTAGTAAATTTTTGAGGCAGGATTTTAATTCAGGTCTTCCTGATTCCAGACCTAATGCTCTATCTGCTCTCCACTGTATTGCCTATGCACGCAAATCTGCCTCAGTTTCCTCATCTATAGAATAGAGATAATAATAACACCTACCTTGCAGGGTTCTTGTGAGGATCAATGAAATAAAATATGTACAGTGCTTTGCAAACTTTAAAATACTATATAAATTCTAGTTATGATTAGCTCAGGACAGAAGGGTGGTGGACTCTGTGTAGAGGCATTTATTTTTTTGAAAATGACTGGCATGACATTTTGTTTCACTTGACCATGCATATTTTTATGGGTGTTAGGTTTTTCTTTCTGTTTTTTTTCCTAATGGGGTAGTATGAAAATAGATTTGTGATCATTGAAAAAGCTAAAATCAATTTTTAAAAAAATTCATAGGGGAGAGAAGAAACAAAGGTGGGAGGGATGGGAGAAAAGAATGAAGAATAAGGGTTGGGGTTGTGAAAGACAGAGAGGAACCAAAAGGAGATCAACATGGAAGCAAAAGTTTGTTCAGAGCAGGGTGAGATGAAGGAGAAAAAGTGAATATTTGAGAGAAAGAGATTTTAAAAATTGGAAAATTTTGAAGGGGGAAGAAATTTTGAAAAAAAACTGAAATACTACCCTATCCCCACCTTTAAAATTCAGGAAGAGAGAGGAAATGAAGGTGATAGGTACATGTATTTACCATCAATGGAATGGTTAAAAAGCTGAAGAAGTCAAGGAGTGCAGGTGTATGATGGGATGGAAACCATAGGAGTGGAATCTAAGCTATGTTGTATGGAATTAAATAAACTACAGAAAAATCACTCAACCCATATTGCAAATATTTAGTCCTGGATCGTGAAATGTACATGCCTACAGTCTTCACAATCATGTGGATGTTGCCCCATATAAATGGCTAATCTCCCCTCCAACACTGCTTCCAGTGGGTGAGCCTTGTCCTTTTACTCTGACACTCAGAGCTTCCCAAACTCAAAATCAAAGCTCACTGATCCCATACCAGTGAAGGGTTGGCAGCTGCCCCCACCCTTGCCCCTCATGGTGAGGTTTACTCTGCTCACCTCTAATGCTGGGCAAGAATCAAAATGTAACCCTGCAGGGGGTTAGTCCTCTTGTGTTAATTAAAGTAACCCCAAGAACCCAGCTGCTGAAAAGCCTGTAAGAATGCCACAGGGAAGGAGAAAAGCACCATCTTAAAAGGACCACTTCATGGCTCTGAGCACATCAGAGCTTCCTCTCATTTGGAACTCAGTAGGATCATGCACACCCGCCTGCTTGAACTGAAAATGCCCTACTTTCTACCAGGGATGAAAACCTAACGTTTCCTGGATAAGTAGTTGGATTAAGGCAGCTGCCCATAAATTTACGATGCCTACTTTAATGGTTGCCAACTTCTCAGGACCATTTTCCCCACCGTGTCTGGAGGCAGCAACTGAGAATAAGCTAGTTCTCAATTCACCATGAGGCTACACTAAACTTAATAACTCACTATGCTAAAAACCTTATAGCAATGACAACAGTCTGATATTGGTGTCCAAGATTTTGTGTACAAATACAAGCTTGTTTTACATTTGGAAATAAGATTTTCATGTGTAATGAGAGGCAAAAGATTATTCATGAGACACTAATTTCACATGGTATCTTTTGCTTCCTTCTTGGAGGAAGAGCAAAAATGACCACATTGCCCTGAGGCCTTGGACCAGAATCATAGAAAAAACGAATGGTTGGATTAGTCAATCAACAATCAATGAGCATTTTTAAAATTGCATACTGTGTACTGGGTACTGTGCTAGGTTTGGGAGTTACAAGGAAAAAAAGACAAAACAGCTTTTGTCCTTGTAATGGATGGGCCTAACTTAGGCCAGTACTCGAAAAGTGTAGGTTTGATTTTGGAATGAAATGAGATACTCGTAGGCCATTTAATGTGAACAAATGGAGGTTTCCTTAGCCAAATATAAAAAGGATATTCAAGGAGGATACTACAGCACCAAGCTTGGGTAGGGGCAAGGGGGGCCCTTACGACTTCATAAAGAGATCAGCTGGGCAAGGTATGAGATTCCTATGCCTTGATACATCTGAAAGCGTGAAGAACCCTGGCTCCATGTGGGTGACCAGAAAACACCATGTGAGTATGGTCAGAAGCCACCAAGAAGGGGCCTTAAGAGAGCACCCCTTGAGCATTAGGCTTTCTGGGTCAATCAAGTCCTGGGACAATTTTGTTTGGAGTGGAGGGATAACTTAAAGAGAGGGAAGAATCCTAGAGGTCATTGTTTTATTATCACACTCACATAGTTTATATCCCTTTAGAAGAATGGGGTAAGGATTGTCTCTTCTTCCTAACAAGGAGTTGTTGTGTGTCAGGAATTGTAAATTTCTCTCCACCAAAGCTATGAACAATACAAAAGAGTCAACTCCTTCCCTCTCCCTTTTCTTTTTGGATATTATTAGGAAGATCACAAGAGTAATTTGAATAATCCAACCCAGATGCCCCAGGGGGATATGGAAAGACAATGGTGAGAGAGTATGGGTGCTTCCCAAACCCCAAGACTCAGTTGGAAGTTCCCACTCAGACACAGGAGAGGGAAGGGGGTATTAGAAACTCACTATGAGTCTACAGAGGGGATGGAAATTGAAACTCACAGCTGTAGGAAAAAAAATAGTTTTAAACCCCTCCCCCCATTCTTTAATAAGTCTATCATGTGAGACTTGGGGTTACAGGAACTGTATACATAAGGAAGTCTTAAGGTTAACAGAGGTAGGGTTTTGGTTTGGCTTGGTTTTTTTTTCACCTCTAAAAGTCACTCTCATCAAGTTGTACAATTCAGGCCACATTGGTCACTTGGTGCCCCTTGGAAGGGTCCTGAGCATCATTAGCTGAAGAATAGACTTCTGTAGTTGGATTTTGGAAAGCAGAGATCAGAGCTGAGTAGCAAAACTCAAATAGAAGACCTTCACTTGAAGAGAGCTGGCACATGGAAATTAACTAGTGAAGCAGAACTATATAGCCTAGTGCATGGGCATTGACGACAGAAAGGGTGAAAGCATGGTATCCACTGGGAAGTGGAGAAGACTTAGAGAAGGGAGGCAATATGGTCAGAGAAGCTGGGGAAAGGTGCTCCAATGAAAGAAACATATCCTGACTGTCCCAGAGGAAAGCCCTATCCAGAACAATGTTCTAAATAATAGAGTAACCATGAGGTTAGATTGCTCATCAGGAGCATAAGCACTTCCTATAGACCCATATACAAGCCTGATATATAGATATTTTAACTCAGAATCTAGTGACAGTTCTCAGAGAATATTCAGTGAATTTTCAGTGAAATTCTTAGATCATCTGAGGAAGGAGCAAAAAGTCAGACAAATGAGAGTTCCCACAAATGTGACGCGATCATGTCCTGTTGGGGGTGGGTGTGTTCTATTGCTTGATTTCCTTTTGGATCGGTCGCAATTTTTATTCTTCAGATACCATGATGTTCTATACTTTCAGTCATATTGTCAAGGTCAGAATTGGAAGAGCTGGTTCAGTTTTTTGAAAGAATTCAATCAGATCTTCTCTTTAGCCAAAGGGAGCTTTAATACAAAAGCATGTGGGCCTGAAACTTAGCAAAGAGCTAAACAAAGGCATTGATAGGACAAAGACCAGACTTATATACACAGAAAGTTACACAGCCTGTAGGATGATAATGTAATTTTAGGGTTTCTAATGGCGTTGGAGATTAGGGACAGGATGAGGAAAATGGATGACACAAGATAAGGAAGACAGGGGAAATTTTATGACCCAGGATGGAGGGGCAACAATACTATATAATTTAGTCCATTGTCTTCCCTTAACCAGTTCTGGGCACAGCCTCATTGTCTACTTGAAATACCTGTGGAAATAAGTGGATGGCTACATTAATCCAATTGACTATCTAATTCTATGTTATAATCTGGGTGACACAAATTTTTTCCATCCACCTTGTTTTTACTGTGTGGATTACCAGACCAACCTCTTTTTGAGTAGCTATGGATCTCTTTGAAAAGGCCTGGTAAGTATGCCCAGGATTGATCTAGTCAATGCAATGTTTCCCAGGGGAAAAAAAAAAGCAACAATATCACCATCTCCAAAGGATTCTTCTTTCATTTTGTATTCTGTTGCATGGCAAAAATCATTTATTTAGAGCTGGAAGAGATCTTAGAGGCCATAGAAGCCATAAAACCAAGGAACAGAGAAGTTAATTGTCATACTCATTGTCACACAATACCTGAGGTGAGACACCTCAGGTCTTCCTGTTTCCAATATTGATGCCCTATCCACCACAACATGGTCCTCCGTGACAATGGCACATTCTTTGGGAACATGTATCTCCATTTTATGCCTTAATATCTGTAGCCAGAGGCTATATAAGAAAGTTATCTCTGTGGCTTCATTCATCAAGGAATCCTGTGGTTCTGAAAATAAGCAAAAGAGCTACCTTGTTGAAAGAGAAACTAAAAATTCCCTGTGGTAAAAATGACAAGTCAAGAACAAAAGGGCAAAAGAGACCAAAGTAGTGTAGAAGATTTAGTGAGGACTATCCCAGTAAGTCACATACAAGTGCATCTCAAGATTCTGTCCTTGACCTTTTAAATGTCTTTCCCCACGTCTTCTTCCATTATGATCTCATCCACTCCCATGCTTCAGTGGTCACCTCTGAGGCAGGCAGAGGCTAACCTCCTTGCCCAGGATCACATAGCTAATAGGCTGAGGCAAGATTTGAACCCAGATTTTCTTGATTCCAAGTTCAGTGTCCTGTTAATTATGCCGAGCTGCCTCTCAAGTTATCATCTTCCCCAAAATCTTTCCCTTTCCTTCTCTAAACATTTCTATTTCTCTTAATGCTACCACCATCTTCCTAGTCCTCAAGGCTGGTAATCTTTTCTTTCCCCTCTACTGAAGTAACTGGTGGTACAATGGATAGAGAGCTGGGTCTAGAGTCAGGAAGGCCTGAATTTGCTAGCTATGTGACCCTGAGCAAGTCACTTAACCTTTTCTGCCTCAGTTTCCTCAACTGTAAAATGGAGATAATAATGGCACCTAACTCCCAGTGTTGTGGTGAGGATCAGATGATGTAGAGTACTTAGCACAGTGCCTGGCAAACATTAGGTACCTAATGAGTGTTTATTCCCTCCCCTTTGTTTCCCCTCTATCCATATCCTACCAGTTGCCCAATCTTGTTAATGCTATGTGCACATCTCTTGTATCCCTCCCCTCCTCTGTACCCTCACTTCAGCTACCCTAAGTTGAGCCCCTCTTGAACTATTGTAATGTCCTCCTAACTGGTCCTCCCACTTCCAATCTACCCTTTCTATCATGCATCTTCCATTCTGATCATGCTGCTCTTCTACTTGAAAACCTTCAGTGGCTTCTTCCTATTGAATACAGCACAAACTGAAGGATCTGGGCATTTAAGAACTCCCATCTTACTCTACTTCAGTGCTTCTTAAACTGTGGGTTGTGACCCCATGTGGGTCTGCACAACTGAATGTGGGGGTCATGAAAATTTTGGTAACAGTAAAAGGTTTTTAAATGTGCAATGACCAAAAATTAATTCAGAATCAAACACACAGTGAGTCCAAGATGTTTCTGGCAGCACTTGCCCATATTGTACCATGCAACTTCACTGCAGCCTTGGTTCTGAACACACATGTGCATCTTGCACTGCACATATCATCATGCCACACAATACCAACAAACACTGCCAGAAACACCTCAGCTCAGATTCAAGACTATTGTATGTTAAGAACTTCAATGTTCTTATTGTACATATAAAGTTTTCTGCTCTTACTGAAACATAATAGTTTAATTAAGGAAAATAAAGACTTTCAATATTTTTCTACCATTGCTCCTTAGCATGTAAGTGTCAAATTAGTATATCTTCGGATTGTATTGTGTTAGAATGTTTGATTTGATTTGTTTTTTTTTTTAATTTCTACCATTTATTTTTAATTTATATAATAAAACAAACGTTTCCATATGATAGTAGAATTTTAAAAATAGATTATACATGAAATTGCAAATCTATTACGTACAATTTGCTATTTTAAATATATGATAAAGTTATCATGTAATGTTCCTTTTTGTGCTGTAAATTATACGTCAACTCTGTTTCACTGACCTTTCTATTTCTTAACCAGTACAAGATAATTTTAATAATTACAACCATGTAATATAGTTTAAGATTTGGTACTGCTAAACTTTTTTCCTTTACATTTTTTTGTTTCTTTGATATTCCTGACTTTTTGTTCTTCCAAATAAATTTTGTTATTGCCTCTTCTAATTCGGAAAAATAATTTTTGGTAATTTAATTGTAATGGCATTGAATATATAAATTAGCTTAGGTAAAATTATAATTTTTATTACATTGACTCTGCCCACCCATGAACAATTAATATTTTTCCAATTATTTGAATCAGATTTTATTTGGACAATTTTTTAAAATATAATTTTGTTCATATAGTTCTTGTGTTTATTTTGGCAAATGTACTCCCAGGTATTTTATACTGTTATTTTATTTATTGTTTATTTATTTATTAGTTTTCACATTCATTTCCACAAGATTTTGAGTTACAAATTTTTCTCCCCATTTCTCCCCTACTCCCCAACTCAAGATAGCAAGCATACTGAATACCTCTTCCCCCAATCTGTTCTCTCTTATATTTGCCCCCATCCCCAACAACTACTTTCTTGTAGGGCAAGATGGATTTCTATACCCCATTGCCCATGTATCTTATTTCCTGGTTGTATATAAAAACAATTTTTAAAATTTGTTTTAAAACCTTGAGTTCTAGATTCTTTCCCTTTTTCCCTCCTCACCTACTCCCCCTGGGAAGACAAGCAATTCAATATAGATTGTGCACGTATGGTTACACAAAACATTTCTGTAGTAGTTATACTGTGAAAGATTAACTATATTTCCCTCTGTCCTATCCCACCCCTCATTTATTCTGTTTTTTTCTTTTGATCCTGTCCCTTTCCAAAAGTGCTTGTTTCTAACTACCTTTTCTTCCAATCTGCCCTCCCTTCTGTCATCCCCCCTCTTATCCTCTTCCCCCTACTTTCCTGTAGAGTAAGATACCCAGTTGAGTGTATATGTTATTTCCTCCTTAAGTCAAATCCAATGAGAGTTAGGTTAACTCATTCCCTTTCACCTTTCTGCTCTTCCCCTCCACTGTAACAGTTTTCTCTTGCCTCTTTTATGTGAGACAGTTTACCTTGTTCTATCTCTCCCTTTCTCCTTCTCCCAATATGTTCCTCTCTCACCTGTTAATTTTATTTTTTAGATATCATCCCTTCATTTCAACTCATCCTGTGCCCTCTGTCTATGTATACATACACACACACATATACACCCATACACCATCCTATACAAACATATATATGCATGTATACACACACATACACACACACACATATTCCCTTCAACTATCCTTATACTGAGAGAAGTCTAATGAGTTACAATTATTGTTTTTCCATGTAGGAATGTAAATAGTTCTACTTTTATAAGTTCCTTATGATTTCTTTTTCCTGTTTACCTTCTCATGCTTCTCTTGGTTCTTATATTTGAAAGTCAAATTTTCTGTTCAGCTCTGATATTTTCATCAAGAATACTTTAAAGTCCTCTACCTCATTGAATGCCCATATTTTTCCCCTGAAGTATTATACTCAGTTTTGCTGGGTAGGTGATTCTTGGTTTTAATCCTGGCTCCTCTGACCTCTGAAATATCATATTCCAAGCCCTTTGATCCCTTAATGTAGAAGCTGCTAGATCTTGTGTTATCCCGATTGTGTTTCCACAATACTCAAACTGTTTCTTCCTGTCTGCTTGTAATATTTTCTTCTTGACCTGGGAACTCCAGAATTTGGCTATAATATTCCCAGGAATTTTCTTTTGGGGATCTTTTTCAAGAGGTGATTGGTAAATTCTTTCAATTTCTATTTTTCCCTTTGGTTCTAGAATATCAGGGCAATTTTCCTGGAGAATTTCTTGAAAGATGATGTCTCGGCTCTTTTTTTCATCATGGCTTTCAGATAGTCCAATAATTTTTAAATGATCTCTCCTTGATCTATTTTCCAGATCAGTGGTTTTTCCAATGAGATATTTCACATTGCCTTCTATTTTTTCATTTGTTTGGATCTGTTTTATAGTATTTTGATTTCTCATAAAGTCATTAGCTTCCATTTGTTCTAATCTAATTTTTAAGGAATTATTCTCTTCAGTGAGTTTTTGAAATTTCTTTTCCATCTGGGCAATTTGGCTTTCAGAGGCATTCTTCTCCTCATTGGCTTTTTGGACCTCTTTTGCCATTTGAGTCAGTCTATTTTTTAAGTTGTCATTTTCATCAGTATTTTTTGGGTCTCTTTTAGCAGGCTGTTGACTTGCTTTTCATTATTTTCTTTCATCATTCTCATTTCTCTTCCCAATTTTTCCTCCACTTCTCTTACTTGATTTTCAAAATCCTTTTTGAGCTCCTCCATGGCCTGCTCCCAGTTCATATTTTTCTTAGAGGCTTTTGATGCAAGAGTTTTGACTTTGTTGCCTTCCTCTGGTTCTATGTTTTGATCATCTTTGTCCCCAAAAAACAATTCTATAGTTTGATTATGCTTCCTCTGTTTGCTCATCTTGCCAACCAATTACCTGACTTTTGAGCTCTTTGCCATGGTAGAACTCTGCTTCCAGAGTGGAGAGTGCGGTGTTCCAAATTTCTTGGGTTTTGTGCAGCTGTTGTCAGAAAGTTGCTGTGCCTTCTACTAGGCACTTGCCTCCAAACTGTGAGTAAGACTGTCTCTCCACAGCCTCAACAAGTTCTGCTATGCTAGCACTCCTTAGCCCAGGACTGCTACCCAAGACTATGACCCAGATACAGGCAGGGCAGAGCAAGAGAATCCTACCTCAGCATCAGCAGAGAGATTCCTGCAAATGCCCTCTGGTCAGCCACTTGGTTCCCCCATGTTTCTGTAGGCCTGGACCTCAACAGGCAGCCTCCTAGCCACTCCCACCACCACTGCCACCACCACTACCTCTGCCATCCCGGGAGCAGGAGCCGAATCATACTCTTCTCACACCCACAATCAACAGAGTTCCCCGCTGACCTTTTACTTTCTCTTTGAATTTTTGGATTGAGAAGTCTGGAAACTGCCATAGCTGCCATTGATTCATTCTCCTGAAGTCTGCTCTTGCCAGTCTGGGCTGCTGATCAGGGTCCAAATGACACACACAGGCCTGTGCTCGGCTCCCAGCCGGGTATGATAGACTCTTTCTGTCAGCCTGCCAAGCTACCTTCAGTGGGAGATTTGTTTCTCCCTTTGTGTGTTCTGTAGCTCTAAAATTTGTTTAGTGTAATTTTTTATAGGTATTGGAGGTGGTCGGAGTGAGAGCTTAAGAAAGTTCCTGCTTTTACTCCACCATCTTGGCTCTGCCCCCAAGAATATTTTTATTTTAAAAATTGGTGTTATTGCCTTCTTTTACTGAAACATTAGCTTTTAATGGTAGTAGGTAAAGACAAAAGCCCCTTAACAATATTGCTCCACCACTATATGTATGTAGAAACATCAATTTTTAAAATTAAGCTCAAACAAATGAAATTTCATAAACTAAAGCTAGTATTTATTTGAGAAATAAGTACAAATATTGATTTATATTTTAAGACAAAAATATATTTTTGTTATTTTCAGTTATAAGTGGCTTA
>CM053590.1:161505266-161519757 GCA_028646515.1 Pseudochirops corinnae | reverse complement strand
TCACATTCATGTTACTTTCTCCCTGAGATGCCAATACAATAAAGAAGAGGTGTTTTGACCTCATTTTCCCCCAGTGCAATAACAGAGAAGCTTGTTGACAAAAGTAGATGTTAATGTACTAGATAGACCCGAAATAGATTAATTTGAGAGTTGACTATTGTAGTTTTAAGAGAAATTTTATGGTTCATGTCTTCAATTTTTGATATTTTGAATGAGAAATTCATTCTTCTAAATCATCATTATTAACTGCTGGGTAATGTGAAGTATAACTATAGGCCTTTCCCTCCACCCCCACCCCATTTCTTCTACAGGTCTTTTCCAAAGATGCCTTTCAGCCAGTGCACACAGGGAAAGGTTCTAGTCTGCTGACTTTATCTCAGTTCATTGTTTACAGTACATCTATATGATTTAGTAGAAAAAAAGGGGAAGAAAGAAAGGAAGGAAGAGAGAAGAGAAAAGAAAAGAAAAGAAAGGACAAAGAAAGAAAGGATAAAGAGAGAGGAAAGAACAAACTGAAGAGAAGGAATGGAAAGGAAGGAAAGAAGAGAGGAAGAAAAAAAGCATTTATTAAGCCCTTATAATATGTAATGCACTTTGCTAAAGCTAAGGATACAAATAGAAAAACAAGGCAGTATCTACACTCAAAATGCTCACATTCTAATAGCAGGAGATGACACATAGAGGTTTCAGATGGAAATCAGATGAAAAAGTTCCATGGTCTTTTGGGTGAAGCAACAAAGCAGATAGTGATGCATGTCTTTTCATTTATACTGAAAATCATATTCATTTCTCATGATGAACTATGGGACAGTGCCAAGAACTTTGGTGGTAAAAACTTTATTCTCCAGTTTTTCAGGACATGTGACTGTACCTGTGGAAGCAAGTGCCAGGCTTCATCTCCATCGTCTATTACCTCTGAATTGCCTCCTGCTACCTCCCAACCTTGAATCTATCTAGACCTCATTCTCACTTGGCCACATGGTCCAGGTCCCTGTCATTCCAGCCCTTCTCTGTTACCTCACAGTCACCCCAGTCTATTGGTCAATCCCAACGAGATCCTCCCTAGACCCTCCTCCAACAATTATATGGAACCAAAAAGTTTCTATGGAATCAGAAACTGGCTCATGTCCCATTTTTTTCCCCAAGGGAAGAGGGTGGTATAATCTTCAGACTATCTGCCAATATATACATTACTGTATATAATTTACTATATTTTATATAAATTATATTTATATTAAATTATATATATTTATATTTTACATAAATTACTGTATATACTTATATACATTACTATATATAAGATCCATCTTGTTTCTATGAAGGGGCCCAGATTCGATTTGGCCAGTTTGCCAATACAAGCATTGTGAGAAACAGAGAAAGGAATTCTGTTTCCACAGAAGTGACACACATACACATACTCCCAGCCTCATAGAAAACAGGAGGCAAGTCAAAGTAGCTAGTTCCAACCAGAGCTGTGGCTTGGTAGAACCAGGTTTCCAATGAGGTAAAAGGTCAGAAGCTTGTATGCATGCTTAATGAGCTATTAAATATTAGCCAACACACCCCCAGAGTGGAGCAAGATAATCTGAATGCACATGCAATGCATGCCAAGGGAGGAGGAATACATCTAGGAGAAAAGCATGGATAGGCAGTTCAGGAAGTTGTATCCAGTCAATGGGGAACAAGGGAGGGACCTCGAGGTTGAGAATGAGAATTAAAAGTTGGCTGCACCCAGTGCTGAGCTTGCCCTATGCATAGGGCATCCGCTCTTGTAAGAATGTGATAAACTGCTTTCCTGGCTTCATCAGTTGAGATCTCACTTCTTTGTGAACACGTTTCTCACAACTTGGAGACTCATCGGGGATTCAAGCATCAGGGAGGGGAGTGACCACTATGGAGAATGGGAGGCATGCCCCATTGATTTCAATGGCGCACCAGCTGGCTAGTGTTCCCCTTGCTAGACTGCCCAAGATCCTGAGATTGTTTGGGAAACTGAATCCAGGAATGCCGAGACAAATCACAGGCACATTGGCAACCAGGTAACTGTGCACAGATCAGGGTAAGAAAAATGAACCATTAAATATTATCTTGATAGTTGAGACATTCTATGGGGTCTGAGATTGAGTATGTACTGAGATTGAAATCAAAATTTAAAGTGGGAAACATAGAATGGGAACCAAGGAAGTAAGGTGCCAAAAGGAATGGATTCCCCAGGTAGGGAGGGAGTGAATTCTCTTGTGGACATTACTTCAATTAGTCCCGTAGAGAGGATGTGGAAATATTCCAACATGACAGTGGTGCTGGGGGCAAAGATCTAGAAGGGTCTTAGAAGGATATGCTTTGGAATTGACTAGAAGTCAGTAAAAGTAAATTGGCACGTGATAACTCAGAATTTCGACCAGTCTAATCCTAATCCTAAACTGATTTATCTCCTAAAAAACAAACAAGAAAATTAGAATCATGCACACTTTGTCTAGTCAAGTGTCTCTGTGTGTTTGTGAAGTGGCTTATGACGGTGGTGAGGGATTTAAATGAAGCTAGAAAAACTTCTAAGGGACTCCTAAAGTCTGTAGAGAGAGAGAAAGAACATTGGGAAAGAACTCCCACTTTAGGCTTTCAGTGGGAGACTAAGATTCTTTTCAAGGGCAGGTCCCAACACTGGACAAGTTGGTATACCAGATGACTTTAGATGACAAGTTATGAAATTTTTAAAAAAAGCAGAGTGAGACTCTCCCAGAAATTAGTGGGAGGTGGAATCAGTTAGCTAGCAGCTTTTAGACTCATACAAAAACTAAACCAGGCAGCCCAGAGAAAGCAAAACAAAACAAAAAAAGTTGAGGATTTAAATTCAGGCTTAATTAGATCTCAAAACTGTCTTTGCAGAAATAAGGGGTTTTTCTATGTTTAAAGGGTTAATAAAATATGAAGATCTTCCCCGTGCATTTATAGGTCTATGTGATGTATGTTTCCCTTTCTCCTTGGAACAAGGGCCAAGTTCCCAGGACTAAAGGTACGAATATCACAGAGTGATTCCTCTTCCTTGAAGGGTTGACTACCCTTCTAGGAACATATGGAATCAATCCTGTGTCCTTTAGAATACAGACATTTTGATCCATGAAGCCAGCAACCCTGTGAAGTCCATGATGGGGTACAGGCTCTGGGAAACCCCTCAAGCTCTGAATCTTCCCACTGGATGAGGTATTTTCCTGAGGCCAAAAGCCTTTCATTTTAGCTAGGCCCAAATCTCTGTTACTCTTAACCTAGCCTAGCCCTCCATTGTCTGTCATCTCAAAGTAGCCTTCAGCTATTTCCCACCCTTAATCCATCCAGTTTCTGGAGTCTGACCTCAGTTCCTCAAGATCCTCCTTAGACTCCTCCTCAAGACCTTCCCCAAACTCCTCCTGTGGACCACCTCTAGATCCCTCCCAGTCTTTCTGTATATAAGATCCATCTTGCCTGAATGAAGGGGCTGAGATTAACCTAGCACAGACTTGCTCTGTGTCAGATTATTCTGGCCCACTTGTCCAATACAAGTGTCACAAATACTTAGGCTCCTTAAAAGTCTATCCATTATGGCAAATCTTTAATAAACTTTGCTTTACTTTGGCTGAGAGAAGGCTTGAGTTGAATTCATGTGGCAGGACCTGGCATGTTGGTATTTTGGGGTCTCAAGCACCCCTGAACTCCAAACCTCAACAGAACCTCAACACTACTGTTGTGTGTAGAATAAATGTTATGGAGAATGCTTATTATATTGTGCAATCTGACACTGAAAGGCACCTAATTCAGATACAGTAAGAGGTGTTGAGGAGAGGAGACCAGAGAAAAGATGTTTGGGAGGAATGGACTTGAACAGTCAGAGGAAAAGTGGTCCCTGAAAATCGTGGAGCAAAGCCGTAAGAGAAATTGGAATGGAGTGGGATCTAGGTTTAGGTAGATAAAGGTGACACATGCTCCAAGAAATCTGGTTATAAAAGATAGAAGAAAGAGACCTTTTAGGTGTTAGAGAAAACACTGGACGAGGAGGTTATGGAGGGACGGACACATCCTATGTATAAAGCCTGATTGTTGGGGAAGATAAAAGTTCATTGTTTGTGATATTTGGAAATTTGATGGAGGAAGATCTTGCTGTTTGGATCTGAATTCATTCCATGACCCTAAACATGAGTTAAAGTTGGTGTCTGAACTTGTATAACGTTCAGTTTCTGAAGTATCTTTTTCTTTCAGTTTCAGCGTGGTTATCAGAAGGATAAACAAACTTGAGAAACAGATGCAAATCTATTAGAGCAGTGGTTTATGATATTTTTTTTTTCCTTTTTGGAGCGGGTAAGGTAGGGCAATTGGGGTTAAGTGACTTGCCCAAGGTCACACGGCTAGTTTTTGTGTTAAGTGTCCAAGGTCGGATTTGAACTCAGGTCCTCCTGACTCCAGGGCTAGTACTCTATTCACTGTACCACCTAGCCACCCTTGGCTTATGATCTTAATGGGAAATTTGATTTTATGTTGTTTTCTAATAAGGAACTAGAACAAATGTAGAAATGTATGCAAGCTACTTAAGGCTCATTTTAAAGATGTTCCCTAACCAATGTAACAGTATATTCACACTTGAAATTGATTACTGGAACTTGCTATGCAAGATTTTATGGGACTGTTAACTAACTTTTTCTGAGTCTAACTCCAGGTATAATTATTAAGAAATGCTACTGAATCACTTGATCCACGATGCTAGCAACCCTGTGAAGTCCATGAAATGCATTTATGAACTGCAGAAGGTGTTCTTATGGGATGGTTGGGGGAATGACTTCCACATGAGCTGAGACACAATTCTCCTGACTCAATTTCCTAACTCTGACACCTGGCACACTTTAACCTGACTCAATGCAGGTGGCAGTCTACACACCTTCTGCCTGGAACTGACATGAAGTTAGGGAAATGTTATTTTCTTGCTTTAGTCAAGTTCCTATTTTTTTATGGCATATTGCTATAATCAATTATATTGTAAGCATAATAATAAGTCTGTTAAATAATAGATTTATACGGGAACATCTGAGGTTAGTATAGTAAGATGTAAGTGTAAGATTGAGCTAGAATTCTAGCCTAGAATTCTAGCTCAAATAACAGCTAAGTATTCATCCTTGACATCCATTACTAGTATATTTATTCCTATATAAGTTAGGGTCCTTTAATTCTTCATAATGGTATGGAGACAATTAGGTCAAGAACTTGCAAAATGGGGATATTATTCTGTTATCTATTTAATATCATACTTGTCTCAGTTTTGTTAAAATTAGTTAATGATAAAAGAAGAATAGTTTGTGTTCTATCTTCATAACGTGACCAGAAGGTGGAATTGTTTTATGACTTGATATGTACTGTGTTAAAATTGATTATTCAATGTATTTATGTATGTATTGGACCCGGTTATTAATTCCTTAGTGGAATCTCATCCTCCTGATCGGGGAATGAATAACGGATTAATGTAAAGTATAAAAACTGGGTTCCAATTTCTTAAACATGATAATTGGCCAAGGTTCCAATTTGGATTTTATAAGAATAGAGACATAAGGGTTGAATGTTCATTTAAAATTGTATTGAGATCAATTTTGTAGGAGAATGGATACAAGAAAGAGGATTTCTGCAATAAGATGAAAAAATATGCTCTGTCAGAAAATTCTTGAACAACTCCACACCAGAAAACTGCATCAGATGATGTTCCCCCACCACACAGCTGTATGAGACAAGACTTCTGAGTCTTAAATGGACAATTCATTGTTTACTTTTTTCTTTTGGATCTCTGTATCTGTACTTACTAAGGGGACTGTCTCCTTTGGTTCCTCAATGCATCAATCAACCTCTCTCTCTTTCCCTTATGCCTACTTAAAAGGGAAATGGATGAGAGGAAGAATTCATATACATATGAGAAGGGAGTGAAGAAGTATTAACTAGATGTAAAGAGATGAAGAAACAGAATCTGAAAAAAGACCAATGTCCAAGGAAGAAAGAAAGGAAAGAGAATGTCTGGAGTTATTAAAGAGTTTTGAGGAATAAATTGGATATTAGTAAATTAGGAATATGTGGAAACATAAATCATTGGAAATAAGAAAAATGGTGAATTGTGAGGTATAAAAAATTATGTTTCCTCATAGGTACAGGAAGGTGGGTTTTCTTTTCAAAGAACTAGCCTCTTTTTGCAAATCAATTATTAGAATAGGGGGAAAACCAGTCTCAACTGGGTCAGTGGTTGAGATAGGGTAAGTAGGTCAGTCAGGCTCTAAGTACGCATGCTTAATTGCTTTATGAACATATATGTAAGGAAAGGGGAGGGGATCATGACAAGGGAAACATGAAGTAGGTATGCCTGGTTGTTATACACCTCAAAGTACTCAGCCCATGAGTAAATGAGGAAGGGCCTTCAAGTTTCAGGACAGGGATTTAAATCACCAGCTTTCATCTTTGGTGTGTATTGCTGTGCAGGCAGCACACCCATTTCTTGCAAGAACTGTAGAATAAATGAGCTTGCCTCATCTACCTCAGGAATCTTTGTCATTCCTCTGGAATTTTTATAAATAACAGAGGGGGTGGTCATAGAAGTGAAAAAGTTGGCACAACTAAAGGCTTCTTGGCATTTTCTGGAAGCTTTGAGATTGATCATTAAGGAATTTTGAAACCACCTACTTACAATTTTATCATTCCCTTCCCCCACCTGGCAAAAGTGAGGATAGGGGAAGCAGCTAGAGTCTGGAAGTATCTGGTTCAGCAGCATAGCCCAAAAGTACAGCCCCCAGCAGCTCTAAGGAGTTTGTTTGAGTTTGGCTTGCTAAGAATTTGCAAGTATATAGACATGATCTCTAGTAATTGGCTTTTGTACAAGGACAAATTTAAAATTTGAGATGTAAATTTTTGACTGGTGAAACCTGCCATCTGAGTTAAAAGCTGTTAAGACTATAATGAATTGTATTTTGAGCTGTCTAGTGGATCATAAAAATCCATCAATAATCAATAGTCAATAATCCACTGAGAGAAATGCCACAAGCTATTCAGAGAGAATGTGACTATTACAGGTGGAGGTCTGTATCAGGAAAAGCTAAGAGGACAATCCTAGCCTCAACCGAGGATGGGATCCTCCTGGCTCAGTTCCTCACAGTGTTCTTTTGAAAAGGAATTGATCAGGTGCTTGTGTTTGAATCCCAGTTCCAAAATCACATCTTGTTCCAAAATCACATTTCTCCCTAACCTCAAATCTCTCTAACCTCAAAACACTGTCTCAGGGAGTTTTTGTCCAACTCAATGGCCGCATACCCTAAAAAAACAGTTGTCTCTCTTTCTGATACAGTAACCAGCTGCACCTACAGAATTTAGTAGTTTGAACTAGCTGTGGACTGGTTGAACTGTCTGTATACTTGGTCATAAAGATATTTACTATGCACTGACCTATCATATGTATCCTAGACTTAGTCATATGCATACTCCCTTAAGTTTATCTTCTCTAACAAGACAATGATGGGGGAAGCCTGGATATTTCACAGTCAGCCCTGACCCTTAGTTGACTTAGTGACATTTCAGGCCTAAAACCACACCTCCGTGTAGCCCCTCTTGGGCTATTTCCCAGTGAACTCTGAGTAAAATACCTGCATAGTAGATATTAAAAGTACATGTTCCTTTAAGAACTGACCACTCCTTAACCACTCCCCTAATCATGCCCTGACTCACCTAGTTAGCATATTTGGTACATGTTTTACTGTAGTATTATCCTATATAAACTTTAACTGTACTCCATCTAAGGTTGCAAGTTCCCTAAGGACTCTTGCCTGCTGAAAAGTGTAACAATAAACTTTTGCCACCTTGACTTAAAGAATGTTTGAATCCATGAATTCATTCTGGTTGATCTTGCCCTGGGAACTCTGGTATTGGGATCCCTGTATCCCTGGGGGTTTCTCCCTCACCATTTCTGACCCCTCTTCAGAATGTTTCCCACATGACCATTCCTGTCTTGAGTCTGGCTATGAGGTGGATATGATACCATGTGGTTGGAAAACTGATGTTTTATCTAATCATGTCTTTGCTTTCCCTTTTTATGGCAAATTTCTGTAATCAAGGCAAGTGGTCAGTGAAAGATGTGAGCACAAGTCATATATATGAAATCTTGCCGTTTTTTTATCTGAATGGGTAGTCATCCTATATCACAAACATTTGGGTAAATTAGTACTCTTGCAAAACCATGTGAAAGATTAAATCCCTGGAATAGAACATGTTTTCTGAATGATATGGAAATAATTAGATAAAGGGAAAAGAAGTTTGTAAAACAAAGGCACAAACACAATGTTAATCATTATCTCATAGACTAAGGCTAGGATACATTTAAGCTATTGTAATAAAGTGTGTGTTTAAGACATATATATGTCTGTATAGAATAAGGTCTTTATATGTTTCAAAATGATGTAAGAATAATTGGGTATTAGTAAAACCGATTGAGGGACCTAGCTGCTGTTCTATTAATTATTGAAACTAAGTCAGAAACATCTTAAGTTTTGGGAAAAGAATTTTAGTGCAATTTTCTTAGAGGGAGGTAGCTTGTGGAATGCTTTTGCATTAATGAAAAAGCTAACTTCATTCAAAATTTGTTACTATTGTGAAAATAATACTTTTATATTGTGTATGGTATGTAAAGACCTAGCGGGTTTTATGGGGAGTAATGGGAAATCTGATTTTCTGTTGTCATGTGTAGGAATGCATGTGAGCTACTTAAGGCTCACTTTGAAGATGTTCCCTAACAAATGTGAGATACTGGAACATCAGAGGTTACTATAGTAAGATGCAAGTATAAGATGGAGCTATTTGGCCTAAAATTTTAATCCAAACAACAATGAACTATTTAGCCTTGACATCTGGTACTAGTCTATATTCCTGTATAAGTTAAGGTCTTTTAATTCCTCATAATGGTATGGGGATAATTATTATGGGGATAATCTATCTTAGTACTCTGTTACTTAGTAAGTATCAAATCTGTTGGGGGCAGCTAGGTGGTGCAGTGAATAGAGCACCAGCCCTGGAGTCAGGAGGACCTAAGTTCAAATCCAGCCTCAGACACTTAACACTTACTAGCTGTGTGATCTTGGGCAAGTCACTTAATCCTAATTGCCCTGCCTTCCTCCCTCCAAAAAAACATCATACCTGCCTCCGTTTTGTTATAATTAATTAATGTTAAGAGAAGAATGGCTTATTATCTATCTTGTAAATGCCTTAAAAGAAACATAACATGACCAGAAGTTGAAATTGCCTTATGACTTGATATGTACTATTTTAAAATTGATTATTCAATGTATTTATGTAAGTATTAGAATTTGTTATTAATGTCTTAGTGGAATCTCATCCTCCTGATGGGGAAATAAATAATGGATTAATGTAAAATGTAAAAACTGGAAACAATGCAAAGTATATAAGCTGGGTTCTAATTTCTATTAGTTTTTCTTTCTAATGTGAGTTTCTTAAATACAACAATTAGCCAAGGTTCCAATTTAAATTTTATAGTGATAGAGACATAAGGGTTGAATGATAATTCAAAATTGTGTGAAGATCAATTTTTTAGGAGAATGGACACAAGAAAGAGGATTTCTGCAAGAAGATATTCTGCTGGCAATAGTTTGAACAGCACTCAGATCAGAAAACTTCATCAAATGACATCCCCCCAGACTACTGAGTGAGATGAGACTTCTGAGTCTTAAATGCACAATTTATTGTTTATCTTTTTCTTTTGGGAATCTGTATCTGTACTTCCTAAGGGGGCTGTCCCCTTCTGATTTGTCAATGCCTTGATCAACAACTCCCCTTTCCCCCTTCCCATATTTATTCAGAATAATCTATGCCTACTTAAAAGGGAGAAGGATGAAGAGAAGAATTCATATGACGAAGAAAGTGAACAAGCCCTAACTAGGTTTGAAGAAAATATGGAAACAGAATTTGAATAAAAGAACAGAGGAGGGAACATGAGAAACAAAGGAAGGAGTTCTGTTTCCATAGAAGTGACACATACACATACTCCCAGCCTCATAGGAAACATAACAGGACGCAAGTCAGAGGTAACTAGTTCCAACCAGAGCTGTGGCTTGGTAGAACCACGTTTCCCGTCAGAAGCTTGTATGCATGTTTAATGCGCTGTTAAATATTAACATGTCCCCAGAGTGGAGAAAGCTAATTTAAATGTGCATGCAATGCATGACAAGGGAGGAGGGACACATCTAGGAGAAAAATATGGAATAGGCAGTTCAGGAAGTCGTATCCAGCCAATGGGGAACAGGGGAGGGACTTTGAGGTTGAGAATGGGAATTAAAAGCTGCCTGCAGCCCATTGTTAGTGCTCCCTAAGCACAGGGTACCCACTCTTGCAAGGGTGTAATAAACTGCTTTTCTGGTTTCATCAGCTGAGACCTCACTTCTTTATAAGCACGTTTTTCACAAGAGTCGCAAACGCTCAGATTCCTTAAGAGTCTGGTCAATGTGGCGCATCTTTAATAAGCCTTGTTTTTCTTTGGCTGAAAGAAAGTTTGGGTTGAAGTCATTCGTGCAGGACCACAGTGTCACAGTTTGGGTCCCAGCACCCCTAAATGTCAATAGCTTTTGTTGTTGTTGGTTTGTCCTTTGTTCTCAAAGAGAAGGTGATGCCATAACTTGTAAGTGAATAGGATTTAAGTGAGGGAGGGCTTTGCAACATAGCCGGCCTCACTTTCTTCTCAGGAGCCATCTGGATCCAGTGGTAAGATATAGATCAGGACAACTGGAGATGGCCCTGGATGCGATGGGAGACTTTAGTCTTTTTAAGCTAAGGTCTTTCCCAGGTCTCAGTTTGGCTGAGGCTACTCCCATTTAGTGATAGACAAAGAATGGCCTGTTATCTGGTAAAAAAAAAAAAAAAATCAATCTGGGAGAGGAAGACCTTCAGAGTTTCTGACCAAAGGAGAAACAATTTACATTTACATTTAGTTTGAGACTTGGGGCCCACACAAAGACTGACTAAGTGGAGCTCGGGTTGGGACCTATGGTTTTCCAATCAATGAGACATAGCAAGAACTTAATAAATGCTTATTTATTGATTAATAGCTTGAAAAAATGTACCCTATCCTAATTAGTTTCTTAAAACATTTGCTTTGGGTCTGGCTGGAAACTTCATTTAATCAGGCATTGCCAAATCCAGTCCTTTAGACCTGACAGATATGAAGAGATCAGGGTATTGAGGGGCAAGGAGAAAATAAAAAAGCTCTGACAATTGGATGTGCCATACATAGCTGAGATATAGTGATTCAAAGTTCAGGAGAGACAGCACAGAGACTCCAAAGGGAAGGAGAAAACTGATAATAAGTAGACCTGAGGAGCTGAGATAGTAATATTTCTTACAAGAACTTCAGGAGCAGAAGGGTGGCACAGTAGATAGAACACCAGCTCTGGAGTCAAGAAGTTCAAATCTGGCCTTGCACATATGTGACGCTAGAAAAGTCACTTAACCTCAGTTTTCTGTTTTCTTACTATGAGAATGGGAATATTGATAGCACTTACCTTGTAGGGTTGTTAAAAGGATCAAATGAGATCATATTTACAAAGCACTTAGCACAGTGCTGGGCACATAGGTACTATACAAGTGATTATTCTCTTCCCTCCATTAAGTGCTGAGCTGTGATTATTTTTTTTAGGTATTGTGTTATTTCTTTAAGGAAGAAGATTGAACTCATTGGATGGGAGGATGTGGGTGATAATATTATCTTGATAAAGGGCTCAGGTAGTGAGCCCCTCTCTTTAATGCCTTCGATAAATCTATTCTATGGCTAATGACTTTGAAGAGAAACAAACCAGATTCTGATATTCCCAGGGGAAACTGTTGATGGAATCAAATAAGTCAAAGGAAAATCCCCTTGAACCCAGTATGTCAGAGATCAGATTCTGACATTTGAGCTACATAGAGATAGGGAGACTGAGGCCCGGATAGGAGTCACACAATCACTTAGCAAAGCTAATAGTAGAATTCAGGTCTTGTAACCTGTACTTACCCAGCAGTCTCCCCTCTTCACCACACTGTCAGCCCTGTATCCAGTGGGTTTGTTTCATCCTTTTCTGAATTGGTTTGAACCCCCAGTGGGAGGCATATGTTTTCATGGACTTCACCCTAATCATGCATTCTCTAAAAGCCATAAGTTCTAAAATGGCACCGGGATAAAAAGTTCCCTTAGCCTGTGATTTAAATGCACTTGTACCTCATTTTCCATTCCTGCCCCGAGGGGACAAGCTCTGGTGCTTGATTGACAGTTGGATTTGTGCTGCCTCATGGGGTTATTTATTATGGGGTTTGGTTACCTGGCTTTTTTTTTTTTTAAGGAACACCATCACGACTAACATACAGTGAAGAGAAGGATGGCAGCACCACCTTTTTAATAAAAAAAATCAATGCAAACTAGAGGCAAGAACAAAATATTTCAGCACTTACTAGTGAATAAGAAATTATGTGACAGCATGTCAGATGATTGTTCTCTGCCTTTAAGGAAATAAATGGGGCCCAGGAATTTGGTGTTCTAAGTTTGCAGAGCTAAATTATGATTTCTTTTCTTCTTGTCTTTGTCTTGAGTCATTCCGAATAATGTATTAAGGCTACCTGGTACCTTAAAAGTAAAAATGTCACTGGTATAGATAAAAAGGGAGAATATTCCAGGAAATGGGGACCATCAGGGAACTCCTCCCCCTCCCCAAAGTGCAGGTCTGGAGCCAAAGGGCATACTCATATTCATGCATGAGAGAAAGACAGAGAGAGAGAGAGAGAGAGAGAGACAGAGAGAGAGAGACAGAGAGAGAGAGACAGAGAGACAGAGAGAGAGACAGAGAGAGAGACAGAGAGAGAGACAGAGAGAGAGAAAGAAAGAAAAGAGAGAGAAAGACAGAGACAGAGACAGAGAGAGACAGACAGAGAGAAAGAGAGAGACAGAGAGAAAGAGAGAGACAGAAAGAGAGAGAGAGAGATTTCTCCTTTTAAGCCTACTGAATGGGCAGCTCTTTCATTCACTAACCATCTTTGACCCAGCATCTCAGGATGGGCACCATTCTGATTACGCATATACTTTACAGGGAGCAGGCCCTAGTCCAGAAGATCAGAGAGACTCCCCAAATTACCCCTATTACAGTGGGGAAAAAAACAAAACAAACACTGAAGACTTAGGTTGGGGTCCCAGCTTTGCTTTTTATCATATGACAATGAATAAATCACTGTTAGGGGCTATTATAGTCCTGGAAAGATGCAAGAAATCCCAATATATGAAACACCTTATGAAAGTCCCTTACTAAATAGTAGTGTGTTTATTATATATACAATATGCCTTGGAGTCAAGAGACTGTCTCATAAAAGTTGAGAGTTAAATTCAAAGTTCAGGAGAAAAGGCACACTAATGTGCTGTTGAAGGTCTTGTGAATTGGTCTAGACATTTTAAAAGCAATTTAAAAGCATGCCCCAAAAGTCACTAAACTGTGCATATGTTTGGACTCAGTGATACCACTAATAGGACTATACCCCAAAGAGATTAAAGAAAGGGGAAAAGTCATACGTACAAAAATATTTACGGTAGATATTTTTGTAATAACAAAACAAAACAAAATACAGAAACTAAGAGACTATTGACCCATTGTGGAAGACTTAAACAAATAACAGTATATGGATGTGATGAAATATTATTATGCAATAAGAAATAATGAAATGAATAGTTCCAGAGGAAACTGGAAAGACTTGCATGAACTGATGCAAGTGATGGAAGTGAGGAGAATCAGGAACAATTTATATAATGATAGCATTACAAAGAACCCCCACAACTTTTAAAAACTTTAGAACTCTGATCAATACAAACCACTCTTCTATTTGAGATAAAATTTATATGGTTTTATTGAAAGACCCTCACCAAATGGAAATTTTCCCCTTTGATACCAATATGTCCATTGAATTTGAAAAATATAAAATTCTTAATGTATCCAAGGAAGAACAGAGATTGGGGACTTTGAGATTGAATTCAAAGGTCAAATCGAACTAATGGATGCTTTAAAATACTCTAGTCTCCTCTAGGTAAAACACATCAAACATGAGAATATATAGAAGAAAGCAGAGGCTGTGGACATTAAGAGGCTGAATGGTATCCTGAAGTCAAAGCTAATGAGACAAACACATATAAAGAAATGAGTACTTATTCAATGTCCATCTTAACACATACTTTTGGCACATGAAAGTGGATGACAGTGGAGATATATATGTATAGCCATTGTATATATCCCATCACATTTATGGAAAAACAAACCTTTCCTCATTAAATAAAGAAGAGCTTTGATAGATACTTTCAGAACATATAATAAACAGACTAAAGATTAACAGAAACACTTTTGGAATCAATATCCCTTGCTTCACAAAAGACTGATTACAGGTGTATGGCAAGGGATTTATCTAACATAAATGAAAATGGAGGCTTATCACCCAGAAT